>OY998147.1:10064979-10664979 GCA_963921925.1 Sphagnum tenellum | reverse complement strand
TGACCTCATAAAACATTTGTGGACATTCAAAGGCAATAATTGTACATGAAAATATAATTTGTTGATGTTTGTTCTATTGTTTTAAAAAAAAAATTGAATGGAAATTGTTGTTGAATTTTCTCCAGGTCATTTAGTTTGTAATCTCACAAGTTTTAACACTTGCAATTGTTGTTACATGTGTAATTGTGTTAGCTTTGGTGCTTCAAATTGTTTTGGTGTTGTGGTGGTTGTTGATGTAGGTGAAGTTGCAAGGGTAGTTTGTGGTTTAATTGATGAACTTGCAACTTTTATAGCTCCTTGTTTTGACATAGCTAGAAATATTTTTTCACTTTTAATGAATTAAGTTATCATCTAATAACATGAATTGAGCCTTGATGTTTGCTTTCTCAAGAATTGTTGTTTTTTTAAAGAGTTGTGGTAACCATGTCTTGTGTCACATGCATTTGAACTCACAACATATTCTTCTTGTTTTTGTTCATTCAATTTTCATCTTTCACCCTCTTTGCATCCTATGGGTGTTTTGCAAATGTGCTAGCATTGTTAATAGCCACAACATTCATGACCTTGACGTTGATCTTGTTCCAAAGAACATGATGTTGTTTTTTTTATCAACATCACTTAAGGAGTCAATTTTTTTTATGGAAGTGATTTTAAAAAGTCATCACATATGTCCACCTGCCTAAGTGTGGCCACTTTAGCACAAGCCAACAACTAGTGAAGGTGAAACTAACATGCTTTGGGTGCTTCAACTCATAAAGCTCCAATATCTTCTACAAAGTGTTTTCTTGAAAGTTATTAGATTCTTTGAACACAACCATAGCTTTATGGCACTTGCAAAACTAGACGACAATGTGTGTATGACCCCCCATTTTGTCTTCAATGATTTTGCGAGTCTTTTAGCATCACAAGCAAGTTTGCTTTTGTTGTAGTCTTCACACACCTTGTCCCAAAATGTGTTACTTTTGTAAACATTCCTCATCTTTAGGTCTTGGTTGATGTGCAAGATGTTATAGCAAAGTTGTCACTATACTTCAATGATTTTTCTTTATCTTCTTCAATTTAGAAGTTCACGAACCGAGGTTTAGAATTGATGTCTAGAATTGATGTCAAAGGTGCTGGTGGCATGCCTGATGGATGTTCTCATGATGCTAATGTGATGTCACAAAATTTGTCGTGAAAGTTAGTTTGTGAGTCTTGTATTCAACAGCAACAAATTGGATGACAGAGGAATTTTTGCTTGGGCCGGGGCAAATTTTGAAGTTCCAAGTGAATGATGAGGTAGGTGGAATAGTGAATAATGTGAAGTTTCAAATACTGTGGGGGGTTTTGTGTACTCTGATGCAGATGCTCCAAAAGCATGCCCAACAACAATAGTGAAATGACCATTCCAGTAAATTTTAAATGAAATATTAGACTGAAAATGGTGTACAATTGATGAAACCGTGCAAAATTTAATTAATAAACACACAGTAGATTTGGAAAGTGTACAACTGCTTTGGGTTGATAAATATGCCCATGGGCCATGTTAGCAAGGTCCAACAACAACGCCAGTAAAGAAGAAATGACTGTTCTCAAGCCCTTTGGCTCCCAGGGACTGCGAATGCCCCTAGGCTTCCTCAACCACTAGAGCCCTTCCCTTTGCCTGACTGAGACTGGAGAAGCACCTAGGGTTTGCTTCCCTGCACTGCACCTCGATTGTTGGTTTTGTTCATTGTCGCGAGTGAATGCGGGAGGTTTTGGATCTTCGCTCTGCTTTCTGTTCTCATGTTGGCTAGCACGTTGGTTGCAGCAGCAGCATGGCCTCGCTTTCCAGGGCAGGAGTTGTTCGATCTTATATGCTCAGAGCTCGGCTTCTGCTCTCTGGTTGCGGCTACACGCAAAAAAGAGAACAGCTGCTGCTGCAAGCATGTGGTCAAGAATCCAGGGGTTCGGGTCTGTCTGTCAGGGCCGCCTCCTGCTGGTGGAGGCCAATCTGGACTCAAAGTTGCGTGAGCTTTGGTGAATTATTAGAGGGGAGCCGCCCCGCCCTTGAGGAATTTCGCTATATTGTCAAGAATCAGAATAGTAGTAATGTGCGCACTTTTGCTGCCTTGGCTTTCCGGATGAGACAGAAAGCGAAGGAGAAAGGAGGGAATATGTCCAGCAATAGATCTAAGCGAGACTCCTTAGCAGGAAGAAAGGAAGTCAGTTTTGCAGGTAGGAGGCAAAAGAGTAGTCGAGAAGCATCTGGAGATGGGGATGACCAGAAATTCGGATTTTCTGCAAAGAGAAGGAGGAGTGCAGGTCCATTTGTTGCCGCCGGTTACCAAGATGCGCCTGAGTCCAAACGAGCTCGGTTGCAGGAAACGAAACCTCGGCATCCGCCTCTGGGACGAACTAGCAGTTTTGTCCATCCCAGACAAAGAATGGGCCGTGTCGATGGTTTGAGGCAAAAGAAAGCAGGCAATGCTAAGGACAGAGGAGGGAGGAGACTTCCCGAAGTTGAAGACGCAGGCAGGTTCTTACACTGGGTGTTTTAGGGTTTAAGGTTTAGGGTTCATAGATCTTTTCAGCTATCCACTGCCATCACTGGTGCATTTGAAATATGTATAAATTGAACTTAAAGATTTATCTCATCATTCTGTTTTCCATCCATATCTGTGCTTTGCAGTTGTAGATGGCTACTTCAAAGTTCCAACAATTTTTAGTTTCTGTTTATGGTTGCAACAATGAGTATCGGTGATACTCAGATTTCAGGGTCTAGGGTTTCCAAACTGCATGTTCACATTGCCCTAGGAAAGTGTTCCTCATTGTTTCTCTTGTGGCTAGTATGGTGCTTACTTTACACATCTGGTCTCATGTTTCAGAGCAGCCACGTAGGAGGCAAAGGCGCATTATGCGGCTGCACCCATCAGATCAGACAAGTAAGCGTCTAGTGGATGGCACCGCTTCTCCTGGTACAACCCTTCACTGAAATCAACATTTTTACTTCTCATTTCTAGGAATTATCTTTGGTGCAGACTGGGTCAAAGAATGGTCAAGAAAGTGCTTTTTGTTACTAGAATTCTTTGTTCATCTTATATGCTGGCTGGCAGTTGCAGCACCAAGCCATAAGAGTGAACAAAATGGAGAGCAAGACCTAGGGCTGTCGAAGAATGCAACCTTCCGTGCAATTCAGCCATCATCACAGCTCCTTCGCCATATTGATGACCATGTATGCAGGTTTGCTGTGTTTTGAGTCTTTCAGGGTTACAACATGGGAGCACATTCACATCAGGGGCACATCAGTTCTCTGTTGGAGTTGTGCTTAAAGCTTTGTGAAGGGAGTTTTTGTTTGTGCAGTATGAGTAGATTGCATGTTATGTATTTTCAACTAAGCACTTTGGGATTGGGGGTTTGCTCCAGCTGCTGGGGCGCAGACGATTGGTGGAATGGAGGAATGGAGGGTATCACACAGATCTGAGGGCACCCTTGGACGATGTTCCACATGGCAACACAGAAGGGCGGCTTCCCATTCAGGAAACTGTAGGTTCTCCTGCTTAGCTATCTCTCTTTTAAGTGGTAGTCAACACCATGACTAAGTTTTACCGGTGCTCAAGAAATATGACACAAACTCAAGATGTAAATTTTTGAGTGTAATTTTTTCCAGAACTTTTTTATCCAGATTACTTGACTACACCCACTGTCAGGAGCTGATGAAGTCAGTGGGGACTCATGACAGCTAGTCACTGCTATTCATGATGAAGCTAATGATCTGATACTGTGTGAGAAACACTCATAAGGTTATGACCACAATCATTCTTCTTGTGTTAGTTTTAATTTTGTTGGAACTGAAACAATGGTTACCTTCCAAAATTGTTATTGTGGATTTTTCTCTGGAATCTCGTAGATTGTTTTCCTGCTCATGTATTTCTTTCATTTCTGTCCATGATTTTGACTGGTGTGGCACTCAAGATTCACTTTATAATCTAAAATATACTGTTGCATAAGAATTATCAGCAGCTATTGTCTGCAGGATACTATGGCCATGCAGTTGAGTGAGCTCTCTCCTCAGTTCTCATCTGTTCTTTCTTTTCATTGTTGCTATATACCTGTAGGTTTTCAAGCTCAAGCTGACATTTGTTGCTGCTGCAAAAAAAAGCTCCTCACTTCCACCTCAACAACTTCCTGAAATTGCCTTTGCAGGTATTGCATTCTGGTTCTGTCTTGTTGTAGGATTCTCTATTAGGAATCTAACTTTGATACTTCAACTTTTATGGCTCTTGCCATGAGGGTTTTCTGATTGCAGCAGTCATGTTCTGCCCATCTAATTTAAATGGAGAAACCAGTTTCAACCTACTTTTTCCTGTCTCTGGCAGACCTCAGAGTAAGTGATTGTCATGGACTAGTATATAAACATGGTAACAACATATTTACTTCTAAAGGGCCTTATGCTCATCATGTGAAAAGGACACGTTCCTATTGAACTTCTGAAATGATTGCAGTTGTCAAGGGAAGGGCTCTATGCAGGATTATAAGTAAAAACTTTCCTATCTTTGATTATTTATGCAACTGCTCTTGGCAGGCAGGTCAAATGTAGGTAAGTCATCATTAATAAATGCACTCACCAGGCAGTGGGGCGTTGTCCGAACTTCTGACAAACCAGGCCTCACCCAGGTACTTTGAGAACTTGAGTCAGGCTACAGCTTTACCATGTTTCCCATCTAGAGTATCGTCTTTGTTTCAATCCAATAGTCCTAGTGATTGGGACTTGTGGTGCCCTTGCAAGTGGTTATGCCTTCATTTACCATTAGATCATACTAGATTTTATCTATCATAGTTCACCCAGCTATGGGAGGGGTCACCAGATAATAAAATACCTTGTGAGGACCTTGGGTCAAATGGGGAAGGGTTGCACAACCATGCTATCCTCCATTACAGTAGTTGGAGGGTGAAACCCTCCAAAAGGAGGCAGTAGTCTTATGGGGTGCCTGATAGGGTGATGAGCCACTCAGTCACTACTAGTTGCCAAGAGTTCCCTCATTTGTTTCACAGAATTTATGGATGTTTTCAATCCCTTTAATGAACTTTGATTATTTCAGATTAAAACTCAAGTAAACATAGGAAGTGCTGTGGATGGTAGTAGGCATTACTTATCTTCCTCTATAAATGCCTGCTGGATTGCCAGTTTTCTCTGTGTGATTTGTTCAGATTGTTTTCTGCATATGCTAAAGATGGCACTGCCAATTGCTCCTGACCTAAACTGGTGGTGGCTTGTAATAGTCTATCAACTTCTTCACATTGGGATCCCGGCTATGCTTGGTAGATCTTCCAGGCTATGGTTTTGCATATGCCAAGGAGGAGATAAAGGATGCATGGGATGACCTTGTGAGTATCTTGACTTGCATTCTTCATTTATAACTTTGTAGTTGATTACGGTTTGCTATAATGCAGGCCATTATGCTAGTGTCATAAATTTTTCTTGGGACTCACTGACTCATTCATGTCAGCTGGAGTAATTACGTTTGTTTTAAATTGTGCAAGTAGGTCAAGGAGTATGTGACTACAAGGAAGGGCTTGAAACAAGTATGCATGTTGGTGGATGCTAGGTGGGGCTTGAAGCCCCGGGATGAGGAACTGCTCTATCTTATGGATAAGTATAAGCCCCAGTTCTCGCTTTCTTTTTGTCAATAGTTTCAAATTAAAAAAGTCCCAGCTGAATTCTTAATGTTATTTCAGAATTGATAGGTTGGTTCTAGATTTGTAATGTGGTTTTGTTTGGTTCACAGTGCTCAAACAAAGTTCCAGATTGTGTTGACAAAGACTGATGTTCTCTCACCAATTGACCTTGCACGGTCTGCAACTCAAATACAACAGGTATGTTGCAACCTGTTGCACCTTCATTTATGTCAACCTTATCTTAGAGGTTTAGGTCAGCAGGTATAGCAGACACTGGAAGAATCTCCAAGGCTGTTGAGTTTGATTCTCTTTTCTCACTCTTAGTTTCACAAGGGTGACATTGATAGGCAATGCCTACCTTAGAAACAAGTCAGCATATCTTGCTCACTTGTTTTGATCAATTTGGATGTTTTTGGCATGAATGTCACAAGCTGTTGACATGGTCTGCAATCCCAAATGGAGTTCATGAAGGTGTTCAAGTAGTTACAAGTTTGTGTAGCAATTTTTTCTTTAAACCCATTTATTCTTAGTTATTCCTTGGATGCATCATGTTGTACTTGCCAAAATTAGTGAAGATGTAGATACCATTTTTTGAAGCTAAGGCAGGCATTTTCACTATTTGAGAGCTTTTATTCATGTGGCTTGCAGGCTCTTAAGGGTCACAGATGTCTTGTTCTACCCATGGTACGCCTTTTTCTTCTTTGTCTAGCCTTCCTCTCTTAGTCAAGTACTGTATCTGATCCTTAATCAGCACTTTGTACATTTGACAAGGGCAATTTTCCAGTATCTCTTCTGGCCTCAATGCCTGAGATTGCCAAGGACCTAACATTTATTGAAATGTGGCTTTTGCTGGAAAGATGATGGTGAGCTCACAGACGGGGGCTGGGATTCCATATGTGCGAAAAGTTCTTGGCAGCTTGGCTTTACCTTCCTAGCCTTGCACATGAATGGGACTGAAGGAGATGATGGAACTGAGGGAACACAGCTCTGATCTTTTCGGTAGTCAAAAGGTGGGGATCGTAAGAGCGTCTTGGGGCTCTGGTTGAGCTGAAAAGCTAATTGATTCAGTGTCTCTGTTGGGCTTATCAGTGATTAAATGCAGGTCACTGAAGAAGGGTCAATTTTGGAACAGAGTTATGAAAAGGGCAGATTGATGTCCAGGTGTCAGATTAAGGTTGCCTGACCACAGTCTGCTCAAGATTGTGTGGCTGGAAGATTCGTAAAACAACACTGCTAATGCAACGATGTGGCAGGTTCCCTATTCTGTACAGGCAGGGAGTTTTGTAAGCAGCTTGTGCATGGGGCTGATAATGGGAAACCAGTTCAGCATAGCCTGGAGCACACAAGGAGCAAAGATTCCCAAGTTCCTGGTATGTTCCCCAAAGAGTTTCCAATAGCACCTCACTTTATCCCATATGCTTTGGCAAATGTTGTCCTCCTTTGACCTATCTAGGTGGGCTAAAGGGGAGGAATTCTATACTTCAAAATAGAGCCTTCACAATTTCATTTTTTTGAGTGATGGGCCAATCAAATTGGCTTGTTGCAAAAAAGGAAAAACAATCTTGAGAGGCACCTCATCTGATTAATGCAAAGCACACTAGGTATGGTGTTCTAATGGGGACCTGATTCCTGAATTAGGCTTTAGGTTTTGGGAATGAAAAAACTGCAGTCATGAAGCTCGAAATTAGGGAACAATTTTGATTTATGGTTTGTATGCACATGATGGCTCTTGTAGTAAAAATGTAAGCCAATGAAACCCACCTTGGAGGATTTTGATCTGTTGCGGAATTCTGTATCCTAAAGACTGACAATTTATGGACTCACTTTACACACTTGTGCAAGGTTGATTTGGCACATTTGAACTTCAAAACCTACAAATGGGGCATGTGAGGTTTGAACCTGAGAACCTCACATGTTGTGAGGAAAGAGAGCCAATGCAGCAGCCTGGGTGAAGGACTGGGAGCAGTGGGAGGTCTTCAGGTTCAAACCAGTTTGTGTGGGTATTGCTTTTGATACTAACCTTTGGTTCCAGGTTTTTGAAAATTTTAAATCAAAGAACCACTGTTTCTGGTTATTTCTAAAACTAAGAATCTTGGTTTTGATGGAAAAACTGCAGTTTTCTTGTTGATTCTTTCATTACTTTTTTCTTCTTTTTTTCCTGCTGGAGAATGGTGGTTATATATCAGAACTGTGAACTGGTTCTCTGATGTTTTGAGTCCAGTGGTAATGAGATTACACCACTGCCCTGATAACTGTTGGGGTTTGGTGCCATTTCTGATACCTGCAGAGCATTGGTTCAAACCAGTGTTGGCCAGTTATGCTATTTTAAACCAGTCCAGAGGATACGCGTAGGGCATATTCTTTAAATTTTCTCAACAAAAGATATGCATCTGGATATCTCAGAAATTCCTTTGTAAAGATGGGTATGCATCTATTGAAAATTTTCGTTCATTGATTCATTGCCAGTTATGCATTTATTGGTTTTCAAATTCAAGATAAAATTTAGATATGTGTATGGCTTGTGGGGGAATTGAACCTCAGTTCAATAAAGAACTCTGTCCACTGTGGCACAAAAACATACATCACCCAAACACCCTAAACCCAGTTAACCAAGAAGTTGCACCAGAAAGAAGCTGGTGCATCTTGATCAGCAACAGAAACAATATGCCCATGATGAGCTCAGGTTGTTGCAACTTGGGATCAACAATAAAAACATGCTCTTGATTGGCAACATATACAGAATGTTGGCCAACTCAAGTTGCAACTTGATCAGCAACAAAAACATTCCTGGAGCCCAACAACCCTGTAGCATCAAGATGAACAGGAAAGATAAATAAAATCATAAGCAGCTTTAGTCAAGGAAATGAAAAAAAGAAACTTGCTAAATTAATTCACTTATGTAATCACTGTCAAGGCAGCTCTTCAAAATATTCAGATTCTTCGATGAACTCATAATTTTCTTCTACTAAAGCAACTTCAGATTTGACATAATCCTTGAAGTTTGAATCTGTCGTGCGATTCAAGCATGGATCATTTGACCAATTTTTCACCACAATGATAATCTTATCAAGATTTTCCACTTGCAAGTGGCAACACCTTAGAATTTTCAAAACACTAGCAAGGCTAAACATTCTTTTTGTCTCAACCTGAAATCCAGGAATCCCAAGCATTTGTTGGGCCAAGATAGCAGCAACATTCAGAAATTGACCCTCGTGGGTCCACCACCAAGCAAGAGGATTTATACACATAAATTGTAGGATATATAGCCTTTGAAATAAAGAGAGCTATGAAATAACAAGTGCCCTAGAAGAGTCTTGAATAGAAGCCCCAACACCAAACATGTTGTTATCCTCTTCTTCAATTTGAACATGAACATCATGTTCATCAAATGGTGGTACAATTGCTTCAATAGTAGGATTCCATCGATCAAAAATTGTCATCAAAAAAGGGATGACCTCTTTTTCATCATATTCAATGACTAGGTAGATAGTATTTTCATGGCCCACAAAACTTTCCACAAATTGTAAAGATTTGAAATGAGGATCCAACATGAAAAACCAACATGTTGTGAACTTGACACGAATAAAAAATCTTCAAAATTTCTAGAAGGGTTCCAATGACATTATAATGAGCCACACCCACCCCTTTGGACCACTACTTTTTTGTTGCTTTTAAATAAAAAATTAAAGAATCTTTTTAATACATCTTTCAAAAAAAATTAAATTTTTTAAAAGAAAAATTGATACCATTATGTTAACGTATATATATTTTAAATCCAAAAAATGTCATAAAAAATATTTTCAAATTCTACTTTTAGTGTTAAAACTACTTTTACATAGTGGTTACAAGTCCTTAAAATTGTGAATTGTGTATTTTTACTCATTAAATTGATTCCATTCTAATTAAATTTTATTCATTTTATGATATGTACATAATGTATTCACAATAACATTTTATTTTTATTTTTATTTTTTAGAATCCAAAATTCAAAAAAAAATTCAATGGTTACAATGTTAATGAAACATGTTAGTATGATTGCACCCAAAAAGGTTTGATTACCTTCGCAACTTCTTGTTGCATGTTTTTGCTCAACATATGCAACTCAACATCAAAAAGGTCAAATATTTCATTGCCATCAACAAGGGGATTTGCAATTTGTGGCTATGGAATATAAAACAAATCCCCCTTGTTAAATTAATTGTAGTGGCTAATTATAGTGCCCAAAAGACATTTGCAAGAGGGGCGGTGGATTTGGTGAATGGTACATTACTTACCCAATGCCATAGATCTAGAAGCCTTAATTTGGGTGCGATCTAAGCCCTATGATCAAAAGTGAATGGTTATTTAATCAAAATGTTTCATCCCAATCTTCATCTAGTTTGATGTGGGAGTAAATAACGTTGTTAGTGGGCAAGTGCATGTTTTGTTTTAGGTGACTAAACAAGCCTTCATGGGCTTCCATGTGTATGATCCATTTGTTAAAAATCAATTTCTACCTTCCAAACTTTGAAGGAGTTTATCTTCCTCATTCTTCATTAATTTTGAATGATTTAAATGACTGAGGGTGTGTTTTTTAATGGGCTACATTTTACCTTCAAACCACAATTAGAAAGGAGGAAAATTGAGTGGAACAGAGGTGATTGAAACATTATGGGTTCAATCACTGGCATGTTTACCTTACTCTTATGTATGAAGCCGAACTACATTCAACTTTAAAAGCTCTTGCAAAGAAGGATAATGGCCTTGGGTTACATTGGGTGTTAGCAATTTTTTTCTTAAACCTATGGATAGTTATAGGTAAGGAATACACATAGATGGTGCAACTCTCCATCCAAGAAGAACTTTTCCACCTTGGAATTACATGCTTGAAATTTACAACTGTAATTGATGGGTGGGGCGGCGAGGTGTGGGGGGGGGGAAAGGATACCTAATTGGTGACCTTTTATACTTTTCCTTAAAGTCACCATGCTTTCACTATGTCTCGGGGTCTCCTTTCACACCCTATTCCTTCTTTGGGTGATTGTCTATAAAATAAGGAAGTTTTATCAAATTTGGGTATGAAATTCAATGCATAAGGTTTGAGGTAATTATAGTAGTTGTACAGTTAGGAGTAGGGTTTTTTTTTTCAAATTTGTGAAGTAGGTTGGTAATATTGGCTACAAATTGTGAGTGTTAGTATGGCAAAAAGTTTTTTGTGTGGGGTGTAGGTGCATCTAATTGGCTACACAAAGAATATTTTTCTTGAAATTTGGTTATCATAAGTTGTGCATGCTCATAAATTGTTGGCAACAAATTGAAAAGTGTTGTGTGTTCAAATGGCTATATATTTATTCAAGTTTTTAGTTTAACTAGTCATTGGATTTTGAACAATGTAACATGGTGGCAACAATTATTTCAACAAGGGAAGTTTTGTGGCTATTGAATGTGAAGCATTGTCTATCTATGATCTATCTCATAATCACCAATATTTCACCATCCACAACAAAAGACACTCATCAAACCAATATACAAAATTTACATTTTCAATCTCTATTTTTTATTTGAAGGCATTTCTAATATTTATGTAGTTAAGCTTGCATATGCAGGCAAACTCTTGAAAGGGCATGTGTACAAAACCTGGTGTGGAATTTTTGGAATTCCAAGTCGTTCATTATCAATATCCAAATTCTTCATCTTGAAGTTTAAAATTATGTTTTGAATTGGAACAAATTTTCAATTAAACAATTAATAAAGTAAAAGTGAAACTACCAAATGACTAACAATGATGTAAAATGACCTTGCATTTGTTTAAAGTTCCATTTCCACACATGAAAACTTTCTTCAAGGTCAATAACCACATTGAGAAATAAAACCAAGGGTAGTTCAAATGTTCATAGCCAGGCTTGCACTTAATTGACACTAGATAATTGTGTAAACTTGCAAATTTCACAATTTATAACACAAATTTTAGATTGATGTAATGCAAATCAAGCAAAATATAAGAGAAAGGTCATTATTCATCAAAAGCTAATTGCAAATTTCATGAAAAAAATAGATGTCCAAAAAATAACTTTTCAATCCAAAACACATTCCTTTATACTAGGTATAGATTTCAATCTATGACATAAAAAAATGCTAGAAGCTTGATCTCTTCATGCACCAAATCCAATGGCATACTTAGCCTTAAGAACAAGAAATTATCATATCGAATTATTTGCCAAGGTGTCTGAATCTTTAGATGCCTCACTAAATTCTGCAAACTTTGCATCCTTTGTGTTATTAATTATAACTAGTGTGTCTCCCTCATTCTCAAAGATAGTTGTTTTCCTTAATTTTTCAACTTCAATTTCCCTTACTTTAGAGGGACCGCTTTTTGATAAATTTGGACTATTTGAATTTGTTTTTTTCAATGATAATTTCCTATTATTAGGAATGGAAGTTCCAACTTTGACCAATTTCCTTACTTCTTTAGTATAATCAAAGTTGTCAATATAATCAACACATTTGGGGGCCTATTTTCCTAAATGTACTAGTTTTTTTTCATCATTGGTGTCACAACCCCACTTTGAAGCAAGTGTGAGGATGAGATTTGCACTCCCAAAAGTGGGAACTTAGAGTCCTTAAGGACTCTTGAAATTTCAAAGCTAGATTACAGAAGTCAAAACACCTTGAATTGAAGTGTTTCTTATACCGTTGGAAAGTTCTTGAAGTGTAGACATCGAAAATGGCTTTGCATGAGCCGTTCGGACATCTACAACATAAGTTATGGTCAAAAGAAGGGCCGGGTGTCAAATTGGCAATTTGACTCCCAACCACTAAAAGTCGGGAATCGACCCGACCCTAGTATGTGCAAGTGGAATGCAACACACCATTGGAAAGCTCACAAGGAGACCTACAAGTTTGCTTTAGACCTTGCCCCAATCAAAAGTCTGAGCCGGGAATTATGAGCTCCCAAAGTCTCGGGAGTCCAATCCGGGACAGTTTCGGGATTCTTGTTTGAGAGTCCCGGGATTAAAAGCCATTTGGATGTGGGTGTGGCGGAACAATGTAGATAATACTATATGGGGGAAGGTGGTGGCTTCCCCTGAGTCCGAGCCGTGGTGAGTCAAGTGAGTCCGTGTTGCCCATGCCTTGTCCCAACTCCAAGAGTGTTTCTAAAAGTGAACTAACCAACTTGTGGTTGGTTTTGATGCAGGACCGAGTAACTAAATAGTTATCCCTCTTCCTAGTCTAATCCCGAAGTTTTAAGCATGCCCCTCTCACCCCCTTTAGTGCTGGAAGTTGGGAGCGGCACCAAGTTCCAACTACTTCCGCTCTTTAACATAGTTGGACCTTCTTTGGGTCTAACAAGGAACTTAGGGGCACATCAACTAGCTTGATCTTCCTCTTCATCACTATCTTTCATTTCTTCATCATCATCATTTTCATTTTTTTCATGATCTTTTGTTTCTAAATTTATAACAATTAATCCTTAAGAAGAGATGGATAAAGCTTTGGTCTACCTTATCATCAATTGAATATTTTGTGTTTTGAAGAATGTTGACCATGGCTTCACTCACTAGGCACATTTTTTAAGTCATATAATACTAAAATAGCCAAATTGGAAAAATAAAAACTAATGTAATCAGTCTTCACAGTTCTAAACAAAAAATCATTAGTGTGAAAGTAAATTGCTATAACATGGTTTGCCATAGCTATTATTGTTTGAATGCACTATAAGAAAATTATGTTTGTTGCAAATTTTTTTATGTAACTAAAAAATGTCTGATAGAACTAAATTACAACTAAATAGACTAATTACAATGGACATGATTTTTTCATAGTGATGTAGCAAGTCATAGACGCCTACAATAAACATTAATTACTCCATGCACATGCCAAATATTTAAAGGAAAAAAACCCATGAAATATTTGGTAGTATGGAAGAGGAAATTGTGACCTATAGAATGCACTTACTTTGGGTTTCACATAGCCCTACCATTAAGCTCAAGTTTAAAACATCATGTGCAAGGAAACCAATTGCAAAAACTCTTTTAAATGGCTAGTTGCAAAGTCTTTTTTGAATGGTCAAATTTTTGGTTGCTTTTGCAAAGACTTGATCACCATCATTCAGTTAAAGTTAACATACAAAATAAAAATTCGGAGACTTGCTCAAACACAAAACCAATTAGTTTCTAGATTGATGAATGACAAATGTTGTCTTGGAGGTGACAAATTACACCAATTATTCCACACACAAAAAAAATCACCTTACCAACAAATAATGGTCGTTGTAGATGTGGTAGATCTTGCATGACAAACTTGTGGCAACTTAAGCACATTATGCATTGATAGATTCTACAAACTTTGCCCAAACCTCTTTGATCACCATGCCCATAACACAAGCGATTGGATTTGTCCAATGAAACATATACATTTGTGGACCAAACTTAAAGGTGACATATTGAACTTGAGAAACATGTTTTTTCCACCATGCTAAGAACAAAACATAATTGCAATGATCAATTAGTTCAAGAAAAAATAAATGGTGTGGAAGGAGGAACTTGGTTTAACATCACAATACATGTTGAAACATTTGATTTAACCAACTTCATAATAAAAACAAAGTTATAGATTAAAATTTGTTACCTTTGCGCAAACTTTGATAATCCTTGCACTATTTTTAACAAGGTGTCGTGATGTTCAGTGTCGTAAAGGTGTAAATCCATAGTGTACTCTACTAAACAGAAATACTAAAACCAGTCAAAAGTAAAAATTAGTCAACTGAAAAGAGATGCACGCACATATATATACAATGCATTAGAGGAGGCTGAGATGAAATTCTCATGTATTTAAATTGAAAAGAAGGAAAGAAAACATAGAGTATGTAAACTGTGCTCATATAACCACCATGAGCATCTAGAAATCCAGTCTGACTATGCAAGAAACTTTCTTTGACAAAGGAATTTTTAAAAAATTGACAAGAGAAGGGAAGAGCTTGGCCTTTTATATAGCTGTCAACAAAGTTGAAGTCCCAAACAAGCCATAACCCTAAAACACCTAATAACATATAATAACTTAAAGAACGTACATTAACCCTAAAGGCATGATTGGCATGCCCATAACCGCCCGTCATGTATGAGGCCATGCCTACGGGCATGACAATTGTCGTGACGTGTGATGTTGTGACATTCAGTGTTGTAAGGGTGTAAATCCATAGTAAATTCTATTGTAAAAAAAGACTAAAATTAGTGAAAGGTAGAAGTTAATCAACCAAAAAGAGATGCATGCACATATCTATACATATAATGCACAAGAGGAGGCTGAGATGAAATTTTCATGTATCCCCCCCCCCCCCCCCCAATCTGAGCTGGGAAAAGCGTGGCATGGTCTAAGTACAATTCAAGGTGCTGTAGGAAAACATGATGAACAATACCAAATGTCGATGGGGCTTTGAATGAACTCCAATTTGAGGCAGAATAGATGGTATTCACCATTAGAATTATCACAAAGCGGCATTTGATCAACATCGTCTATCCTCTAACATACCTTACATGGAAAGTCAAGTGGAGGAATCCAAATCAATGTGATCATGGTATGATCCAAGTTCAGCAAGTGGCAGGGTGCACAATTTTTGGAATGATCCTGAATTATGCGTCTGTCAACTCCTTACAACTCCAAGACACCTGAAGGCATGATCACCTTAATCCTCAAAATAACATGACCAAAAGAAGTGTCTAGGGTATCATTAGGTTGTCGTTGGAGATACACAAAGTCACCAACATTCAAATTGTCTCACCTTAGGTTTATAATCGCCACCTCGCAATGGAAGAGGGTGGAATGGGGTGTCTCCCATAAAGTATAAAGTAAGGAGTGAAATCAAACAAAGAGGCATGTTTAGACTTCCTCTAACCCATGGCGAAGTAAGGTAGGGCTAGGTCCCAATCCTCTTTGTTCCTAGTGAGGCAAATCTTCCAAAGTCCCTTTTTGCATGTCTAAACTATCCTTTCTACAAGGCCATCAACTTGGGGATGATCCTTTGAAGTCTAGTGATGGTAAATGAAAGCATGATCAAGTAGGTATTGGAATTTTCCACTGAATTTTGATCCTTGTTCAATAAGGCACTTAACACAAGCCCTAAACCTACTTTGGACATGTTGTAAGAAAGCCTGGCTGGTGTTGTGTGATGACTTATCTGGCAACGCAACAAGCTTGACCCACTTTGAAAAATGTTTAATCATAATCATGATGTAGACATTACCCCTAAAGGTTTGTGGTAACTCTCCAGCTAAATCACATGACCAACTATAGAATATGCCCTGAATAGGGAATGGAGAAAGCGTGAATTGTTGAAATGAGAAGGAAGTTCTCATTTTATCACATTGTTCACACCTAGCAATGATGTTTTAGACTTGAACATACATACCTCTCCAATGGTAATGAGAAGTGAGAAGGATATAAATACGTTTAACTCCAAAGTGTCCAAGCTCCGAGTGTACCTTCTGAATAAGACCAGGTCATTCATGTGGTGGAGGAACCACTATGTCGCCTTGTGGTAAGCATTGGACGAGGTGATTGTCCCTCCATGAGTAGCGTTTAGATTGTTGTTGTATGCAATTCCAATGACTTGATGTAACTTGGGGAAGGTATTCCCCATGCTGAAAAAACCTCAGAGTGTCCAAGTCCTCCCATATATCCACAATTGGATGCTCAACCAGGTTATATTACAATAATGCAAGATAATTAGATGCATAAGATACATGTATTGCTGGAATTTGGTCAAAATTTTGTGTGGCTTCTGAAAAATCTTCAAAGGTAGTGAGGGGTTTCCATGACATGGTATCTGCGTTTTGATGTGTAATACTAGGTCAGTGAATAACCTTGAATTCATACTCTTGAAATATAAGTGCCCAACAAACTAACTTACCAATAAGCTTATCGTTGGTCATCAACCATTTGATAGGCTGGTGGTTGGTATACAAAGTGAACTTAGTGCCATAAATATAGGGCTTGAAATGTATGATGACCCATACAACATCAAGACATTCCCCCTTGTATGAAGAGTAGTTGCTCTCAGCTTTGTTGCTTCGAGATGCATAGGTGATAACATATTCCTTGCCTTCCTCATCAAGTTGACCAAGAATAACACCAATACTAAGAACATTCCAGTTAATGTGTACAATGAAGACCTTGCTGAAATCAAGTCTTCTCATAATGGTAAACTTTGAAAGATTTTCCTTGAGTGTGTTGAAAGCTTCCTTAGCTTCTTCACTCCATGTCCAAGCAACATCCTTCTTTAACAATGTATAGAGAAGATGAATAATAATACTAAAGTTTTGGACATAAATCCTATAGTAATTACATGGTCCAATGAAGCTCTTCAAAGTGTGAACATCAGTAGGATTGGGCATCTCCAAAATGGCTATTACTTTGGCCCAATGAGCCATAATACCATTTGACAAAATTATATGTCCAAGGTAAACTACTAAGGTGACAACAAACTCGCATTTTTAAAGATGGATCTTCATATTGACTTCATGGAGCCTTTTAAATAACTCCTCAAGATGATCCAAGTGCTGCAGGAGTCCCTTGTTATGCACTAGGACATCATTTATGTAACTTTAGGAAATCTACCCCTTCGAGAACCTGGTCCATGACTCGTTGAAAGAAGACATGTGCATTCTTCAATCCATAAAGCACCACAAATCATTCCCACAACTTGTTGTTTCCATGGAATGTCGTTTTCATGCGATCCTTTGCAACAAGCACAATTTGGTTGAAGCCTTGCCTCAGATCCACAATTGTGAAGATGTTTGAATCTCCAATGTTATCAAATAGTTCTTCATGGATGGGCATGGGGTACATGTCCTACGGTGTAACTAGGTTCAAAGGCCTATAATCCTCACACATCCTTTTTTTAGTCCATAATCCAATTGAATCCTTCTTTGTTGGCATTAATGTGGTGACTGTAAAATCAAAACTTGATGGTTGAATGAGACTAGCCTCATGGAGCTCTTTGCATCTTTCATCTACTAGTTCCCATTCATGTTTGTTCAACCTTATGCCTCCTCGGATAAAGGGGTGTTTCATTCATAAGGTCTATAAAGAATTGCATGGTTTTACACCTACTTAAGTCTTTCATTAAAAATGCGAACACATTCTCATATTTAATTAACAAGTCTATGACCTGGTCTCTTTCTTTCTTGGTGAGCTGGTTCCCCATAACGAAAGGGTAGTTGGAAACACATGGAATGGAGTTGGAAAATGTGTTTGAAGAACCTGGTGTATTGGGTTCTCCATTATCCAACTGCGTAGATTCCTAAAAGGTTGTAATTGTTTTTCTAGAAATTGATGTACCTCCAAGTGTATCAGAAACAACTTGAATCAAATTACATGGTACCTTCCCCCCCCCCAACACTAAGAGTGAAGTGTAGAGTGTTGAAAATAGGCAAGTGTATTTAGTAAGGGTACCATGTCATCGCATCACTAGCACTGCAAGCTGATTGAATTAGTGTTGGTGGAGTGTACATTTGAAAGTGTACACATGTTACCAACAACAATGTAACGGAGTTCAAGTCCATGCTTCTCCTTAGTAGAACATTATGCTCCAATCTAATCACCTTGGTGTGAGTAGTAGTGCAAATTTGGAACCCATAGCCCTTTCTTTTTCTTTTGGGTTTGGTTCATCCCAAGTGGCTAAAACATGACAATATACGAGACCTAGTCCATCTCCCTGAAAGGCATGTGCTCTTGGGAAGGAGACAAAGGTGGGCCAAACACCTTTTGGTTTTCCTATTGTGTTCGTAGGAAACCAAGGAGGTTTTTCTTGCCTTGTAACTAGTTGGCAAGAGCGTTGATCATCCAATATATGTGTCGCAACCCTAACTTGGCCAAGTGTGGGGGTGAAGCCCAACACTTGGAAAAGTTGGGATTTGGAGTCCTCCGGGACTCCCGAATGTTTAGAGCTCGACAGCAGGACCCAAAACACCTCGCATCGGGGTGTTCTTGGTGTCATTGGAAAGGTCTTGAAGTGTAGATATCGAAAATGGCCTCGCATTGGCCATTTGGACATCTGTCGCTCAAGTTATGGGCAAAAGAAGGGCCGGGAGTCAAACTGGCAGTTTGACTCCCGACCACTAAAAGTCGGGAATCGACCTCTTTCCGAAGTCCGAATTGGGAGTGCGATACGTCGTTGGAAAGATCTCGACGAGGGCTACAACTTTGGTTCAGACCTCGTCGCGATCCAACTCCGCAGTCGGGAGTTATGGCCGTTCAAAGTTCCGAGAGTCCCCCCGGGACGATTTCGGGACAACTTCGGGACTCCATTTCGGGAGTCCCGGGAATTTGTGCCATTTGGGTGTAGTCCCCACAACGTGGCGCAGAGTATACTATAGGGAGTATGGTGGTGGCATACTCCCGAGCCAAGGATGTGGTGAGTCCAAGTGAGTCCGGGTCCCCGTGGCTTGTCCCAACACCAAAAGAGTGCAAATGGATTCTAACCAACTCGTGTTGGTTTGTGATGCAGGTTCGTGTGATCTAAAAGCTTGATCTCTTCCTAGTCTAATCCCGGGGCTCCCAACTCGACCCTCTACCCCTTTCTAGAGTTGGAAGCCGGGAGCGTGCTACCAAGTCTCAATTCCGCAACTTGACTTTGGTGAGACCCTCAAGTGGGTTTCACCCCCGTGACTTGGGAGCGCGTCAATATGAGAAACATATAGGTTGGGGTCTCTGATGGTGTATCTCATAACCAACTTTAAAATTGAAAGTGGTGCAAGGTTGGTCCACTAGTTGCACATCCGGTGCGCATAAGAACCCCATTGTGCCACATTTAGTAGGAACGGCTCTCCAAGGTAATGCTTAACCAACGTGAAGTGTTCCTAGACTTCTTCCTTTGGTCAAATTGAGAAGGGGTGTTTTCAATTACATAACCAAGCGTAGGAGTGGATTGAGCCGAGGTGATCAATCGTACCATGTCCACAAAGAGACTGGATCTTGTGTCACTTAAGCCTTATCCAAGTCCAGCCATTGAAAATCCTTGACATTCCCAACTTGAAATGTTGAGGTCCACTAGGCCAAGCAATTCCATATGTTTTTTCTAAATTAGTTATATGTCAGAGGGTAAGAAAGTGAAATTGGCCTTCCATGTGATGGTTGTAAACTATTATCGAAATTTGGCCTTGAGTTTCATCATTTTTGATGCCTCCACTTGCCTTGTAATAGGATCAATGTCTACGTAGAAATACCTCCGAACCACCATCCCTAACTATAGTATAGCTACAAGACCTGTACTATTACCGCCAAAGAGCTTTAGTAATGTAATCCCCTCCTTAGGCGGTGTCCAAGTCATTAGTTGACAAAGTATTAGTTTAATGGGTTCACCATGGCTCTCCATGTTCTCAAAACTATACAAAGTTTTGACCAAGGGTTTGCGGGTTGCTTTGAACCTCTGTAAAACCTCTTGTTCATGTTAAATGTCAGTAGGAACCACCTTCAATTTTTCAATAGCTTGGGCATAAGTTGTCCCTTCTTCATCTCCCTCTATCCACTCGTGGTTAATTTATTATATGTAGGAAATAATGTGTGCTTCCTTGAGCATACAATGGTGAGCCATAAGACTATGGTTCCCATGTAAATCAAGGGGTATGTATCCTAGGTGGTGGCCATCAGTCTCCCAATCCACTTAGTAGTGCACATGCTCGAACTAGTTGTCAATTGAGAAACCTAGTGGAAATAGGGCCTCTTGTTTAATGAACACATCGTAATTGATGGCATTGGTGACTAAACATTTGACCTATAGGCAAAGCTCTTGATCTATATCTTCATTGAAGTTAAATGCAATCAAATCTGGACTTTCCCCAAGTACCTCCTTTACAGTCCTAATAACGATGCGAATTTGCCACATAGATTTCCATAGTTTAGCCATGCTAGAACTAGTGACCAGATTACGAACGTCATCTATAACAAGTGAGCCAATTGAGTGTTTGTCTAAGGTGTTGGATGGGACCCCTGTAGCATGTGGATTAGGGATTGGTAGAAGACTAGATGTAGTGTTCAGGGTATCCTTCAGTATTGCAATTATGTCCTTGGTGTTTAGTTTCAAATTTTGAAAACTAAGCAATAGTGTATTCATAAGCTTTTATGCCACTTCACACATTTGAAGTTGGCACTCCATAAACTAAAGAATGGAAAATAATGTGTTTTCTTGATGTACATGTACTCCTAAGACACGAAAATTTGATGCCTTAGCAGCTTGTGGTGTAATACTCTCCTCCCCCTCGCTAATAAGGTGCATTCTTCTTCCGTTTTGAGAGGACAAAAAGATTGTGGCATGACTGCTCGAACTCCTCTAGCCATGGTAATAGGACTTGAACTGGATGCGAGTCCATTAATTTGAATTACTTGCCTAGTGGTAGAAACTCTGGGTGCCACATTAGCTTCTTGTGTCACGAAGTAGGAAGGGAAAAAAGAAATGGAAATTTTGGTGTAAGACTAGAATTGTGTGCATTGGAAAGAACATATTCCCCAACCATGGCATCATGTGAGAGGCCAAAGAACGACCTAAGAGGTTCCTTTCATGATCTTGAACCTTGTATAAGTTGGGCATGAATAGTTGGTTGGGAAGACTTGCTTTTTAGATTAGCAAGTTGGGCCCTCAATGATTCAAGTTCATTTTGTAAAGTTTAAACTTGAATGGCATGGGCTTGAAGCACCTCCTTCTTGTCAACATTGTGTTCCTTCTTCTTAACATTCTTATTGGAATTACCTTTGGTGGGGAAAGCCTGAATGTAAGGCTGAGGTGCCTAGCTTTTGGTTGAAGGGCAATGAAAGATGTTGGTAGATTTTACCATGGTAATCGGAGTTGCTTTCGTTCCGAAAACTTGGCACAAAAAACAACTTTCTTATGTTCCTCTTTCCCACAGTAATCACAAAAGACATCCACGTAAGGAATGTTACACTTACTAGCTTTGTGGGCAAGATTGCCATAGTAGTTGCAAGAAGGTAAGATGGGTGCAACTTAGTGCACCACTTTAGCCCTTGAAGAAGAATGTGACGATCTAGTTGGTGGATGTTGAGGCGTTGAACATAATGGAAGCCTTGTAGTACTGGCCTCATAATGTGCATGAGCAAGTTCCAACTTTTCAAAAATGTAATACACATCCAACAAAGTGTACGAGTCTACAAATTTTACAAAAACCCGTTGTAAAACTTGTGCATAGAGTGTCACTACCTTCTAACGAACGAAAATACTGATGGGTAGCATTCAAGTCTATGATACTCCGAGTATCCTCTTTAAGCTTGAAAAGCCTCATGTAGAGCATCTTGAAGATTTCATTCTTTTGCTGAGAGAAGGTGGCGAGATGCATAATTTTTTCAAAAAATTTAACTGAAAATTCCAGCTCAAGAATTCGAAAGAATTTTGCACTGGATCAGTAAAAGCTGGTGCATCATGGTGAGAGGAATGTTTGTGGTAACAACAATGAATTGCTAAAGAGAAAGGTTTACTGAAGTAGATACTGGATCTAGACTATTGGGCATAGTCCCATGATGTGCAATGGCAGCTTGGAGTGCAACTTGAGAGGTGGTGGCCATGGTTGTGGTATAAGCTAGATTGGGGATTTGGGTGACGCCCAAAATCCTTAGAGAATATTGTTCATAAACATCGAATGCCTCATAGTGCACATAACGAACCAATTGTTTGAATGCAAATGCTTTAATGTAATGAACATCATACTTAACTTCCAATTTAAAAACCACAGTTGAGAAAGTTGCCTTGAACTCCTTTAAAGAAATGGTACTTAGCCTTCTGTTGAACTTTTCAATTCTCCTAGAAGAGTTGCTGACCTCCATGGTGTATATGTGTCGTAACCCTAGCCTTGGGCTCGCAACCAAGGCAAAGGCTTGTAAGATTGTGTACTAAGAAGGAAGTTTGGGAGTCACACCACATGCTCCCAAAAGTGTAAGAAAGTGTGAAGGAATGAAACTTCACACTCCCAAGGGAGCTTCCACTTTGGGAGTTAAAGTTTCGGTGGACTCCCGAATCTTCAAAAGGCGATTGTAGGGGTCAAAACTCAATGGATTGAGGAGTTCTTTATATCATTAGAAAGATTTTGGAACGTAGATGTCTAAATGGGCTTGCATGACCCATTTGGACATTTGAAACACAAGTTATGGCCAAAAGAACGGCTAGGAATCAAATTGGCAATTTGACTCTCAACCACTAAAAGTCAGGAATCGACTCAATTTCCTTGCGTACAAATAACGTGAAAAATACTGTTGGAAAGCTTTCAATGAAGGCTATAACTTTTTTTCATACCTCATCTTAATTAGAGGTCTGCACGTAAAGTTATGGGGCCCTAAAGTCGCGATAATCTTAATTTTGGCGATTTTGGGACTTTCATTAGGTAGTCTTGAGACAAAATGCCATTTGGATGTGGGCCTCATGGAGAGGTACATAGTATATTATAAGGGGGAAGGTGGTGGCTTCCCCCAAGTTTGAATCATGGTGAGTTTTATGAGTCCGAGTTTGCTTGTGGCTAGTCTTAGCACCAAAAACGTTCCAATTCTACATTAAAAAATTTGTTGTTTGGTTTTGTGCAAGTCTATGTGAATGAGTAAATGCTTGTTAATCATCCTAGTCCTATCCCGGAGCTTTAGCACGCCCATTTACCCCTAAAGTGTTGCGAACCAAAGAACGTGCCCCCAACTCCTTGCTCTTTCGCTGCTTTCACTTTAGACTCATATTGACTCTATTAAAGAGCTTGGGAGCGTGTCAATATGGGTGTAGAATTAACGACTTGCAACGGAATATATGATGATGGTGTGAAAATTGTTGCGGCAAAAAACGTACCTCACTAATTAACCCCTCCAAATGGACTTTGATCTATCATTCATGTAGTGTAACCTGAACATGAATTCCTGGTACGAGTTATATTAGATGAGGGTGGTGCTATAAATGTTTGATAATACCATCATGAAGATTGTGAGTTCAAAGAAATTGGCTCAAATAATAATGTGTTCCTTCGTAGTTGATAACTTAGCTCTGGTTGAATGATAGTGCTTTCATCATTTGAGGTCATGCTATTGTCTGATGCCCCAAAATTTTGTAGCAATACATAACACTGGCTACAAAGTTCTAACACACCCTATGTAATTAAATGTAACTGTATTGGAAACTGAAATGTGAAGTGTTTAAAAAAACGTACCCTAAGCAACTTTCAATTTTTGTAATCACCACTGCTAAATGACAAAGTAGACAATGAAAGAATTGTATATTTATGTATTAATAAAAAATAACGTAAATATACATATTAATACGAAACACATAAATGTATGTATTAATAAGCGTATGTATTAATACAAAAATAACATAGATATACATATTACTACGAAATACATAGATGTATGTATTAATATAAGAGTATGTATACGTAAGTATTAATTTAAAAAAAAATCTTATATACGATCTTGAAGAATATGTACATATGGTTTGAAAAATACGATATAAGATATTTATGTACATAATACATACGATTTGAGGAATACAACATGTTTACAGGTATGAACGACGACGAACGAACATTGGTGGATGGAAAGGGCTGGACGGACAAAACTAGACAAATGGACGTTGATGGATGTTGGACGAAAGTTGAAGGACGTCGGATAGAATTGTGACGGACGTTGGACAAAACTGTGATAGACATCAAACGGCAACGGACAATGGCTACGACAACAACGGTGTTGCACAGTAATCTATGTTTGCGAACTTTGCAGTGATGGCATGTAGAAGAAAAGAAAGAATTTTTTTTCATTTCTTCAACAAATCTTGGAGCTTGTTCCTTTGATCATTCATGTAGAGAGCCAACAAAGATGGAGATAGAGAAATGATCTTTGAAGAAATGAAGAAAACAAAGTGTTTATCGATTTGGAGTTCTTTTAACAAATTTGCACGAAAAACTAGAGTAACAAAGAAATTAAAGCACAAAAGAAAAAGAGGAGGAAGACTAATGTGGATGTAGATTAGTGCGTAGATGCTCAGTGGGTATTTAACATGCACGTGAGTGAGATTGGAAGCTTAGGCATGTAAAAGCTTGCAATAGTAGCAATTGTCGTGGGCTTTTCCAGTGTCCTTTCTCCTTTGCTTACAATGCTACTAGTTATGGTTGTTGTTGATTTTGTTGCGATTGTAATACAAGAGTATAAAAAGAATAATAAGTAACAACAACTCAAGAACACAAGAAAATAATAAACAAAAGAAACCCAAGAAATTCAAAGTCAGGAAGGAGAGAGACCATGAAGAATTTGTCGCTTTCAACATTAGGCAATAGAAAGTATTTTTTCTAGAATTAAATTGAATCGAAAAGAAAGAAATAAAATGTAGTGTATGTAAATGATGGCCGTGTAGTAGTCGCCATGAACATTTAGAAATTTTGTCTGACTATTGAGGAAACTCTCCCTAACAAAGGAATTTTAGAAAAACTAACAAGAGAAGGGAAGAGCTTGACCTTTTATACAATTGTCAACAAAGGTGAAACCTAAACAAGCCATAACCCTAAAACATTTAATAACATACAATAACTTAAGAATGTACATTAAGCCCTAAAGGCATGATTAGCATGCCCATAACTAGCCATCATACAAGCATGACAAAGGGCATGATACATGTAAGACCTAGGAAGGTTTTTACATCACATAAAAGTTCATAATTAACCTTAGTTGTCTGAACAACCACATTGTCATGAACCATTTTTCAACCAAACAACAATATTCAAGCAAGATTCTTTTAGGCAGTGACAACATTGAAATTTAGCTTGCCTTTATATTTTTAAGGATTTTGTTACCTTTGCACTCCAACAATACAACAAACTTAATCAAATTAGCATTTCATTTAAGAGAATGTGCAAAATAGTTATATGTAAAGATAACAAGGATTCAATCTTGGTTACCAAGTTCAGACCACCCAAGGTTTGAACAACCAAGTTTGTATAGTGCATCATATACACCATTGATATATGGAGCATACACATGCACACTCAACCAATTTTGATTATCGATGGTGATAAATTTGTCACAATTCACTAAGATGTTTGTAGCTTTCTAAACTGCGATTTTGATGGTTCAAAATACAATGTTGTGCATTGCTTCAACTGTTGTCCAACTTCAATAGAAGGAAAGTAGACTTTTTCGGCTAGTCCTTGTGACTGTTTTCTAGTCGCAGGCGACATCTACAACTAAAAGATGTGTAGTCGCCTTGGACAAGTCGCAAGCGTCCTTAGTCGTAGGCAACAACGGGGTGGACGGAAACTGTTCAGCGTACAAATACCAGTTCATGACAAAATATGAGTATACGTATGTGGTTCCAGTATTCAACAATTATTTTGGTTATTATTTTTCACCAATGCATAGAGACCACGTCGTATATTGGATATTTGATTTAAATTTTTTTATGACATCTAATAATACTACCCGTCCGATTCAAGCACTAGGATTATGACACGTGGTTTTTAATATGGTATTTATTTTATTATTAAATAATTACAATATATATGGATCGTTCGATTTTACTCATAACGATTATGACATGTGGCAATTAGTTTTTTATTTTAGTTTTAAATAATGCATTTATTTATAGATAATGCATGAATTTTTTTGTTGTCCAATTTCATGTTGCACATAGTAGATCCTAAGCGTTTATGGCTTTGCCTAATATTTATAATAAACACAATATATACTTCAGTTGAGTTTTGAAACCCAATGATAGGAGCATTTATAAATTGCCTACAATCCCAAAAATTTAAGCACCCAAGGTAAAATTACATAAGAATTTGGTAGTTTAAGCTTGACATGCCAATTTGCTTGGCCTCCCACCAAAACCAGGATAGATTTTATTACTATGGCAATGGGTTACAAGTTCTTGCACTCATCAGTCTAATTACACATGAACTATTCCAAACATTTGAACAACCCACATGGGTTCACTGGGGAAAAATTGAACATACATAAAAATGAGTTCATCTTTCTGCCTGCAAGGTCCCTGGTGCAGTAACCCAATCTTAGCCCACATCTTCCAATGTAAGTAAGTATATTCCAAACTTGGCAGTGCCTAGACTGCTACATTCGACTACAACCACATCTACGCCCTCATGGGTCCTCTTGTTGCCTCTAAATGCTCCTTGACCTGCACCATTGTTGCCATGATCAACAATATTCCAAACAACATTCTTGCTGCTTAACATTAGACAGACCAATCTTGGCGCATACATATACTACTAACTGATAAGTAACTTTACAAGGCTGTTTCAGCACAAACCAAAGACAACTTCAAGAGTGATGAGACATCAAGAATCTGCTTTATGAACAGCTTCTCGTTGAATTGCTCGGCAAAATCCACCACAAGCTTGTCTAGATATAATATTGAATGATAACTAATTTCAGAGGTTATGAGAAACACTTACATCAATAATCTGCATATTCTCATTTTGCTGCTTCACAAGCAGCTTCTCATTGAATTGCTCAATGAAATCCACCTTCTTGTTGCGGTGTAGTAGATGGTTAAAGGCTTTCAGCACTGACCCGTCCTCAATTGACAATATCCTTAGAGGCACATGGCTTTGTGCCCTGTCAAAGATAAGCAGCAGATGCGTCGACTATTCCATTAAACACAATTATCAGAACACAAGAGTTTGATAAGTTACTTGCACATATACTAGACCTTCACCACCCTCAAGGCAAGTTGAACACATCTTGAACAGATGACATCATATTGCAAAACCAACCTAATCTTGATTTCCTGGACATTTTCATCAGAGATGGAATAAAGAATGGTGTAGTTTTTCAAATCAAACACTTTGTATATCCTGCAACACCACCCAATCATCACATTTCAGTCCAAGCAAGTCATTAAGAGATCTTCACAAACATTAACAAATACATTGCCACAAAAAGCTGTTGATTTGATAAATGAAAAATCTCAACTCAAATGGTATGCATAGCCAAGTAAACAATGATGAGACAAAGGACAATACCTATCTTGTGCAGAAGATGTAAGCACTTTGCCATTCACATCATCAAACTCAACAAAACCAAGCCACATGAGTGACTCGGACTCAAACAAGGGGAAACTAGCATCAGGCTGACCTCTTCGAATGTGTCTACAGAAGCAACATCCCTATTCCCATGATGAATCCACACTCCCATCTCAAGCCATAACACAAAGTAGATTGACATCAACACAGTCTCAAGGAGCTGCTGCACCTTACTTACAGGTTTGAAACCCCAAAATCTTTTAAAACAACTAAATTTTAAGAGCTCAGGAGTAAAGAATCAAACCTGGTACTATGAATGCAAGGTAACAAGGATTAAGAGGGCAAAAATTTAAGCACATACTCTATAGGTGTGGTTCTGCACTTCAAAGAGCTGAAGTTGTCAGAAGCATATACTGACATAGTGATTAACGAATCATTGTTCTTGTTGTAGAACAAACTGCGAATTACTTCATCTGCACTAATGTTTAGGAAACATATCCTCTTGTTTGTGTCTAGTACATCCAAAACCAGATTGTAAGTCTCAAAAAATAGCTGACAACAATACATTCAATAAATAAGGTCTTAAGACAACTGGGTTGATTTCTGTACCTCGGCTGAAAGCAGCACATATACTAGAATGTGTGAGAGTAAACATTGTGTCCCTAGCAGCCCCAATTTCCACAATACGAGACCGCTTCTTCAAGAACGGCAACTTGAGGAAGTGGTGGGCTTTGGGGTCGTGTGTGTCAAATTCCTCTTGTGAAAACCATGTGAAACACAGACAGTATCATACATGAATCCACATAACAGAACCCAAGTATTTCTTTGCTCCAGTAGCATAGCACATCACATTCAACATATCATTACGCAAATTTGACAGGAAATGGTGGCCCAAGCGGATTAAAAACCCAAGTGTGAGACCAGAAGTGGAAAGCACCTAGAAACCCAAGGGAACCAAAACTAGATCAACAAGTGTTGATAGCAAAACCTTGAAACTCTTTTGTCTTCACAAAATTACTAACTTTTGACTTTGCTACCCACATCTTGTACAAAACCTTGAAAGGCTTTTGTCATCACAAAAAAGCAGACCTCAATTGTGACTTTTCTACTCGCAATTGTCAGCAGCACCACAATCGAGCACTACTTCTCTTTGTGTCCTCTTCTCACTTGACTCAAAGGTCAAATTCTTTAACCACAGCTCAAGAAATTGCACTTAAAAAAATTATGTTCTCAGGTCAGATTCTTAATCACAGCTCAAGAATCTGCACAGAATCTCTTACCCATGTTTCCTTTTTCAAGGATCTAGGATTCGGTATTTTTTTGCAAAGTTTGGAGTCAGTTACGAGTAGAGGTTTTGGAGAATATTACTAGTAGTACTAGTACTAGAAACTCATGTCAGTTGTCACTGAACATGATGATCCTTAGAGCTTGACGGTTGCAAAAAAAAAAATAAAAAAAATTGCTCTAGAAATAATTTGCAGACAACAAAAACTACTTGCTCTGGAAAAAAAATTCAAGGAAAAAATAAAAACAACTTGCTTTGGAAATAATTTGCAGAAAACAAAAAACCTTGCTCTGGAGCTTGCAGAAAAAGAACAATCTTGAGCTGGAAATTTGCAGAAAGCAAAAAATTTGGTCTGAATGTTTACAGAAAACAGGAAACTTGCTTTCATGCTCTGATGATGGAGGTGGAAAAACCTTGGGGGGTTTGCTGGGGGTGCAGTGCACAGCTGCTGCAGTGCGAGGGAATCTCTCTCTCTCTCTCTCTCTCTCTCTCTCTCTCTCTCTCTCTCTCTCTCTCTCTCTCTCTCTCTCTCTCTCTCTCTCTCCAACAGAGTTGGTGTGTGATATAGAGAGTGATCACATGACGAGTGTTGTTGCCGTGTTCCACACTGACTGCTGTTGCTGCTCCTCCTCCTTCGTCGGCTTCAATCCACAGCTATTCACTAGGCCGTGCAACACCAGTGCATCTTCTGTGATGCAAACTTTGGTTGCAAGTGTGGGAAAAACATCATTCATTACCGGGGGAGTCGATGCTCGAAGGATTGTGTGCAAGAGTAGCAACAGCACATGTATCGACAGTTTGCGTCTACACTCGATTATTCCTTCCTCTCTAGAATGTCAGCTGCTCATCAGAAGCTCCAAGCTGTCAGAACCTAAGACGACCAAAGATCACAGAAGCTTACCTCACAAGAGCCTGGTGAATTCAACTCCGGTACTGCTCACGGATCATCCAACACCCACAAGCGAGTTTTCAGCTAAAGAAGAAGAAGAAGAAGAAGAAGAAGAAGAGAACAACAGCTCAACATCCAGAGGAGATTTGGATTCAGATCCTGCAGCAGGTCTGTTATCTCCAGTTTTGATTAGGTAACAAGCAGCAACAGCAGAAGAAGAAGAAGGATGTAGTTGTCAACAAGAAGAAGAAGAGTACAGTCAAAAGCCCTTCCATCTAGGAGGCAGTAGCAGCAGCTGGGAAGGGACAAAGTCTTCTTCCTGTGGATCAAACGGGTTCTCCCACAAAAGAAGGCAGCAACAGCAGGGGAAAGAAGAAGACCCAACAATAACAAAGTGTTCCGGTCAATCTTGGACAGACTGAGCTCAGAAAAACACAGACTGCAAAGAGGAGTTGATAGACCATAACACCTCAACTTCACATACAACTTTTGACAAAGTTTAAGCACTGACATTACTGAGATACATATTCTAGATCTTGCTCCCCAAATAGGGAAACAAATCACCTATAAACCCTAAAGAAAGACTTGAAAGCAACGAAGAAATGCCGAGGACTCGAGTTCAAAAATGGGCAAAAAAAACCCTAATCCGCACAGTTTCGGACAGCCTTCAGTCAAAACACTCAGGAGCAACCCTCGAGCCAGGCTCTAGTCTCAAGAACTTGGCTGCTATTGGAAAATGCCACAAAACCCAGACAACCTAGTGAATATAAGGACGACCCGACTTGTCACCGTTTGCAAGTGATTTCGGCGACACGGATCTGTGCAACACACACATACACACATACACACCTGGAAATGGAAGTTCCACAACTTCTCTTGCGAATTAGTGCGATTGAGGGCTAAGTTCCCCGCTCGACTAATCTCCCTCTTCAGAAGCTTCTGTACGCAATTCTTGGTTTCATCAAGTCGCGTCCGTTTCCCTGCAACCACTCGCTTCCCCGATGCCGGCCTTGGACTACTCTGCATCCTCATCCTATTCATCGAGTCCATCTTCCCCCCAATCGTCGCTACGTTTTCACCCTCACTCGTAGAAAAGTGCAAAATAACGGTGCGCGTACGCCGCACTCGATCGCTGAAACCTTGTGCTTCATGGAGGTCGCCGTAACCCTACTTACAATCACCTATTTTGGTTTCAGAATTTCTAATTATGAATATGTACAAATTTGTATTTTACACCTTTGTATAACACTCTCATTAAAAAACCATATAATACGATACTTTACGTATAGACATACGCCAACTATGACTAAGCACCATTTCGCTTACGACTAAATGGGACTTTAAATGGCTACTCTTGGATGATAAATCCAACCCATATATAAATGGAAATAAAATTAGTCGCAAACTAGTCGCAGGTTAGTTGAAGATGACTTGACTGATGTCAGCACGTTGTCACAATAGTCGTAGATAACAAAAATTTAGTTGCAAAGACCAAATAGTTGCACGCAGTTGTAAATGTGATGGTCACATATTGGCCTTTTCCTTCTAGTGCTTGTAGAGTTAGACCAATGCTTCTGCGAAGAATGATCAACTTTTAGAAATTAAAAAAATGCCTTGAAATCTTCAAAATTCATCATTGGACATCCTTGTTTGAAGAAATGCCAGATTGCAACAGATTGCACATATTTCTTTTTCTTCTTGGCCTTCCTTAATTATAATTCTATTAACACTAGTGCATTTATTCAACCATGAATGTTTAATAAAAGAATCTAACTTAAGCATTGATAATTTATTTTTGTTGTTGATTTTGGAGCAAACCTTGCATCTTACCATCTTCATCCTACCGTCACCTCCACAGATTGGTTTAGACTAAAGAAACCTTATAGCCTAATGATGTGGTACATTCTGTTTACTTCCGATTATGACTTCTTTTGTTTCTTCTTTTTGAAATCATTCATTGTGGTTTCTATATCATCTATAGAAGGGATTGCAACAATTTTTTCACTAGCTTTCTCCTTTTGGTTCTGAGATCTAACAACAATATACATACCAAATACATGAGACCTATTGACCATGGGTGATAGACTAGGAAACAAGGTAGGTTCCAAAAGGTCTACAAAAGGATGATAAACAATATTAGAACTAAGATTGTTGGGATTGCTTGGTGTGGATGAAAAAAAAATGAAACTTGAAATTAATTAGTGGCTTTAGGGGGTGCCATAGTTGAGAAAAGGATGAATGAAGGTTGACGTGAACTTTTGGAATTCTAGAAGTAATTTTGATATGAAGGCAAAAATAAAGAAAGGAAAAGATGGAATAAGCAAAAATTGAGCTTCTCGAGCTTTGTAGGTAAATTCAATGCAAAGGAAAATTAAGCTTTGGAACTTTATAAGTAATTTTGACATGAAAAGCACAAAAGAAAAAGGCAAAAATTGATTGACAAAAATTGAACAAAGTTGTTACAAGTAAACTCGACGCAAAATAAAACAAAGTTGTTGGACCTTTGTAGGTTCTTTCAATGTAAAAGGCGACAACAGAAAAGGTGATAACTAAACTTTTTTAGCTTTGCAGGTAAACTTGGAGCAAAAGAAAATTACACTTCTAAAAATCTACATGTACTTTTGACATGAAAGGAAAAAATTGAGCTTTTTTAGCTTTACAAGTTTCTCAATTCACAAGAAAACAAAATTTTTGGAACTTTACAGGTACTTTCAGCGTGAGGCGAGAATGTAAAAGGTGAAAACTAAGCTTTTTGAGCTTTGTAGGTATATTAGATGCAAAAGAAAGCTAAGTGTTTCAACTTTTGATCTTTGTAGGTAATCTCAATGCAACATGCAAAAACAAAAAAAATGTGAAAACACAAAAGGGCAAAAACAACAAAAGGCAAAAATTCATCAGATTCTAGAATTTGACTGTGATGGAAATTTTCACACTACAATGATCCTTGACGCATTGATTTGTTTCTTGTTATGCATTCCCTTGTGTCAAACATTCATGAATAAAAACATCAATTGTGTTAGAAAATCCCAACATTGTGCCACTCCATAGTACACATTCAAACACCTAAGGATTGTACAAATTTAACGAAATGCATTGGAATGAGAAAGATTAGTTGAAAAGAGAAACCTTACTTTGGTTGAAGTTGCTTTGTTGCACCATTGCACTACACAACCTTCAAACTCCATGTGGGAGAAGGAATGGGATTTGCAAAACAAATGCAAAATTTTTCAGTCCTTGGATTTGACACGTCTTGCCATTCTAGCTTCCTACTTGCTCTACTTGATTCCTGAAGCCATGAATACACAACACAAGGACGCCTTAAACTCAGAAATCTCATCCTACTTGTGCAAATCCACTACAAATCTTGTTTCCATTCTGGCGGTGAGGTTTGATACTAAGCTTTCACATCTGGCGGCGAGGGTTCGCAATGATTTTTCACGACTGGTGGCGATGGATGCGATTGAGGTGAAGGGAGTGACGATGGACAGCCACGCAAAGTAGTGATTTGGCATCCAATGATTGTGCTCAGTCGGTTTGACCGACGACTGATCTGATCACCCATCAGGAAGATGGCTACCCCTCCCCTCGCAAATGTCGAATTATGGCGAACTTTCAGAAATTTTCAGCCCATTTCCATTAAGGCAGTTCACATGACTGTTTTTTTGGTCACCAGGTGGCGAAAATTCGCCATAATAAAAAAACACTGGTTAGGAGCAGTGAAAATATATGCAGCCGCAGTGGAGGCGCTCAGGAAAAAGGAAAGAGGGGTCAAAACAGGATGAAACTCAGCTTACCAAAAAAAAAAGGTGCATTTCTGAGTTTCACTCCTCGTGGAAGGCTAATGTACATTTTTCCAGGTTTTTGTTTAATCTCACTGGTTTTGGACCGAACTCAGGGTTCTGCTGCTGTGTTTTCCTGACTTTATGGAAAATTCTATTACCTTATTGAACGCCACTGACAAGATCTTTGCAAAAGCCTTGTAACTGCGGCTGACGGAGATCATTAGCAAGGACCAACTGGTGTTTTTGCTTCCGAGGAACATCCTAAACATTATGCTCACCCATTAAACAATCAAATGGGCCTGAAAGTTGAAACAACCATTGAGCTTCCTCAAATTAAATTTCCTTGGGCATATGATAAGGTTGATTTGGAATTTTTATTCCAATGCATGAGCAAGCTGGGCTTCTCAGAGGTGTTTGTCAACAGAAGTAAAATCCTCTCTAGAGATGCCAGCGCTAGCGTCCTGGTTAACGAAAGCCCACCCAGGATTTTGGCATAGAAAGAGGGGTGTGGCAGGAGTGCCACTTGGTGCCCTATTTAATTCTGCTAGTTGGAGAAGCTCTGAATGCTACAATCTAGGAAGAGTAGCAGTCAGGGAGGACACACGGCATCAAACTCGCAAGACCAGCAAAAGTAGCAACTTATTGCTTAGTATGTGGAGGATACCAGTTTCACAGTGAGAGCTACTAAAGCCTTCACCTCGAGGTTGGCCCAAGTTCTTGGCTTGTTTTGTCAAGCTTTTGGGTTGGAGGTTAGTAATTCAAAATCAATGGCCTTTTGGTTTGGAGGCAGTAGGGAACAGAGACCAGACTGAACTCAAAATTTCGAGTGGGTTTGGGTGCCGTCGAGCATGGTCTCTAGGTTGCTGGGAGCCCCTCTCGGATGGTCCATGAATTTCATTGATGCTGATAATTTCCTCCTTGAAAAGATTCAACACCCATTAAAAGTACTGGTCCTCAACTAAGTTCTCACTGGCTAGGAGAGCTGTGGTGGTGGAAATTTCAGTGGGAGGGTGGAAGGAATTCCACTTGAGGAGGATTTGGGTTATGAAAGGACTGTTGCTAAATTGGAGGAGAGATGGGGGGTTGCTCTGCGGACATATGATGGTCGCTGCCCAGCTGAGGAATGGACAGGGATATACCAAGGTAACAATTTGCTGCCTGGGGTGGTGTTCCAGGCATCCACATCATTCAGGCCAAGGATCAGTGGGGATTCGGGAAGGGCAACTACTTCACATCCCAGCTAAGGTGGATACAAGGTAGGATCATAGACAATAATTGTCTCACATACCATGTTCGGAACCCTACAAAGAGCCTGCTCGCAGGTTTGATGACAAGGTTGCACAAATCCCCGAGTCCACCAAACAATACAGGTTTAGGGTTAGGGTTTCTCGTACTGTTGGGATTGTTGCGTATCTTTGTACGTTTCGTTGGCTCTGTTGCAACCCGCGATTACACATATCCTCCTCCTTTGTTGACACCTCCGAGGTAGCTTGGTGGGTTGATGGTCCATCCAAGCGAGATCTTGTCCATCTTTTCAGTTGCTACATCTTCATGCTTGGTTGTAGAATTTTTAAGAATGTTTTTGGCTTTTGTTTTCCAGATGGGTACAAGCTACAGGCATGGCGATGTAGTGTTTTCTTGAGGTTGTTATAGTAGTGATGTAGAGATTTGTCGTGGAGTCGAAGAACAGGGTGTGTGTAGTGGGGGGTAGTTTTGTGTGTGTGTGGGGGGGGGGATTAGTAATGGCATGGCGAGCCTTCAATGCGTTGATGGGGGACACGAAGCTGCTAGTACTGGATACAAGAACAGCGCGCTCATATGGAGAACGCCATATCCGAGGCTCGGTTTGTGTGGAGCTTTCGTCCAATGGACGCACATTGGAGAAAGTGGCAGGTCCAGGCCCGCCCACATGGTCTCGCAATTGCTGGTGGGGTCGTAACGTTCTCATCGTGTCTCCCAATTACAGCAGGAAGAGTGGGAAGAGGGGAACCAGCAGCAGCAAGAGTCGCAGAGACGACGGAGAAGGAGGAGAGGACCAGGAGGAGAGAGAGCGCAAGAAACGACGGAGGAACCCACAGGAAAGCGCCGACGGAGCTGAAGAAGCTGAACCTGTGGTGAAATTTCTGTTGAAGGAAGGATGTGTCAAGTCTGTCAAGGTTTTGGAAGTTGGCGACGGTATGTATGTATGTATGCAGCTGCTGCACTCTGTGCTCTCTCTCTCACTCTCTCTCACAGACTTCTGATCTCCGAGTCGTCAAAACTACCGAGGAGCACAGGGGTTAGGGTTTGGTCTAACCCTAACATCTAGAGCTGAAACCCTTGCAATGAGGAGAGTTTTTTCATTTTTTTTGGCTGTGGATGAATTGCAATGGGAGGACTTGACCTGATTTCTAACACTGGATATTGCATTTTGGTTGGGATTGCACCAGATGATTCCAAGGATGCCTTCTCTTTGTTCGCAAGGCAGTACCCTTTTCTTGTCACCAAATCAACAAAAGCAGCTTCAATTCCAAGCTATCCAGCTGAGGTATGCAAACAGATTCCTGCAGTTTTTGTTGCAAAAAAATGTCATCTATTCTTCTGCAACAGTTGTCTACTGCAGAGTAATGGCGTTCTTGCTTTGTGGGGAAAATGCAATTTGTTTTGCTTGGTGATCAATCATCACAAAGACATGTAGGATTTGTTACACATGTGGAATTTTGCTCCATTGCTTTGTGGGGGAAACGCTTGTGTGATTGATTATCATGAAGCTGTGTAGGATTTGCTATATGCAATCCTGAACTTGTGTGTCAATTGTGATCTGGGATATTGAATGCCCGTAAAAACCCTAATAAAGAGGCTGTGCTTCTTCTTCAGTCTAATGCAGTTTCCCCATGCATTTTTTTCCCAGTCTTGCCTGGAGGAAATTCCGGTCACAAGTGTATCCTACAACTGGTGATGTTGTCGTAGATGCTGAATTTATGTTTCCCATTTGGCAGATTGTGCCAGGGTTTTTGTACTTAGGTGATTTGGACCATGCAAAAGCTGACAATCGATTGGATGATCTCAACATTACCCATGTTGTTACAATTCACACAGAGCCTGTCACCCTGAAGAAAAGATTTGTACAGCTTTTCTTCAACCTTGCAGGTAAGTAACTCAAAGTATTTTCTCAGTAAGTTCATGTTTCTGGGGTTGAACTCTGTTGAAGATATGTCGATAGAAACACAATTCTGCATTGGGAAGCTTTCTGGCTGTTGAGATGTCAAGTTAGGTTTTCTGCTGACCATAGATTGTGCTGAAAACTTCCTCCAATTGTCTTAGTTGTATTTTCTTCTTTTTCCTTGGGGTTGGGTTTTCTTTTTGTCATGCTTGCTGATTGATTGCTCTTACATTGTCAGATCTGGAAATTTCTATAACCTTATTGTTGGGTCATCTCTCCATTCTATTCAAGTTGACTTGAATTGTAAGTATGGAGGAATTCTCAGTTCTATTGAAGATACCTTTCAGGAGAATTTGCAACCTTGTTTGACCCACCCACCAATCATTTATGCTATTGGTATGTAAGTTGTGTAGCAGTTATGAGAAAATGATGATAATTTGTGTGTGGTTCCAGATGAGGCTGGTGCAGACATTGCTCAGCACTTTGGGCCAATGTTTGAGTTTGTTGAAGATGCTCGGAAGGCTGGAGCCAAAGTGCTGGTGCACTGTGGAGCTGGTGCTAGCCGTTCAGCCACTCTTTGTGCAGCATATCTCATGCGTGTACGGGGATGGAATGCCAACCAAACTCTCGAGTCAGTGTTACCTAATGGTTTTTTTTCTTTGGTGAAAATATGATTTAAGAATGTAAATGTGGGCAGCGGTCTTAAGGATATGACTGTACTCAATCTTGTTGTGTTAGTTTTGGTATATCTTTTATTGACAAAATAGTTACATTCAATGCATTATTGTGGAGTTCTCTCTGTAATCTCATAATATTCATTGGGCTAGCAAGAAAATTTTGCAAAAAGAAGAAGTTAGAAACTGTTAAATGGACAAAGATATTTCGTTTGCTACTTGAGGTGCTTTTTCCCAGATCTTAGGCAAGGAGCAAATTTTCTGTCAGAGCACTGTATTTTAACTCAATAGAGTGGTCAGAGAGCCTGGCTGAATTCCATTCATCTGGGCTCTCTGGCCATTGGCAGTCATCTTGCTAGCTACACAGAACTCTGTTATTGGAGAGCCTGTGGGCTTGAACAGAGTAAGAGGAGCACCACTGTCCTCCACTGTTCAAGGAGTTTGAGAGTTCCAGGAGGCACTGTTTTAGGTGTCTTGTAGGGATCATTGTCACATGTTTGTGTCAACAATGGTTGTTAGTGTCCTTGTCACATCCAGAAGGTGAAAACTGAATGCTTCTGTTGTATGTTTCAATTCTTGAACAAGTTTGCAATTTTCTATCAAAAGCATGCTGACTGGGTGAATGTTATGCCACAGATTCATGAAGGAACAGCGGAAACAAGTTGCCCCAAATGAAGGGTTTTTAGCTGCTCTGAGCAAGTATGAAGACAGCCTTGGGGCAGCTGCTATCAGGCCTCATATTTCTGCAGGCAATGGTACAGCTGCTGAAGAAACCACAGTTTCACCATCCAGAGATACCTCTAGTGTGCCACATTTGACTACAAATGAGGGATCAACTCATAAGGCTTCAGAACAGCCTTGGCCTCCTCATTTGGATGTGATGAAGGTAACTCTCTCAACACATTGCACTCAGCTTAAGGAGCTAGAAGTGTCAGGTATGAGGCATCATGTAAGTCAAATCATGGGGAGTTTTCTTCAATTTCACATTTTTAACAGTCATCTCACAAATACAATCTATCAATGTAAAGGGGCTACTTCTTCTTACAATCACAGAATTGGGTTACTGGTTCAGGGTAACAAGACTCATATGTTGGATCTGTTTGTTGCTTCATCTGTTGCCATGGGTGTGTCACACAGTTAATGAAATTAGGGTTCTAAATCTTTGGCACCGGTATAAGAATGGGTTTTTTGTTTCCAAAGTTGAAAATGGAGTTTGGGACACAATTTGTCAGGAAGGGAGGGTGGTGGGAACAGTCACTTTGACTGATATGAAAGAACTTGTCTTTGGGCGTGCTCCTACATGCGATGTTGTACTCGACCATGCTTCTATCTCTCGCCAGGTACATTTTTCAGATGTATATATTTTTGTCATACAATTGTCAACATGCCATTTACTAAAATTCTCTAATTCTGCATATCAAATTTAGATTTGTCTTGGTTTTTGAGATAGCTGTGATTTGTTTCTGGTTGTCCCAGAAGTGCTTTAAGCTTCACAGTCATGCAGCTTTACATTATTGGTTTGAGTAGATGCTAATTGCAAGGTGGTGTGGTCTGCAGCATGCAAGAATAAGCTGTGGGGCAAGCCGAAAGGTGAGGATACAAGATATGGGGTCTGCACATGGAACATTTGTGAATGGCAAGAGGTTGCACAACAAAGAGAGACAGCAAATTCATGGTGGCGATGTTCTGAAATTTGGGGCCAGCACAAGGAGTTATATTTTGCTTGGGGATGTCACATAGGTTTCTGACATCAGAATTCTTGCTGTTTCATATGTGCATGTTTGATGATGGGCAGTGATTTTTACCAGCATGTGAAGATACCACTGCTTGACACCCAGAAAGGAGTCAGCCCAAGGCATTCTAAGTTCCTTCAAGTAGTGGACTATTGTCTTCTTTCTGGTGTCATTTATACAGCAGTGGTCAATCATGTGGTCTTGGTTGTAATGGAATCAAATACCGAACTTTAAAGAAAAAGATTGACAATTTTTGTTCGGTCTATCATCACTGGAATGGATGCAAGATATATTTCATTATTGAAACAGTTGACTAATCAGCTTACTGATCTCCTCACTGTGGACTATTGAAGCACAGATACTGATGGTATACTAAAGCATTCAGATGTCTGATTAAATTTTCTGTCTCTTTTTCTTGTCAGTAATTTTGAAAAAATTAATGTTCTTGTACTAGAGAAGCCCTTGAATATAACCTAGGCTCTTGGACTTGAATTAGGATATCAGGCTTGTGAACCAATTGTCTACCACAAGAGAGTAGCTTAAGAATGGCACAAAAACAGGGCTGTTATTTGGAGATGATTGTTGGTTTGAGCTAGAAAGAAGCAGTGAGAATGAAACCATCAGCATTAATGCCTCATGGTCCATTGGACACTATATGTGTGTCTACAAAAATGAAACCGCAGAACCTCTGCTGAAATGATACCTTTACCAGTCTGATCTAACTAACATTATGCTTTAAGAGAGCTCCTTGTCAAATGTAAATTAACATGGAAAATGACTTCTTGATTATGAGTACCCAAAGCTCTGAAACACAAACATGCAAATCTCATGAATTGTGGTTTCTTTCGTTTTCTCTTGGTTCATTATTCCAATGTTAAATGTGGTCTAGAACATAGCATACACCTTCCCCATGACTCACCATTTACCAAATTCCATGATTTAATCTTTTTCTTGATAAAATTTTCCTTTTTCAGCTATTTTTCATAGCTTAGGAATACGAGAGGTTGTTCTTTGGTTGATTTTTCCTGTTAATTTTTTTCAAACCCTTGGCGAAGGGTCCTTACTCCTTTTCACATTATAACCTCTACCATTATTGCACAATATACCCATAATCACATTTTCTATGCTTTATTTTTCATACAAACAAGGTTATTAGGCAAGTTCTAAAAAATGAATCAGGGGTCTTCAAATTTCCAAGTTCACTTTCATTATTGAATATTTTCATGTAACAAACTGACATGAATAGTCTTGCTCCTCACCTCAAGGCCTTCACAATGTTCAAAAATTGTGATCCACTTGGATAGGCCACAATCAGTTCCAATGCTACAAATTGAGCGAAGCCCAGGGTTACATGCACCTAAATCACCGTTCTTCAATATTGATATGTTTAATAAATATATTTTCACCCATAAGGAAGAGAGGCATAATCTATCAAAATCTTTCTCTCAAGACCATGAACACACTGTTACAAGAAAAAGTATGCAATCAAAGACCTCTTCAAGCATTTTCGTGTTTTGTTTGTTCCCCCTTGTCCCCCCCTGATTTTTTGATTTCACAAATAGTGGCAAATGTTTGTAAGAAAAAATCATCAAATTTTGAAAAAAATGTGAAATCATCACCACATTTCAATGCAGGTTTGGTTTGGCAACCATTTTAACAATGTTTGATTGTTAAGATATGGTATAGGAACGTTCCACAAAAATCCAATAAAAGATTGATGGCCAGAATCATCACGTGGGAGACAAAAAGGGAAGGCCAAAGATAGGACAAAAGATGAATACCCTCTATGAACTAAAAAAAGGTAGAGAGCTAGTCCCTCTTGTGGTAGGAAGCTATTTCTCTAATGTCGTTTGCATGCAAATTGTGCGATCTAGTAGTAATGGGAGGTTTCGAACAAACATCACTTGCCAATGCAATCTTCCTTTCTATCACAGAAGCTAAAACACGTTGAAAAGCAATAGTAATATGTTGCCTGAAAAATTAAATGCAAAAGGACAAGGATAAATGACCTCATGATCATCTATTGTGGAAAAGACGAGGTTTAGGACATTTCTTAATGAAATGATCCATATCATGTCGGGTGCGCCATGCACTTCCATGGCCATCATAATAAAAAAGCGCCCTTCATGAAGCCTTATACTTACACTAGTGGGTGCCTGTGACCTTTGGACACTGTGAAGTCGCCTGGTTCCCCATCCATGTCTTGAAAATCATGTGCCAAAAAAATTCCAGGTCCTGGATCATGTGAAGCCCCTATGTGAAATTCAGGTCCCAAAATTGAAATCCCACATCTTGAAAATCACGTCCTAAAAGTTTTCAGGTTTTAGTCTTGGAAACCGCGAGGGTGAAATGCAGGCCCCAAAGTTGAGATCCCAAGTCTTGAAAACCATGTCTTGAAAACCATATCTTAAAATTTCCTAGGCCCCAAAGTTGAGATCCCAAGTCTTGAAAACCATATCTTGAAAACCATATCCTAAAATTTACCAGGTCTCCAAAAACTGAGGATCCCACGTCTTGAAAATCATGTCCAAAAAATTTCCAGGTTTGGGTCTTGGAAACCCACACCGTGTACGTCCCGAAACTGAAATCTCACGTCCTGCCCTGCCCCTGCCTTGTTTGTCACCACAGACAGGGAACGGGCAGTGACTGGAAGAATCTTCCAGGCACTGCCTACACAGACAGACACCACCCAGACGGTTGCTACCCTGTATGTCACCACAAATAAACAGATAGACAAACACCACCATGTTTGTTTTTATATATAGGATATCTTAGCAATGGCGTTAAGTTTCACAACTGCATTTGCTAGTCAACTAATGACATTCGAAGCCACCATCTTTCGTGTCGAGTTCGTAACCACCACATTGGCAATGAAGATTTGGTTTTCTTGGGTCATGAAAAGATCGGCTCGTAATAAAACTTTTGACGTAAGGGCATACAATCACTCTCTCCATACAATGTGCCCACTCCTTCAAACAAGGGCATACATGACGTTTCGGATGACATCATGTGTGGCTATTCATCAACCTCCAAATAGGCAATGAGTTAAATGCCTGCTAGATGTCCAACCCATGTCCACATTCACACGTGAAAATATTAGAAACTAGTTGCCATTTATTGTTAAATCCCTCTTTGGATGTTCACTACTAATGTAACATTAAGAAAAAGAAAATAAAAACATTGTATTTAACATTGAAAAATATAAAAAATTGAATCATTTTCTTCATAAAATAAGAAAAACTCATTTAAGAATGCATTGCTTGAAGCCTCTTTTAATGTTCTTTCAACCATGATTTGCCATTTAAATTACACTTAACAAACTATAAACACAAATCTACATGCTTCACAAAGTAAATGTGTTTTTATCATTATAAAAGAATGTGGTTTTTTTCACACAAAAAGTTATAGCTCATGATACATGTGAGATATGAACTTTGTGGTTTCATCCATTACAATCTACATTCTGTGGTGTTTATTTAGGTATACATTACATTGAAATGGAAATTTGAAATTAGGTGCATGATGATTTTGCATCTAGGTGTGGTAGTGGGTGTTTTTTTTTCAAGTCTTTCAAAATTTTCATAATATTGTTGTTGGCCTTTTTTCACAATTCTTTTTTTATCTTCAATCATATGCAATGTTGTTCACTCGTCACCAATTTTAATAATCCAATTGAAGCACAAATGTTGGGCCTCAACATCTTGCACAACATACACTTGTCTAAGAATAGCTCCACCTATACCCTCTATTTGGGTCTCTACCAATGTCTATCCCCAGGGTGGCAATCTTTCTAAGTGTATTATAATTTTTAATGCTTATGAAACTTTTATTTTTTTTATTATGTAGTTTTTAATAACACCTTTAGAAAGAAAAAAATGAATAAAATCTAATGGCACAATTTTTTTCTATTATTAAATTTTTAGATATTAAAAAATGATTAAAAACATTATAATATATATATATATATTTTAAATATAGGGGTTTGCATCTAAAAGGCACAATTTTTTTTTGAGTTTTTAGAACTTATTGTATATTGAAATTTTTATAATAAATATTCTATAAAAAAGATAGGGAGCACCATGACCTAAATAAATGAGGGTGTAAATCTATTCATTAAGGTGTAGAACCCTTAAGTTATGTAAACCCTAAGTAAGTGAAAGTGAAGAAATAGCCTATGTGGTAAGTCCAAGTTCTTTTCCACACTCACCACTCTTATAACATATGAAACTCATATGAAACCTTTGATTTGCAATTCAATTCAAATCTTGTTTGGTTTTGACTAGTTTAACAAGCATGTGACACTTTTGATGTGCATAAATTTTTATTGTATTTTTGAATTTTTTTGTGATTATGCAGCATTTGCTTTTATAAGGTTTTGGATTGTTGGTTTGTTTTAAGGAACAAACTCAAGGTTGATTTGTAAGGAGGCAAGTTTGGGGAAAATAAAAGTAAGATTGTGCACAAGGTCTTTGGCTTGGGCAACAAACATTTGAACAACTTGTGGGGAAGAGCTAATACATAGGGTCCAAGCATGATTGGGGTACCCCCTTTAAGTCATGGGAATCCATTCCAAGGACTCCCAAATTCACCTTTTTCTTCACTTTTCGCATGACCCATCTTACATTTTACCCTATTTTCATGTCAAATGAAATAATTTTGTTCCAAATTTTATATAAACCTCTAAAGTATCTATTATTTTCACTTACGAAAATGAGTAATAAAATTTATCCAATGTGGGCCACGCTCTATCAAGGGCCCAAAATTCCTAGAAATTTGACTTTTTGAAACTTTTTACATTGTAATAGGCATTGGTTCTTGTCACATTCATGTATTTTATACACATTAATACATAAGGCGTTTGTAGTAAAAATATTGGGCCAAAAAAAGTTGTTTAGACATTCCTTATGAGTCCTCGAATTTTTTTTTTCATGAAACAAAGTCCTGGATTTTTTTCAAGGACTTGATAAAAATCCTTAAACTTGTTCAATCTTGAAATTCTATGCATATAATTGTACCTTTATAATGTATTTATCTATGAATAAAATCAAACGTTCAATATGAATGTGTCATTAAGTTTCAACATGTTTAAGTGAGGGGTCCAATGAATATAAAATGAGACAGTTCTTTTGGGTACCCCAACCATGCTTTGACCCCATACATTTCACTTTCTAACCCTTTTTCCTTTGTTTTTTTTCTCATACCTCTTGTCTTTTGAGTGTTTTTGAGCAAAAAAAATGTACATTTGTTATCTAAATTTGTTTCATTCCTTGTTTTGTTTTGTTGGTTGGTTTAAAAAAAAATACTTGTTTTGTTTTTAGGTTTGGGGCAAGAAGCACAACAAGTCATGTGTGGGGCTATTGGCTTGGGGCAACAAACATATTTACCAAACCTTCTCAAGACATTTAATATGTATCTCATTCTCCAACCTTTTTTTTTGTTTTTTTTATTTTTTATACCCCTTGTCTTTTGGGTGTTTTGACATTTTATATACATGTGGCATGGTTTGTTTCAGTTCCCTCTTTTATTTGTCAATTGATTTTTTAAAATAATATTGTGTACATGTTTTTAGGTTTGGGGCAAGAAGCATGGCCCCCTTGTCTTTTGGGGGCTTGTCTTTTTATTTGTTTGCTATTTAAAAGAAAGATTCATATATTGTGTACATGCATTTGAGTTTAGGGCAAGAAGCACGACCCCTTTGTCTTTTGGGAGTTTTTTCTTTTATTTATTGGTTGTTTTTTCTTTTGTTCTTTTATATTGCATACATGCTTACCAAAACCAGTGTTACATGTGTACCAAAATCAGTGTTATACAATGGTTAGCCTCAAGTGGTAGACTTGTTTTTGGGAAAAATTCATGTATTTTAGATGTGGTTTTGGTTATGGCATGCAGTTTAAGAAACAACATGCTGGGATTTTGGACCTAGGTGTTGGGAACTCAAGTTTCCCACTTAAGGCTAATTAAGGGCCAACATTTGCTACAATTGGTAATGAATATTTGGAGTATGAAGTTGAGCTAAAGAAGGAAGTGATCCAAGCATGAGTCTTAAATTGGATCTATATGTGGTTTTAAACCTTTAACGCTCACAAAACCATTTGACACTAATTATTTCTTCATCCATATAAATTGTGGTTTGTTTTTTTCATGTTTCTTTCCTTGTTATGTTGGTGTAACTTCTTTTTCTTATTTAATTTTATCTTATCACATTTTTTTGGTATTTAATATGTATTATATTTTTGTTGTTTTTCTATTTTATCTTTTTCTTCAGGTTATATTTTTGTGTGTGTTTTTTGTCATGTCACATATTTTTGTGGTTTGCAAAATAATTCAGCCCACACCATGGTTGCACTTTTTAATACTCAACATTATTGTGACATAAATTAAGTTGTTAGTTTATGGTTTTAGGATGTGACTTTCAAAGTGACATGTTGTAAAAAGGGTTTAGGGTTTGCAGAGGGCTTAGGACGAATGCATTTTGACTTGCTATAATTGATGTTTTAGACCCATTTTAGATAGATTTTAGCAAGGTGTGGGAGGTTCATTTAAGTGGTATTTGTTGATTTTTGCAAATGGAGTGGGGCAAATGCAAAAATGTGGCTATGGGTGATGATTGTGGCTATCAAAACCTTGAACCATCATTGATTGATCCACTTTTGTGTGGATGTTGTGATTGCCACAAACATGTCCATGTTAGGCTAGAAAATAATATTCCAAATTTTGGACCATGCAAAAAGAAACATGATGGGAAGTATTGTGGTTGCCAAAGTTACAAGAGATTGAAAAAATCTATTCTTGTTGCTTGCATCATCAAAACTTCGATAAAAAACCTTTTTTTATTGTTGTTCCCATTGTGTATTCTCAAATAGCAAGTACTGTTGCTCCTCACATTGATTTGACTTCAAGACCTTCATGTCCAAAGCTCCATAAGCGAGGTCGTGGTCTTGAGAGGATGTCTTCTCATGGAGGCTTTGAAAATGATGGATTGAAAAAGGTGAAATTTGAATTTCCAGAACATGATGTTCTAGAAGTTGAAGATTTTGTATCTTGAAAGCTTATTGTGACAAGGTAATGCCATTACGATTGATGAAAAATTGGAAAAAATTTGAAGAGAATTCACTTTGGGGATTTGCAAGGTGAGGTCCATACTATCCACAAATTAATGATGACAATGTTTTTTGGGGGAAGTGGGTGTGTATTGTGTACCATGTGGGGTAGAGAGAAGCATCAATCCATCATTTAACCTCTTCAATTGGAAAACTCACTTGTCCCCTAAAGCTAATGGACTTGATAGTGTTCATGAAAAGAATTTAAAGTTGTACCGGAACAAGGAAATTGGTGTAGTAAAGGAGGTTCAAAAAGACCATGAGAAGGTGGAGGCAACCATGAAACGAAAAGAAGATTGGATGTTCAAATATGTTGTAAAAGGTAAATGATATTTTCCATGAACACAAAGTTTGTTTTTCATGTATTTCTTTTTCTTTTGTTGCATCTCACATCATGTCATCATACTTTGGTTTTGAAACTTGTGTTAGGTGTGGAGATAGTAGACAAATTTTTTTCAAAGTGCACATTTTGTAGTTTCAATGGCATTTTTGGGGTGGTGGACATTATTGGACAACATGTGAAAGGTGTAACACATGTTTTGGCTAAGAAGAACAAGGCATCAATTGGAACTACTGGCAACCAAATGACACTTCAAGACTCTTTTACGAAAGGGTTTTTTGTAGGTAAAACTAAATATCATGTTAACTTTGTTAGGACTCTCCTAGGGTTACTACAAAAGTTAACGGGTTTACGTAGGGTAGGGTGTTAACTTTGTTAGGTCTTACTTAGCACTGTCATATAAGGTAAGTGGTTTACCTATGGTAGGGTGTTAATTTGTTAGGTCTTACTTAGCACTGTCGTATAAGGTAAGTGGTTTACCTAGGTTAGGGGGCTAACTGTTTTACGACTTACCTAATGGCTAGTTATATTCTACTTATGACCCTACTAAGGGCATTAGAACCTAGGGACATTTAAGGCTTCCTTAGGAAATTTTAAGGGGCTATTTTGAAGGGCTATCAAAAGCTTATATTGAGAGTTACATAGGGGTTACTTAGAGCTTTACTTAAGTTATGATGTTACATAGGGTTTACATATGGGGTTATGAATCAATCATAGGTGGCCCTTTAGGTAGTTGCACATGTATGTTTAATGTAGCCCCTTAAATAGCTTATAAGTTTGCATAATCTAGTTAGGCCCCTCAATGTCTCTTTAAATAATTGTTAGGTAGCTTTTTAGGAAGACCTTATGTATTTTTCTAAATATTCCTTTAATATCCCCATTACCCAAGTAGGTCCTTATGTGTTTCCCCAAGTAGTTTTAGTTGGCTTCTATGTAAGTCATGTGTAGCCCCTTATGTAGGCTTTTGATTGCCATTTAGGCAAGCCTATGTAGCCTTCTCTTCCCTAGATAGTACCCTAAGTGATTTTTTGGTATCAATTAACTTAGGAAACCCTCTACACATGTTTTTTGCAATCTTCTAAGTTTTTTTTAGGTATCCCATAATTTGAGTAGTCCCCTAGCATAACACAAGCAACAAAAAAACTCCAATCATTTTAGATTGAGGTTTCCTTGTATGTTATTTCCGTTAACATGGTCTGATCTTGCATTTTGATTTGTTGTCCTTACTTTTGATGAAACACATGTCTTTGCTTTTAGGTTTTATTATCTTTGTATATAAGTTTAATCTTATGATATTTTGTGTTCATAAAGTGGCATTCTTAAAGTGTTTAGTAAGGCGTTGTATGATTTATATAATTTGAACTTTAAATTGTGTTCTAACCAATGTTGGGTGGGTATAAAAAAATGGTTGAAAATTGGAAAGGGTTTCAAGTTAGGTTTCAGATTGAATATCTCTTGGTCATACCTTATTGGAAACCTATTCATTGATTTAAAAAATTCTCACTAGATTGAGAATTGGCCACTTGAAACCTTGTTCTTATTTTAAAAAAAATAAAAAAAACCCAATTAGTGTATTAAAAAGTACCAAGGCAAAAGTTTTAAAACTTTCTCAATAATTTAAATACATTCAATAGTCCAAAATGTAATTCCAATGTTGTTAAACCTTCAAACCTTTAAAGCTTCATAATATTTTTTGTTCATAAAGTGGCATTCTTAAAGTGTTTAGTAAGACGTTGTATTATTTATATAAACTAAACTTTCAAATTGTAGCTCAAAAAGGAAAACCAATTCCTTGCATTGAACATTTTGAAATTGCATTCAAGTGTGCTAAATGTCCTAATAAGGATTGTTTTGAATATTTTTTACTAGCGGATCCTTTTTTTGTTTGTTGAATAAAGTACCAATACATGTACCATGACGTTAAAAAAGTAGGAGTTTCGTTTGATAAATAAAAACCATTAATGTGGCACCTTTTTCTACTATAATGCCAATAATTTCACCTATGTGATTTGTTTTTTGTCTATATGTAATGTTTTTTTTTCTTAAGAAAATACAAGTTTAAAATAATATAACTTTTGAAAACCAGTATGTGAAAATTGCTTTTAAATATTGGCAAGGTTGAAATGTGAGACTTGTCATGTTGAAACTTGAGTGAAAATAAATTTTCCAAAGTTTTGAAACCTTGCCTGGGTGTCTTGAAAAAACAATTTAAAATAACAAAACTAGGGTGGGTCTTGTAAATTCTTTTGAAACTCAAACTTGACAAGTCTAAATAAAACCTAAAAATTGCCCAACATTGGTTTAAACAAATTAGAAAAATTCACAACGTTCTTGACATTTAAACTTTTGATGTTTGTAAATGATATATGGTTATGGGGTCATTTGAATTAGCTTTGCTTAACATGAATACAATTTAACTTCTAGGGATTGTGTGGTTAAAGGACAATTATAATTATTGCATATTTTTTTGTAATGTAGTAATATTAACACAATAAGCTTGTGTATGATATTTCATTTATGTCTAATATTTTAGTATCTTGTTTTTTGTAATTAGGCGTAGATAATGGAGATGTTTTATTTTTCAACTTAATCATCCTTTACATTGTTAAAAACGCTATCTCTCACAAATGGCACTACCATGACCTTTGCTCACTTACATGAGTTTTTCTATACATAATCATATAGTTTGTTAGAATTGAAGTTGGATTTGTTGGTTTTCCTTACTCATTTAGTCTATTAAAGCAAGGGACAATCAATGAAAACTACATTGATTTATTTTTAGGCTTGTGTAATTAAATAATCGACATTCATAACATTTTTTTAAATTATTAAATTCCATTGTCTTGTTTAATCTTGATAATCATGTCGATAAGATTTTGACGTTACATTTTTCATCAGGTTACATAATTAAAAGAACTTGCATGAAATAACACATAATTTAAACACATGTAAACACAATTTACAAATATAATATATATTTTAATTAATATATGTTTTTTTTTTGAATGATTGTAATGAACAAAAATTTAAATCATGTAATGATGTTGTTAATGCAAATGCATAGGTTAGAAAAAACATTGTCCATCCCCCAATGGTTGAATTAAAAAGAATTTACTTGTTGGTTGGGCTTGACTTCATGGTTGATGTTCATCTTTTGTGCCTTATGGTATGTGGCTTGGTGTGGGCATTGTTAACTTGGAATTTACTATCAATAGGAACTGCACTTCATGTATATTGCATGATAAAGACATTGATCAAATCTCAATTAATATTTTATTCATGTCTGTTTATATATTAAATGCATGTAAATGTTAGATGAACAAAGCAAGGGTTGAATAATTGACATTTGAAATCAATGATAAATTTCATGGAATACAAGATACATGAAATTCATGTTGTGGAGGCTTCTTTGACATTCTTGTGTAATTGTTAGCCATTGATTCCATTGATTAGTTCATGTGTCATATTTGAAAGATGGGTCCAAGCATAATAAAGTATGTCAAAAAAGTAGTCCAAAATTTATATATATAAAAAAAAAGTCTCTTTTCAACATTCACATTAAAAAAGATGTTAAAACTCTATTTAAATATCATTCGAAATCATTGAGTTTATTGTGAGATGAACATAAAGTTTTAAGAAATTCTATATAAGAAAAGTGGATGAAAAGTAGGTTTTAAATCAGTTGGTTGTTCAAATTTTCCAAAATACTTTTACATTGAAACTTTGATAGATTATGATTATAATATCAAAAGTTGAAACCATATTCATACACACTAGGCCTTTATCAATTTGAAAGTACAATAATTCTAATTGATGTTTTACTTTTGTGTACTTGTTTTTATAAAATTGTGACACATGTTTATTAGTACTTGCATCTCAAAAAATGTAATTAAATGCATATTAAAATATATGGTTCTTCAATATTATGCAATGAAATGAAAGAAATTTTAATGTTGATTACTGATTTAAATAATATACATGAATTCAATATGTTAACGTATATTTTATGCATACTTTCTAAGAAAAAAAGTTTCCAACTTACAACTTTACCATGCTTATGCGTAGATATCTATGAGTTTGGATAAACTTAGACTTCTTGATGATGGTTCATAAATGTTGATAAGTTGTGGATCTTTCTTTTGATTTTCATTAACATCAAAAAATTCAATAAAATTAAGGAAAAAAAATCCTAATTTGGTCTATATCACAAAATTGAAACCAAAAATATGTTCAAAAATATCATCTTGCACCAAATTATTGAAATGGAAAGGTGTGGGCATGTGAAATTAACAAGGCATGTTTGATCATGTGGTCATTCAAACAAATCACAAAAATCCAATAAAAAATCAATGGCAAGAACCATCATAGGGGAGACAAAAAGAAAAGGCCAAAGAAAGGCCAAAAGATGCACAACCCATAGAAACCAAAAACAATTTTTAAAAAAAAGGAAAAACAAAAGGAGAAAGTTAATCCTTCTCGTGGTAGGAAACTATCTCACCCACAACCCCTCTAATGTTGTTGCATGCAAATCGTGAAATCTAATAGTAATGGGGGGTCTAAAATAAACATCACCCACCAACATAATTTCCCTTTTTATAATAGAAACTAAAGCACGTTGAAGAGTGATACTAACATGTTGCCTAAAAAGTTGAATGCAAAAAGATGAGGATAAATGACCTCCCAATCATATATCATGGAAAAGACGAACATACTCCCTGATGAAACAATCCATATCACACCTAGGTGCATCATGCACCTCCATGGCCATCAGAATAAAGTGGTGCCCTTCATAAAGCGCTTTAAATTTGCGAATTTTAGCAATGGCACTAAATTTCATAGTTGCACCTATTGGTCAATTATTGACACTCAAAGCCACTGTCTCTCGTGTCGGGTCCATAACCACCAAATTGGTAATGAAAACCTGGCCTTTTTGGGTCAAGTAAAGATCGGTTTGTAATGAAATTCCTAAGGTAAGGGCGTACCACAACTCTTTCCGTACAATGTGTTCATTCTTTCAAGTGAAGAAATACATGACATCTCGGATGACATCCATTGACCTCTAAATAGGCAACGAGCTAAATGCATGCCAGATGTGTCCAACTCGTGTCCACACTCACACGTGAGAAGATTAGATGTCTAAGGCTAAATCAAACTGAAATGAAAATGCAATGCTGAGGTGAAAGTCAAGTGTGCGATGCGAAATGAACGAATAGATGGTTTAGAAACCAATCATAGCCTTGCCCCTTGTTTGAAGAAGAATGAGTGTGGGCTCTAGATGTTGAGGAAATGAAGTCATCCTCCAAGATAGACCTAAGCAATGTGTCATGGTGGATGTCCATTAGAGATGCATGTAGATTTGGGGTGCTAGTAATTGCCAAACTCTCAAAAGAAGGGTGCATCTCCTTAACTGTAAGAGGAAGGCCATCTCGCACTGCACGTAAGCATGATTGAAATAGGTATGGGCCCCTTTCAACCTAAGAAACATACTCCTCCAAAACAAGTTTGTTGAAAATATGAAATTTAAAATATAAATATAAAGCCACTAGAATCCAATTCCCTAAAAAATTAAATGGGGCATAATCCTCCATAGAAATAAAGCCTATACCACCAAAAGATATCAAAAGTCAAACTTGATGCCTCACTAAGGGGCTTTAAAAGGACTCCCATGAGACTTGACCTATAATGTTTCCACATACCTGCATAATTTTCTTATTGAACTCGCCAAAAGAGACAAGAAGGAAGAAGAGGGAAGTGTTATCTGAGTGAGATACGAAGGTCAATGAGTTACACATGAGGACAAAATGCCCAAAACAACATGGGTGTCTCCCAGTAGAGGAAGATCATTGATATGCGCCACGTATTGAAATAAAACCTTATCTAAAAAATGCATGGCAAAGTCTTGAGAACCCATTGGTGCACCCAAAATGCGTAGGCCATTTGTGACCAAAGTGCAACCCTGAAGAATCTCTATGCTTGGAGAGATCCCTGATGGATTCCAGAGCTTGCACTTTGACACCTTGACCCTAAGCCCAACTAGAGCTAATTGGGTTGAAAGGTGATCCAAGGTGTGCGTAATCTCATTCATAGGCCCCATGATGTGGGTATCATTTGTTAGGGATGGAAAAACCCAACTCGGGGCCCATGTGATGGTTTTTAGGAAAGTTCGATAATGGGCCAAAGCAAATAAAGGACCTCATAGATGGTCACCTTACCTTTTATTTGAAGATGATTCAATAATGGTGACCCACTCCACATGTTGGCCATGTTGGTACTAAAGAAAATAATGAACACCATGAAACAATTTGGTAAAAGGGACAATGTTTATCAAAAACCCCTTGACATTACACAATTATCTAAAAATAGTAGTTCAAGAAATGCTATTACAAACGTTTTCAACGCAACTTGCATCACCAATCATGGTGTAGGTCAAGGAGGCCTTGAATGCCAAAAGGGATGGCCTCATAGCCTCTAGGGGTCAATACTCCAAACTGATGGGGGGATAAGTGTTTTTGAAATGACCTTTGAAGCTGAAGGATAATGGAATGATTAATAAGTCGAAAAACACCTTGCAATAGGATGAAGACCACCAATGTCCTTGACCATTGCCAACAATCTACTAACCCCCAACATTAAGGCCATTGACCTAGGGATACGAGCAACAATAATAATAGACTGCAATAATTTCGAAAACCCTAATGATGGGTCTTTTGGTATGAAACATCTTGAAAGATGTTTATATACCATCCCAAAAAGCCCTTTCAAAGACAAATGAGGGGCACTGGCTAAAGCTTGGGTGAACATAGCCTTATTCGAGATAAAAATGTGTTTATATTTAAAGTCAAAAAATAGTAGGGACAAGGTTTGAAAGAGGGGGGTGTAATTGGCTTACAGCAACAACAGTGTCTTCCAAAGGAATAGCTGACATCATGGGTTGGAGAGCTCTGACATCATGATTGTATTTATCGACTTTCCTTAAAGTTAGACAATGGTGAAAATGAATGGTTGAAGAATCTTCCCATGAGGGGTGAGAGTGTGGTGCACAGGAGGCACGTGAAGACTCCTCATGAAGAAAAGACTAGTTGCCTACCAAAAACCTTCTAAAGTAAGTAAAACTTTCATTGACATGAATAACCTCTTCAAATATAACGCAAACACTAACAAGACAATCCTATATATTAATTCAGTAAGTCTGTTTGTTAGTCCGTCTGTTGAGGTCCTGAAATTGAGATCACTTTTAATAAAACTGTCCCCTTGAACTTGAGAGCCCAAAAACTATTCAAGACCTCGAGTTCTTACTTCTTACTTTTACTTTTACGTCCGTTTCCGCGTAGCAACTACCGTTGTTGATGGGCGAAGTATTTTTGGAGGTGGGTGAGGAGATTTGGGTGCGCTTTTTTTGGGCTAAGGGTTTAAGAGGGTCATGATTTTTATTTTTTTCGTGGAGGGGGGGAGGGGGTGGGGGTGGGGTTCTAGGGGTCTTAATAGGTGGAAGTGAACCGGAGTGGGAAATGCGAAGGACCGGGTGGGGGGGATCGATGGGGTGCATTATGCACCGGGTCCACACTAGTATAAGAAAAACGAACCATGCTAAATCATATGTTGGGTCGTTCAAAGGGTCAAATAAAATTCTTTAGGGTGTGTTAAATGTATTGTCATTTTACTCTTATGTTTTTTTTTTGTATTTTGCATTTTAAAAATCTTATTTTATTTATTTATTTGTTCTTGTAATTAAATAATATTTTTGCATTCTATCTTTCTAGGCTTTCCTAGGGTTGGTTTAGGTTGTTATTCCACAATTTCTACCTTGTTTTATTTCCCATGATTCTTTCATTGAAAAAAAGTTCAAGTTTGTAATTGCAAACAAAATAATTGAGGTAAATTGCATGTTCTTCAAAAGCTTGAATTTAATGTATTTTTCTTACAGGCAAAGGGTGAGGATAAGTTTATCTCCCAACATGAGTTGGTTTTCCTTGGCAAAAGTTTTCCCTTTGTGAGATGGTGCATTGACTTTGTTATTTTATGTATTTGTTTCCTCTTAATTGACACCTTTCTTGAAACTCTTTTAAAACATTTATTTTTGAACTTAAAATTTATGAATTATACAATACTCCACAAGGGTTGTTGGTATGCCCTCCATCATGCCACCTAAGTTTTTCCCTTTAATCCCTTTATAAAAAAATCCCATCAACCTCTATTTCAAAAAAAATTCCAATATTTGATTTAGAAAAAATTACAAGTTGGTTTAAAAAGAGGTGGAGTGTTTGCCAATTGCAATGATAATGAAAAGGTCTTCTTCAATTATCTTTCTATCAACTACTTTCTCAAATATTGTTTCATCATTATGTCATCTTGGTTGCCACCTACCCAAAGAAGGCGTACTTTATATACAATGCAATTACATAATTACATGTAATCACTATAGCAATGACCAACATTGCATACAACAACATGGTGAGTAAGAACACAAAACACTAATTGCCCAATTCATGGATTGTTCTCAATAAACTTTAGAAAACTTTACTACATTTTAAACATTTATTGTTAAACTTGTGAGTCTTTCAATCCATAAAAAAAAACTATATTTCAAACCAAGAACAATGTAAAATATGCATTTTTTGAATTTGATACAAGTTTGAAATATCATCCATTGTCAAGTGCACACCAATTTGTTGACGTTGTTTCATAATTATTTTCCAATTAATGTCATTATCACATTGTAAATTGCTTTTATGAAAGGATAAGAACTTTTGTCAAACTAAAAATGTGCATAAGTCTATAACATGTACATTTCATTAAGCCTCCAATTATCAAACCTTCATTTTGACAACCCCAATTAATATACAAAACAATGATGCAATAAAACAGATTAATTGTACAATGAAATAAAACTACCCAATAACATTGATTGTTGAAAATTGTCATTATTTATTAAAATATTTTTTTGATCCTCTTCAATGTTGTGCAACACCAATTTTTGAATCAAAGTCATAAATGTTTGCAACCAAGATTATCCCTCAATTACACATAACAAGAAGAGCTTTTAGATTTGTTACACAATTTATTACTCTCATAATCTAATGTTTAAATTGCTACTTATTAATCGTGATGCAGACACTAAATATTAATTAACTTGTAATGAATCATTATTCATCTTGCAAGATTGAATCAATCTTATAATGCAAGTTGTCACCTTAAGGTCTTTAAGCACATGCTACGTATAACATTATTGAATAATGAAGGATGATTTACACACATTTTAAATAGCCATGAATTTTATTGTCAATGAACTTTATTAGCTTAGTAAGAGGGTAGCTTCAACACATGTCTATTGAGTAAATAAATAATTTTGATCAAAACTAGAATATTTCAAAAAATATTTTCACAAATTCTCTAATTTCCTTCACAAAATTTTAGTTTTTGAACAATTAAAAAAAAATCAACATTTCCAAAAGTAATATAAATAGTGTTGAAGTTGCCAAGGTATTATAATATATATTTTTAATGTCAAATTATTTCGATTTAATATCTATGGTCATTGATCATTTTACCAAGATGGCCTGATGGCCCATGAGAAGAATAGCAAAGTTTTTTTTATCATAAATGAACACCAATTCCAAAGCATATTGAAGTTGGGAAAAAAAAAAGCAGAAAAATTGTCCACCTATTGCAAAGAAGAAAAATGTTGGAAGAAAACTGATTAAATACTCACAACGTTGTTTTTCCAAAAGGTTTGTAAGGGAGTACGTACATTCTTATGGTCCACATAATATTTTTGTTACTACGTCTAGATCAACATTTCTTTTGTGTGTAAAATTTCTCCACAATGAGAAAATAAAAATGGAAGGGAATAATTTGTCATAATATTCCTTTTTCTGAAAATATTCACCACATTTGGACTTTGATTTTAGTTTGGTAGCATTTTTAACTGGCTTTTAAAAAATATTTGCACATGTTCTTAAAACATGTTATCAGTTAATGCTAAAACCCTCTTAGGATGCTAGTCAACGGTGCAACATCAAAAAAATTGAAGGAAAAAACAGTACTCTAGATGGCATATACAAACATACATTCAAATTTTAAAAATAAAGTTATGTTTCTAGGAAATATGACCTTGTAATAATTCTCAACTGTTTTTAGTTTTGAAGATCATTTTCTGAAATGCTTATTTGGTCAAAATCAACCTCTGAAAGTTTCATCGTCTTTTCACCTTAATGCTAGTGAATAAATTAAATGTGTCAATAAAGCACTATCAAATTAAATTTTTAGATTACATTCAAAGCATGTTTTAAGATAACAAATTTTTTTGGGTCATGTTTAGATTACATTCAAATCTATTTGAAATAATAGTTTAATCCAAAATGATACCATGACATTGAAATGCTTGATAATGAGAATTTTTTTTATGAATTCATATTTAAATTTTTTTAAAAGTGAAAATAAGGTGGATTCTAGTTTCATCACAGTGATCTTTTCATTATCCACTCCATATGTGAAAGAAATTAAGAATTTGTATTATGGATTATATTTGATTATCAAAGAAATCATGTTGGTTATACTTACAAATTTTGAACTATGTGAAAATATCTTTTTCATCTCTCATTTCTTAAACTTAATGAAGCCTATCCATCACATCCACCACCTTATTGTGTTGAAATTGAGGGTGCATGAGATTTTGGAATTAAACCTATCCTTAGGTTTGAAACTACAAAATGTGAAATTGTATGATATTTCAGAAAAACATTATTTTCATGTGAAGAGAACACATTGAACACACATAGAGCTCAAGCTAGTGGTGATGGGCAAGCAAGTTGTGACTTTGATGGGCAAACACTTGGAGACGCTTAAAGATTTGTACATTGTAGATAGGAATTAGCTTTGCTCATTTTCTTTCTAGGAGATGCATATGAGGAAAACAAAAGAGATGACAAAACAGAAGATGTGCAAAACCATTTGAAATCTATTTTCCAAAACTATTGAAATTGTAAAGCTACGAAATTGAACCTAATTTTAGTTAGCACCATCTACTGCCTCTTGAACTTGCAGATCCTCCTGATCCTTCTGATTTCGCAGACCTACACCCATGATGATTTTAGTCAAGCTTTTGTGTTAAATCTACAAATTTGTTGCAACTTTTCTTCCTGTACTTGATTTTCATGGACATAATATCATAACTACAAGGTCATGAGGAAGCGCAAGGATTGTTTTGTAATGGTTTTGTTGTTGGTAAAGAAACATCCAAAAATTCTTTTGGCATTCATTATAATTTTGTTTTGTGTCTCATGAATATGCTAGATAAAGCTTCGAATTTGTGGTACATCTGTGAACATAATAATAGAAGTTGAGGTGGTGGATATGTGTTTGTGTTTGTGTGAAGTTTCTTACTTGGAACTAGCAACAGATTGTGTGCAACTACTACGGGCGGAGTCACCATAAGTTGCAGAAGAATGTATAGGGCTCGTGCTCTTCTTTTTGCGGTTGTGTGTCTTTCTTTTGTTTCTTGACCCACATCTAGACCTACTACGTCGTCTCGAATATCGATAGGCGCATGCTTGGCGCCGCATGGCTAGAGGACACATCACAAGTCTAGGTCGTCGTCTCTTATACAAACCATAACCAAGTCGACGGTGATATTTATATTTGCTTGTAGATCGTCTACGTATTAGTCTACGACGACTTACACACCTTTTTTGTTTTCTATAACGTTTCCTCTTAATATGAGCTTGGAGTTGTCCTTTTGTTTTGTATCCGCCATGAATTGTAGGTCGTTCTAAATTTTCCTTTGAGTTCTCATTATTTGTCGTCAGTTGTTGCTGTTGTTGGTTAAATGGACTCATATCAAACTTGCCTTTAAACTTGGGTGCTAGTCTAAAGCTATGACCAGTTCGGATGAGCTTCCCATCTGCAGTTAGCTTCTTCAATGTGTGTCTGACCACTTTCTTGTAATTTGGACCCAAAGAAGAGCCATGGAGTTTCTCAATGTTCTTACTTATGGCATTGGAGCTAGAGCCCTTCCGTGCTTTCAAGTTGATTATGGTGTCATGGATGAGATGCGCATATGTCTTGTCGAGCTTCCGACGCTTCCGGACATTATTCCTGCAATTACTATGTTCCACCAAATTATTGTTGTTGTTCTCCACATTCACACTGGAACTCTTGCCACCGGTGTTAATTAGCTTCTCCGAGCCACCAACACCCACTATTCTTTGCTCCAAACTACTCTTCTTACCAACAGCACTAGCATTGCTTTGGCTGGATCTCTTCCCAGCAACATTCGAAGTCTCACCCACTGCTGATGACATTGAGCGACAAGAGTGACACTGAAAGTATATAAAATTGTCTCCGATTTCACAAAACTACAGGTGCAAGTAAGTATCCTCCAATATCTAAATAGATTAATCCCTAATTGGATCAAATACCTCCTAAATCGATTCTCCTCCTTGAGAACCAAAATTGATCAATCCTTTCACAAACTTTAAAGCTACTTGCTAGCTTGATTCCCCTCTTCTAGAACCAAAATCAATCAATCCCTTTACAATCTTTAATGTTACCTACTAGATTAATTGACAACTATTATATAGATATATGACCCTCCAATTAAGATCTATTTCTCTTGATCAAATGATGAACTAAAGGAAGGGGGCAAAGAAATAGACTAGTTTCAAGAGCTTTTCTTCTTCATTATGTATTCCGATCTTAGCCTCCATTGGAAACAATCACAACAAATTGTTCAATGTATTCTTCAAATGACACTATGATTTTGAATAACTAACCTGAACCAGGAATTGAGAGAGAAGGATCAGCAGTTCATGGAGGAGAAGAGGTAATTTAGATAGATCAGTATTTGATTCATGCGAATGTTATTTCAATATTTAACTTATGCAAATGTTATGATAGTATTTGATTCATGTGAAATTCATAGATGCATGAAATGGAAAGAGAGAGAGAGGGAGGGAGCTACTGATGAGATTTGGCTTCTACAATCTCGTTTCTTTGATTAATACATTACTACGGTTCATGGATTGTTCATTGACTTTTCGTAGGAAATGGGAGATTTCAAATGTTCTTGGGCTACTACCTACTACTCTACTTACCCACCTACATGGATATGAAAAGGTAGATTAACATGTGCCTTTTCATGTCCATGTTATCTATACTAAAATAATCTAATAAGCTACCTCTTTCAAGCCTGAATAACTAATCCCTTTCCCCTTCCCACCTACATGGACATGAAAAGTCATAGTTTTAAGACATGAGATAAATAAATCAATGAAGTATTGGGAACCATAGGGAAAATAAAAGAAAAATGCAAAAATGGAGGGGGTGAGAAAGGGGATGATTTCACAAGTAATAATGTTGAACATTGCCCTTGAGGGCAAGGGCATTAAACACTCATGTTCAATAAACACCAAAACCAATTCCTATGGTGTTGTCCATTCATTGTGAACTGCATAATAAATGATTATGCATACCAATTTTAATTGTAAAAACTCTTATGACTACTTACATGCCTTCCTTTGTCCCCCATATGCATTGTTCATTTTATGAGCAGGTGATCTTTCATTGTCGCCATTGGTCATCCTACTGCTGCTTTGGTTTCAGCTAAGCTTCTACTCCACCCATCATTCTCCCATTTGGTCCACATTGTAATCCCCAACACACACAATTTACCATAAAAAAAAGTGCCCTACCCAACATGTAGTGGAGACTTTGAACACCAATGATTTCAATGATAACATTGTTTCAAATTGAGCTATCCATTTGGGGGAATTAGGTATATTTTATACTAATGAATCACTTTTAAGATGCCTTGACATATGATATAGCAAAATGGAAATTGTCATTAGCCTTTACCCATGGTATGGAGTATTCTTAAAAACCCTCATTTTTGGACTTGGTAATGCGAATGTTTTATTAAAAATGAAAGCACACTAGAATCCCCCAAAATTATTGTCACATAATACAATTTTTTTACATTTCAAAAAGCTGACAAGATATGTACACCAAACTTAATGGCAAGGTTGTGAACTTTGGATAAATTTTAAAAGTTTGGAACTTGATTTAATCACTTTTTGCAAAGAAATTTTAACAAAAGATGAAATTTTTGTATGTGATGAATATATTTGAACCAAAATAAAGTATGAAAAATGAGAAATATATTTCAAACTTAAGTGAGCTTATTAGTGATATTTTTGTATGGAAATTTATGCGGGGAATGAAAATGATGTTAAGGGAACATTTAGTGTAAAGTTTGGGATCTACATGTGTTAAACGACCACTTTTAGAGGGGTATTAGATAATCGTCCAACCTATTTTTTATCACCCTATTATTGTAGATAATTTTCTAATATATACATATTAAAGCCACTTTATATTAATTATAATCCATTATTTTAAATTACTACATACCCTATATTATAATTAAATTCAATATTTGAATAAAATGTACCTTATGTTTTAACTAATTTAATTATAAATTTTACCCAACAACAAATATATTGCACCTTATATTTTTACTCATGTATTTTATTTTATTTTTACTAATGCCCCCCCACCCCCCGCACAGAATTGATATAAAAATACATAATTCATTAACTTTTTGGTTCAACATTTCGGTCAAAAAATTATTATTTAGTTTTGGGACTTAATAAGCCATATAATTTTTTTATTATTGAATATTTTAATGAAAGAAAAGTGTCAAATGAAAAAACTTGGGAGATCCTAGAGTTGGACATTTATTTTTCCTTTGTTAATGGAACATGTCACCCAACATCACACATTAGATTCATAAAAAATCTACACATTATTTAATATCTGTACATTGAATGTACCCAATCTTTTTAATTCAGCTATTGGATCAATATTGGTTTTAATTTAAAATATTTTAACTTATAAAAAATAATTATTCACAATTCAAAATTTTTTTACTTGAATTTAGGACTACCAAAAGATTACCATGAAAAAGAAAACTCACTATACATTGTCATATAATTTGTTATCATTTTTTGCTTAATTTTTAATATGCTTTCACCCTTATCACAATCACATGCCCATACATTTTTATATTATTTCTCATAACCAAAGTTCACACAAGCTCACATATGCTAACATGAGGAATAGTTCAAAAATTATGTGTTCTCTTATTCTGAATGCTACATGACTATTTTCAAAACAAAAGTCTAAAGAACTTTGTATTTCCTGGAACATTTGCCACACAAGATAAGTGATTGAACACAAATTTTGATCAAGTCCATAATCTTCTATAAACAAATTATAAAAACCATCTCATTTAGGGTGAAAGGATTTATTAGTTGAAATAGTGTTAGAAGAAAGGAGCCCGGGCATGCACATATAATGTATATTCAAAGGAGGCAATTATGAGGGGGAGAGCATGTTGGGTGGATAGTTGAAAGTAGGACTATAGGACATGCAAACTTTCTCAATACCCTTATAGGAATCAATTGAACCATGTTTGAATTTCCATGTGCATTATTGACCGCTTGTAAAGGGGCAATATATTAGACAACATTTAAGGATTAATAAGAATAGGTGTCATGTGAGAAAATCAATGAATTGTTCCAATTTGTCAAATCAAATGTGTAATCCTCTTTGATTTTGCAATGTAGTGTTGTGAGAATGTGAGATTACAACCTTAGCCAAGGAAATCCTATATGAAATGCCCTATTTATGTTGGAAACCCAAGCCCATGATATTGAACTTGAGGGAACATATAATGACCAAATTAGAAATTCAATGAACAAGCAAATATGAATTAGGGTTAGAATGGTGATATGACCATTAGTGACATAATCATTGGTGGTGCATGCACTAACCCCAATATCCTTCACAAAAAACCTCTCGGGTTTGGTAGTGTAACTTCTTATTGGTGTAGCTGCAGATCTTAAGATTTGGTAGCAAAATGCGCCTTGTTGTTAGCTTTCTAGAGAGCTATGGCAAGCCAGCTTTAAATAACATATGTGTGAGAACCAACATTTTTAAGTGACTAGTGGTTTGCAGCTATGTTGGACATGGTGTGAGTCTTAAAACATTGGTCTAAATGAATGTCAATTTGACGTGAAGCCCTAGGATGTGTAGTGTGTGAGTTTGAAAAAATGTATCTATTAGTTCTAATCATAAATGTCGCATAGAAGGTGGGCTACTTAATTTCAACTACAAACGCAATCTAACATCTAGAATTACACTTGCATTCTTTCCTTCACTAGTAGCACTTGTGCTTCCAAGCATAATCACCTTGTAGAACCGGAAGTGAAGGGACGGAAAGTCACCTCACAATCAACACTACAAAGGACATAATAAATAGAAAACTTATTAAAATATTTCACCTCTTTTTATTTGCAGGTTTAAATATCATCATGTTACAAAAAATATCATTCTATTTGGAAAAGCAAGGTTTAATTAATTTCTCATACTGAAGGTTGGAAGGAAGAATGTGTTTAATCCTCCCAAAAGGATTACACTCTACAAATTTACAGACCTACATTCCAAAGGAATGCAAGGCTTCCAAGTAAAGGAGAATGGTTCCAAACAAATAATCATCATCTATTTAGGACCCATAAAGTGTTTTTTTTTAAATGGCATTAAAAGGAGGATTAAATAAACTCTTGTAAAGCATGTCATCTACAAGCAATGTATTTTCATAGTTCATACCAAAAAAGACATCAAAAAATCCTTTTAAGTTTTTATGGAAAACATGTTTTTTGGGCTTTTTCAGCAGGAAATGCTCATTTTTGAAACATAGAGCTTGGTCTATTACTTTTGAAGATTCGAGGTGAACACCAATTCTTTCCCTAATTGTTTCCAAGTGCCTAGAGAAATTTCTCTTCATTATGGAAGACCATATGTACATAGTGATTTTTTTTCACAATTGGAGGGAACTCTTTCAACCCAAGTCACAAAATCATTGGTGAAGATTTGGTTGGACTACTAGTACTCTATTCAAGTCAAAAATCAAATGGTACTCATTCACCTTTGATTCACCTAGAGATTTTTTCGGCAACCAAGATGTCGTCGTGATTTCATGTGATTTTTGCTTGAAATGTGGATCGTATGTCAATGTGTCCTTAACATTGAGAAATCATGTGCAAATGGCTACATCATCCAATCCTATCATCTAGTTTTCTGATGATAGGGATGAACGTTGGACCTATGATTTCACCAAATGCACGTATTTAAAACAAAACCCTCACATTGAAAAAATTAAAAATATATATTTTAGCAAATCTTGGACTACTTTGAACCTTCAATGGTATTAGACAAATATTCATGGCAAATCCATGACTACTTTCTCTCAAAGATAATAGCATGAAGTTCAAACTATCAACTTCCTAGTGTCAAGTTCAATTCCCTTGAGTTGTATTCAATAGTGCATTTATATTTGCTAACACTACAATAGCAATAAAATAACTTCACACATCACAAAACTTATAAAATTGTTTCCAAAAATAAAAAATTATTGAATTTTACCATATAGAAGGTAGCATTAGCATTTTTTAGCTTTAAAAGTACAAATTTTCAAGCATTTTTCTTTTCTAGCTAAACTCCCTTCAAGATGAAAACATGTAGGGGACTCACTTCCGAACTGTCATTACGACAAAAGTGACTTTCCATTTCTTAACCTCTAGAATGATACAAGGGATGTTTCGTTGGAGAAGCCCCCACATCTTGGATAGAAAGAATGGTGTGGCCATCCATTAAGTTTGTGGCAACAATAACTACTTTCTCCTCATGAACATTAGTGCAATCACCTTTTGATTAATTCGTAAAATTCCCTAAATTAAAACACAAGAAATCGAATGCAAGTTTCAAATTGAATTGAATTCAACATACATCTTCTCACAATGCATTAACTAGAAAGATTCAAGAGAGTTCACCATTATTGTGAAGAGAAAGTTTTTCACCAAAAATTCCATGCCTCATATTAGAAGGATCCAAGTTCTCGAATGTATTTACATTACACCTGTGCAACACAAATTCCAAGCCATCTACAGACAGAAGTTGAAGCAAATAAAACTCCAATGCAATTTTACAAATCATAGAAAAATCATAAATGACCACAGCTAAACAACAAATTCTAAAATAGGGCAAAAAAAATATTAAGAAAAAGACATTACATTAATTTAAACCTATTCATGTAACCTAAAATATACATAATATTAAATATATGGTTGCTAATATCTTAAGGAACAATTTGTAATGTTATTAACGATAAGCCTAGTGGCCGTAACCTTTAACAAAATTTTGTATTTAATGTAATTCATTCATAAAAATTGGGTGAGCTACACCTAGTGGCCCCCAAGCATTTGAAAACATCATAGGTATCCTGCAATATGTTCCATAAGAATGCCTAGTAGTTGTCAGGCGTTTGACCACATCATATTTATTCTGGTAGTCATCCTTAGTTTACACCTATGTGTTCATTAAACTAGCTATCAATTAGCCTAATGGCCACTAGGCATGTAACAACATTCACATTCAACAATTAAGCTTGGCGGCTGCCAAGTGTGCATGGGCGAAATAAATTATTTTTCACACCTTATTAAAATATGGCCATGCGGCCACCAAGTGATATTCCAATAGACAAGAGGATGTCAACAATTCACCAGAAATGTACAACAAAAACAAGATTCTGACAGACATTACTTGAATTGAAAGTCAAATCTTATCATAGATATGACATAGCGAAAGAAAATTATGCAAATTAAATTACATTTAAAACATAAAAAGGAGAGTTTGCAATATTTCATCTTTCTTTGATTTCTTAATTTACAATTATCACATATCTACATTCAACAATCATTAGACATATTTGCAACTATATTACCTTATATCAGCTTATTTAAGAATTTTTTTCAAGGGGCTCAATGTATCCACATGAAGCGTGATGCATAATAGTTCTTCACTAACCTTTCTCTCCTTATCATTTACATCTATCACTTGTAAATTCAACCCTGATGATGGTATTAATGTGTGCGAGATTGAAGATGTCAAAAAGGCTAACAATTCAACACCAATTTGAACTTCTTTTTCAATGTCAGTAAAGTTTTCCTTACTTTGAAACAATGTTGAATTTCACTTTCGTTTACTCAAAACCTTCTTTTCCTTCATTGTCAATGGATTCCCCTTTTTCTTCGTGCGCTTCACAACACCCATGTTTGATTGGTTTACCCTTGGGGGAGGAAGATCGTCTTGGCTACTAGAAAACTTATCCTATTTTTCTTCAGGGTAATTAGGTACCCCAACCTTAACATCAATTTGAACCTCATTTGTGATTTTCAAGGCCTCTACATGCATTTCCATTGTTGCATCTTTCTAGGTCACACCTAAAAATAATTGTAAACAAACTAATGTGATCGTCTCGCACCTCTCCCCTTCCATGTCGATGGAAATAATTTCAAGCACTTTACATTTTTTTTCTTAAGGATGCAAACAACATCTAGACTTAGAAAAAAATAAAGATGCAATTGAAATGTAGGGTAAATGCACAATCGAATGGCTCATTTTCGTGACATTTTTGTTTTTTTTTTCTTGGGTATGCTTTATTCAAATGCATATGGTGATTAATATATCCTTAGATCTACTGATTAGGATTTGGATCTAAACTAACAATTTCATTATCAAGAGAAATGTGTGGTTATTTATTGATTAAAAAAAATCATTTGCTAGTAGTAATGGACTTTTGAAGTAAAAAAATATGGATTGGTCATCTAATTGGAACATCACAAAATGGAAGAATCTACATTAATTCACATTCCAAATTTGTTATTAGGACTCAATATATGATGAAATACGAAATGATAAATTCATATCATGAATATTTTTTTGAAAACCCTATTTAAAAGTTAGAGACTTTTGAATGGTTCAAATTTGACATATTTTTATAAGTCCATATGAGTTGCAATTTTTGTTTGTTTTTCAAATTTTTTGTCCCAAAAGCATATTTCTTTAAAGCTTTGGATGGGTCATTATTCATATGGACTTTGTGGCTTTTTTTTTAAAGACTTCCAAGTCTAAAAATAACATCAACTACATGAAATATAAATTTTCACATAGATTTGGGAAGGTTTGTAGGTGATTGAGCACGTATTATTCAAAGATTATAATAATAACATTTTTTAAAGCAACAACCATGTCCATTTAAATCATTTAAAAAAATCTTGTTTGGAGTCATAAGGATTATAGTTTTTGTCATTTCTAAACCACTTGATTATGCATTCACCTTGTTGTCAAAGATTTAATTTTAATAACACCATTGAAAAAGTTGAAACTTACCAGGCATACATATGTTATTACCTTCTTGCCAAAAATGTTGAAACATACAAGATTGCCATGAAATATTGGTAGCATAATCTTCAACAACACTTCTAGTAGTATCTCATACTTGTATAAATCCAAAATTTTCAGAAAGGAGGATCTAAAATGAGGAATCAATGTTGGTAACTTCTTCACTCCAAATATATCCTATATATTTGTTATGATTTTACATGGGAACAAATAAGCATAAAAAATCACCAACTCCACCATAGGGCCTTTTGAAAAACCTATACCCTTTGTAGTTTGGCCATGTACTAACCAAATTCAAAATGCACCTTTGTCACAAATGCGGATTTGAGAACAGTTGTGAACATGTGCTTGAAAGACTTTCAGTCATAACCATAAATGACCACTTTGAAAGTTTCCTTTGCTTCCAACAAGCCAATTATGAAGGACTCCACGTCAGGGCCCTTCCACACAGCAAGAGCTTCCTTTAATGTGTGTGTTGTGAAGACCACAACAATGGCATGTGGTGCTTGGTCCTATAAAAATGAAGCCAACTTGGGCATGTTGATAACCTCTTTCAATCCGGCCATACTCCCTACATGATTGAACCTATAATGTGTGTCTACAAGAATTTCCCTCACTATAAGTGTTTTTGGAATGGCATTTTGGACCCACTTCATCAACGTAGATTAAAAGCCAGACAAAGGAGCCTTGTTGGATGGTTTCAGCTTTATTTTCTTCGAATAAAACTCCTTGGAAAGCTCCACATTTAGAATCAAGGAAATCATTTTGTCCATCTTATGTTGCACTTTTAAAACATGCCATTTTTCATCCTTGTATGGCCTCTAATTATTTGATGTTGGCTTTGGAAATCCAAAATGAATCATGATTTGATTCCCGATTATGGCCTTTATTTTGAATTTCATGGATACCTTGTACATGGACTTCAAATTAGGTCTTCCACCACCCTTTGGTCTCTCACGAATAGTTATTATCCATGAAATAAGCCCTCTTGCTAGCTTTTCCAGTTGGTTTTCCTTCAAATTGGTAAAACAACCAAATGTTGATTTTCCAATTGGTTTTGGCGACTTTGCAAGAACATCACCAGTATCATCTAAAATGTTGCATCTTTCCCATTCCACTAGGACAATCTCCTAGAGGTGGAAAACTGTGTCAAAGGAAAGAAGGGCGTTCTACATTCCTTCATAGACTCAACGTTCAAAATAGGTTTCAATGTTTCCTCAAATTGTTGTAAACAACAAGTTGAGGATTTTGAGAAACTAAGAAAGTAAATACATCACTAAAATTATGACAATGTTAATGGGGTTTCTTGTTTTACCTTGTATTTTTCTAAATGTCGAAAAGATAAATCAAGATTTGGAAGTGGTTTGTCGTAGGAGTCCCATGTTTGTTGCACATGTACAAGACTTTTGTAGTAGGATGGACTCGTGTTTGTGGTATAATCCTTGTTGTTGAGAAGTTTTGGGAATTTGCAAGTCTTCACAAAATGAGTGTCCCACATTGCCATAATCTAGAATGTGTTGTATAGTTCCCGCACCTTCGATGACATATTATGATCTGCAATTAGTTGTTGTAAAATGAAGAACAAGAAATAATTAAGACAATTTTTTTATTTATGGAGAAGTCAATCCAATGCAAAGCAATATAACAACCACAATAATGTAATAGGGAAGGATAAAAATACGCATACCTTTGCAACCTTGATTGTGTGTTGCTTGTTGACAATAAGAATACGACAATTTTAAATATTTTCCCAGTTTTTTGGGCGTCTTAGCATTATGCAATCTGATCTTGTTGGGTCTTCAAGAATTGCAAAAATTATGGCTTTCGTGTCAAACTTGTAATATTATGTGATTTGTTTTTTAATTTCATCAACATGAATGTGACCATTAGAATCTTTCAGTGGGAATAATCACGTCGAAAATTGGATGGTGACCAAAACGGAAGCACATAGAGTACTCCTTTCCTATTATTTTATCAACAAAATGGCACTCCTTTGCATCTTACCCCTTATCCTTTTATGCATGCACAAGTTTTTCCAATACTTTCTCCTTATTATAAGCATCATTAGGTTCTTTTCTCACCTTTTTCTTTGGACATCGCATAATTGAGCTCTCCCCACCTCCCAAGGATTTGAATGATTGTTCAACACTTTCTTCTTCAAACTACATATTTTCAAGCATCAAGAGTTTGAGAGAATTCATCTAATTTTGAATCCCCAATCAAAGATGAAATCGTCGTTCATTTTGATACATGGGCAAACGAGTCCAACCTATTTCTTCCTCCTTAGGTATTCAAGGAACACCACTACCATCCCCAATTCATGCCTCCAAACCTTGATTGAAAGGATAGGCATTGTCTTGATTCCCATTTTTAATAAAATGGAATTTCAAGTTGTTATCTAGACTTTCCACAACACAAATTGCCCAAGACAACACTAAACCTATGAGCTCAAAGAGGCTAAGCTCCCCTTCAATGTATAGGTCGTCAGTTCCAATGTACTTCCCAATGACCTTTTTCAATAATGGTGGGGTGTACCTATATGTCAAAACTAGTTTAGTCAAACACCAATCACGGAAAATGGTGCATATTCATGAACCATAGTTTTCATGAACTTTTGCATGGTTTATAAGATGCCCAGTGGTTGCAAGGCTTTCATAACTCTTTTCATCTCTATTCAATGCCTAGCGGCTGCTAGGCATTCACAAATCTTACAACACCTATGGCTATGAGTAATCATGAATGATGGGCGGCCATTAAGAGTTCAAGACTATTTTCTGCCATTTGAGAGCCTAACAACCTCCATGTGCCGGACTATTTTCTACATGTTGAACACTTAGTGGTCGCTAGGTGATTATTTGCTACAATCCTAAACACCTAGCAGCCACCAGGCATTTGCAATTTTAGGCTACAATCCCAAAAGCTTAACAATCAAGAGGCATTCAAGACTATTTGCTTCATTTTTAAACCTTCAACAATTGTTAGGTGTTTAGGACTACTTTCTACAATTGTGAACGCCTTGCGGCCACTAAGCATTCATGATATTTGCTATAATCCTCAATGTTTAATGGTCGCTAGGCATTTTGAATTATTTTCTACAATGTTAAATGCTTTTAGACTTTGTTTTTGCAACTCTGCAATTTAGATTTTAATGCAAAAAAAGATGTAATACAAGAATGTGAAAAATTAAGAAAATTAAGAATGTCATGGGCACTACCGATTGTATTAATGCAAAGTTTAGCAAATGAATGCAAAATGTCATAAGAGAATGAGATAGAGTTGGAGATAGGTTTGCAAAAGAATGTGAGATAGAATGACAATAAAAGACATTGTTGAATAAAATTATTTAGAAAGGGATATGGCATTGTCAAATTGGAAGTTGATGTGATTTGTCAAAGATTGAAGCAATGCTTCTTATATAAACACAGATTAATGATAGCTACAGAAATGTTATGCATAGTTGTAGTGGAAGCAAAATTGTTAGATGTTGTTTTCAAGTTGAAAAAATGAGAGCCCAAGTTTTAAAGAAGAACATAGGAGTTATAGATAATCATGCGAACAACCAAAATAAATTTACATGAAAATAACTGTACATGAAAAGTACAACATAATAACCCTATACGCAACATGAAATTGATGGAGGCTTATGCATGGGGTTTCATAACATGAAGACAACAAAATGAGATTGCATGCCTGCATAGGCACAATATTTCATGAACAAAATAAATTTTTGATAAAGACATGTGGACATTGACAAAAAAATCATGTTGACATAGATGTCTACACATGAGATGAAATCGACACAAATACGAAGATAGCTAATCGACAACCTTATTTGCAATGGGTAAGGAAAGAAAAAAATAGAAAAAAATGGAGATCAATGAACAAACACACAAGAAAACGACTAGGAGGAAAGGAAAAGTGCATAGGGAAGAAACAAAAACTCCCTTAGTTCAATAGGTCGTTGATTAGATGATTCAGCCATCTGTGGAGTCAACTATATCATTATTGTACAAATGAATTTTTAAAAATTTGTTTTAGCAGAGCTTCATATATATAGAGTTTTGTTGCTATATGTTATTTAACAACAACATATATAGAAACCACTGCTATATGTTACATTAGTTCATATAGTAGTGTAGCTAGGTGTTGTATGAATTCACACCTACATTAGCACCATGGTAAAAAATCACAAGTTTTGTTTGGTTGCTTGTAAACATTATGAATGTCCCATCCAGGGATTAAACCAAAATCTCTAAATCCAAATTTAACATTTCTAAGAAGCCTTACTCAAGAAGGGGAGTGTTGCCACTAGTTCACCTTAGCTAATAAATCTAACGTCATGCAATATTTTGAGAATATAAGGGAGGTAAAATTATAAGGACATGAGGATAAAATTATTTAAAGATCAACACCACACCTCTTAATCTTAACAAAGAAGAGAAGTGCATCTAGGTGCAAAGGTGCACATTTTCAAGCATAAAGATGGGAGCAAGGAATCTTGACATACCTATTTAGAAAATTAATGAAGAGATGTCCAAGTGGGCGTACTGAGTCCAAGCCCGTCGAAATAACCCACAACCTTGTGAAACCAAAGAAAGAGGAAAGGAGAATGACAACAAAGGAGAAAAAAAAGTGAGGGAAAAGTAAAATGTTTTTGTGAAGTGAAAGAAGGTACGCACAAAAGAAGAATGGAGGTGCAAGAAAAGAATGGAAAGAAACAAGAGGAGAATGGAAGAGAAAAAAAAAATGTGAGATGGTAAGAGGTGGGGATGGAAAAACCTTAATGTCTTCATTTATTTCTTTTGTTTGAAGTACACAACTATTTCGGTTTTGTCTAAAACGGATTTTCATCCATACTGGATGTCAATGTTTTTTTAACGTCATTTTGAAATTATTTGAGGTCATCTATAACCTAGAAAATTAGGATAAATTATATTTTAAAATATTGCCTAAAATCAGTTTCCACATTGACAAAACGAATAATTCTTTTTATCAAAAAATAAATTTGTTTTTAAATTAAAAAATACATATTTTTATATCATCTACTATAATACTGTGACATGAGTTGTGAAATTATTCAAAATGTAGTCTATGATAATTATGATAATTATGATAATTTTCAACATGGCAATGTCATATTTTCAAAAAAAATCAGTTCACTATTTTGAGGATTATTTAATGATGAAATTGACATTATGGAAAGGTATGGAATATTTTGTGCCCTAAACCGTAAATCATAAATTGTAAACCTAAACCTAAATCGTAAACCTAAAATTTAACACCCTAACTTTAAAATTTAACACCTTAAACTTAAACCCTAAACCTTTAGAGCCTAACCCTAAATCATAACACTTAAACCCTAGAACATCTAAATGGTACCAAAATAATTCCAAAATTGCAAACCTTAAACCCTGAACTTTAAAACCTTAAACCTAAACTCCCTAAAATCATAACATTTAAACCTTAGAACTTGTAAATTGTACCAAAATAATTCCAAATTCACAAACCTTCAACCCTAAATTTTAAGACTTTAAATCTTAAATCCCTAAACCCAAAACTTTAAGACCTTAAACCATAACACCTTAAACCTAAACCTTCAACCAAAACCCTAAACCTAAATTGTAAACCTTCAACCAAAACCTTAAACCTTAAACCTCAGATTTTAAAACTTTAAACCTTGCTAACATTAAACCTAAACACCTTAAACTTAAACTTAAACCCTAAACCCTAAACTTAAATCATGAACCCTCAACCAAATCCCTAAACCTTAAAACAAAAACTCAAAACCTTAAACCCTAAACCTAATGGATAAACCTTAAAATTTAACACCTTAAAACTAAGCCTTAAATGCTAAACCAAAACCCTAAAACCAAAACCTTATGACTAAAACCTTAAATTGAAAACCTTAAGACACCAACCTTAAATTGTAACACAAAAACCCTAAAACGTCTAAATTATATGAAAATAACTCCAAAATCTTAAACCCCTAAACTTTAACATTTAAACCCTAAACCTAGGATTGTGTGCTCACCCTATTCTTGTTTGTTTTGTAAGCCTTCCTATTATTTTTCTTTTTCAAATACTTTAAGTGTTGCTTTGAAGGTCATTCCTTGGGATTTGGTTTAATTTTTATCAATGTCCAATTGGATTGTTTTGATTCGGTCAATGGCGTCCATGACGATTGAAATTTTTAAATTGTGAGATGTCACAAGATTTTGTAGAATGCAAATGTTTTATGTCATTGATAATATCTGGATATAACTCAATGAATTAAATTAAAACACAACACTTCCTCATGAAGATGCAAATCATCTTTGTTCAAAGATGATGAATGATAACTTGATCAATATTAACATGATTATTGATCAACTATATAATAATCTAAAAATCAGAACAAGTCAAATAAACATAAACTATTCTTTGATTTTAAAGATCCAACATTTTAATGGACATCATTATGTGATCTTGGGAATGCACATGAAATTTAGTTCTAGTACTTTTACATCTACAACTTGAGTGTGCAAAGCCCTTGAGGTTAGATCTCATCATAATTTGTAAACAAATTAGCCAAAAAAACTAAAACCTTTATATAAATGTTCAAAATAATTGCAAAAAGTTACATATGAGGTTATATTTGAAGGCATTGAATTTGAGCCACAACTCCACTAAACATGGTTCAAAACTTGATTAAACTAGATTAACAATATGGAAACTTGTGAAAACCAATGTTGCATTTTGCACAACACATGATAGGAAAAAAAATCACCATAATCTTTTAAATTATATTTTAGCAAAAGTGGAGAATGTAACACCCATACGTCTTGGTGAATTTGTGAATTTCTTATGAAACAACCCTTTGCACACAATGAAAAATAATGTTTCAAAACCTATAACTTATAGGGAATTCAAACCCCAATCTTATAAAAAGGTGTTTCCCATTGCAATTTAAGCCCTACCTACATCCCAAACCCAACTACAAACAAAATCAATGCAAGTTGAAAAAAAATGAACCTAGGAGTTATTTGAATTTATGAACATGCAATTACAAGTCACCATTATGGACCAAATGAAATTTTGATGTGAAATAACATATGTATGCCAACCACCATCTAAAAAATAAACCCATCAAAGATGAATGATTTCTTTCATTGTTGTGATTTTCCATATGAGGCTCAATAGAAATCACACCTTATTAGAATTCTAGGTTTTATGGTTTAAAAGACCCCAACGTGACAAGCATTAAAAAAACCCCTTGGTTTTTAAAGTCCAATACGACTGAGATGATTTTTTTTGACTTTTTTTTACTAGTGGTCAAATGATACACAATGCATGGTCATCTTAATGCCCCACGTGTCATCATTTGATTTACATTTTGGTAATCAAATGGGCATTTGGTGTATTTGACTGTCAAGTGACTTGGTAGTTTGAAAATACCCATGTTGCATCCGCCACATGTCACCATATGCTAGGTTCATTGAATGCCATGTGTCCTTGTTAGAATGCATGGACATTTGTCAATTTGACGATTGGCTAATTCAACCGACAATTAATTAAACAATCAAATGATACCACTATAAGAATTAAATAGTGGTAAACATGTCTTGCTGAATAGGCTATTGATACATGGTATTATAACATGGCATGAAATAACATCTATTAAATTCAAATCGGTTGTTAGGTTGTCCTTCAATTTAATTTACTCCCACAACATCCAGTTTATTTGACCAACTAATTTGATGGAATTGGGTTAGAATGGTGGGTGAATGTAGACAAAGGTGGACCACTTTTGGTGTCAAAATGGTAATTTTTTTTGTATTGGGTGATTGCAATTGTTGCATGTTATTGTATGTGTTAGGAATTCCCAATATACATTCATAAATTAAATATTTGATTATATACATATGCAATTCATTGTAAATGCCATGTGGTAATTGATTTTTATTTTATATAATAAGTTTGAAAAGTTATTGTATAAATCGTAAAGCCCAAACCCTAAACCTTAAACCCAAAATCTAAAGCCCAAAGCCCAAACCTTAAACTTTAATACTTCAAGCCCAAAATTTAAAACCCAAAATTTAAACCCTAAATATCCCCACATTGTAAATCCCAAACCTTAAAGCTTAAAACACAAACCTTAAACCCTAAACCATAAAATTTAAACCAAAAACCCTAAACCCTATAATTCAAATTGTAAATCGTAAACCCTACAACCCAAACCTTAAAACCCAAAATCTAAACCCTAAACCTTAAACCTTAAACCATAAACCCCAAATGTAAACCCTAAACCCCAAACCCAAAAGCTTATATAAGTAATAATTTGTTATGAAATATTCATTAGTCAGTCATGAATTTAAAGGTATGTTTTTCAAACTAATTTGGTATAATTCTATATGATCATTACTCATAAATAATAATAGATAACTATAATGTCAATTATTTTGTAAGTAATAATTAACCAATAATAAATCTATTATTGGTTATTTGAAACAATTAACATACTTACAAATGCCTACCCTTTTTTTTCTTAAGAAATTACTTGGAAAAGTGATATTCAAAATTCAAAAGTTGAACATCAAATAATTTTGTAGGTTTGCATGGTCAAAAACAAATAACCCAATGTTATTTCTCATTGGATTTCATTGAACCGAAATATAATGAAGGATGGTTAGAAATCTTTCAAGCCAACCATAATTGTTCGTTATATGCTATATTTTTTAGTTATAAAAAATTTTAAAATATATATGTATATAGGAAATTTTTAAATTCACACCTTTTTTGGTTAAATTCACACCTTTTCTTCGTGTCATGGTCAAGAAACACGGCAGACCTGCAAGCTCTAAGAACAAGACAAGCACGACCAGGGTGTGAATTTAACCAAAAAAGGTGTGAATTAAAAATTTCCCTATATATAACAAACACAACAAACACTGAAGATGACAACAATAAGGAGCGATTAATGGTCTCCACTTTTCGGCCTATACCACACCACTAAAGCAATAAATAAGTATAAAGACTTGTTGATCAACATTTCTGAATTGTTGTTTTCAACAATCGAATAATCATTGTTCAATTTTTATTCTTCATATCTGGGCGAATGCAGAATGTAGACTATTGTGTCACAATTTTGGTAGATTATAATCCCTTTTCAAAGTCCTTTTTAGTGTAGTTGAAAACTAGTTTAAAATATGAATATTTAGATGACATTGAAAGTAACATTTTTTTTCATATCCAAATCATGATGCTATGAGAAATATAAAAAACTCATTATTTTATTTTATTTATTTATTCTAAATGCTTAAATGGCTTTTGAAATAATTATAGTTTTGGGGATTTTGAAAGTTTATAATATGATAAATAAAAATCGCATTCCATTCATTCAATGGATCTTTAGTTTCTTAAACACGATTCATCCAATATCCCAAAGTTTTTAACACATAAAATTAACAAATTATAAGATAAAAGTCCATATCCATGAGTTTTGTAGGTGTGACAAAAGTATGGGCAAAATTCAAAAGTCCATTACTTATTGGCCATCCACGATTTTGATTTGATTTTTTCATTCATGGAAGGTTGATTATGATAACTTTAGATAAGTGAGTCCCTTTTTCTATTATTTCAATGAATTTTATTTCTTTTCTTTTCTTTTATTTAAGGAATATAGGAAAAACTACCATTGTGATGTCCATATAAGGTCATCGTAGTGTGCAACACCCATCTTCTTTTTTTCATTGTGCAAAGTTGATCTCTCATTCCCTTTATCTTCCTTCCATGCTTACTTTGTTCGAGGTCTCTTTTTATAATGCAAATGAAGTTGTGCTTCCATCACATTAACCTTTTCATTTCTTTCGTTCATGTTAAAGACCTTCTTCAAATTGCAAGTCACACATAACCTAACAATAAATAGTGGAGAGAGGCTATGTAGATTCCCAATCTCCATGTTTTCATATGGGGATTAAATAACAATCCGCCACAAAACTACACTTAACCGATATGTCACTTTCCAAATTCATCATTCTAGTTTTTTGAGAGTCACACAATTTTAAGCCTTTCACATACAACTTTCATGATTTAGGGCTTCTTGCGTATCCCCAATACTTTTGGAATTAAGGTTATTATGTAAATACAATATGTTAAACATAATTCATCAATTTTTTGTGAGGGAGAAAGAACATTAAAATTTAGGATGCAAAAGGGCTTGGAGTTTTGTTCCTTGGGACTGACATATGATTCCCTCACAATATACCGAATGTAGTTTCATTATAACACCTAAGAGTTTGTCAACTCATATTTTGACCAAAAAGTAGTGGAACTAATCACATGCAATGGGCTGAATAAATCTTTCAATTGTGCGACGAAATTCAAATCCACGTGACAAGGTACATAGGGCTTGAAGCATTTGAAACCAATAGGTAGTTTTTTGTAGAAATTAAACAAACATAGAGTAAGCAACATACATTTTCATTTCTATACCTTACATGCCAATGTTTATTTGCTAGGTCAAAAGCACAAATATTTTGATATGTTTTGTTGAGGTTGTGTTTAAAGATAATAGGATTTCCCTTCTATCATAATTAAGCAAGCCATAATTATTTTTCAAAACCTACTCAATTCCTTTCCCTACATGTTTTGCATTCATTCCTTTTGATTAATACATCTCATTATATGTAATGGCTTCTCTAGCTTCAATTACATTGCCATGCTGTTAGGAATATCCAATAAATAATAAGCATGCACAATTTATTTCTGGCGGTGGACATAATTTATTCGCTAAGGAGAGAATCAATGTAGTATATATTATGGTCTAAAACTGAAAAGAATGCAAAAAACCTAAATAAATAAAAAGTAGAATATTGGCAAGAGAAACATTACGCAATTCATTTTTGCGAAAAAAAACTACCAACATTTATGGGGGAAAAATATGATTAGAAAAATGCCGCTAAAAAGAAACAACAACCATTTTTTTTTAGGAATGTTTTTTGAAGAAACGTTTGGTGGTCGTCATGTGTTTTTGCAAAAGGATATTGGGTGTAGAAACTCTTAGTGGCTGCTAGGCATATTTGTGCATGGATGTTGGGCAGAAAAACTCTTGGTGATCATTAGGCATTTCTATGTAGGGAGATTGGGTGTAGAAACTCCTAGTGTCTACCAGGCATATCTATGCATGGATATTGGGTACAAAAATGTTTGGTGACCGCCAGGCATTTCTGTGTAGGGAGATTGGGTGTAGAAACTCTTGGTGGCTACTAGGCATATTTGTGCATAGATATTGGGCGTAGAAACGCCTAGCGACCGCTAGGTGTTTTTGCCTAAGAAGATTGGTTGTAGAATCACCTAGTGGCTGCCATGCATTTTTCCATAAGGATAATGGGTGTAAAGATGCTTAGCAATCTCTAGGTGTTGTTGCAGAGGGATAATGGGCACATAAATGCCTAGTGGTTGCCATGCATTTTTTCAAAGGGATATTGGATGGAAAAACGTTTGATGGTTGCCAAACATTTCTACAAAGGGATATTGGACAGAGAAATGTTTGGTAGCTGCCAAGCGTTTCTATTCACCGATATTAAGTGCAGAAATGCTTGGCTACCACTTGACATTTTTGCGCAGGGATATTAGGTGTAGAAATGCCTGGTGGCCGCCATGCTTGTTTAAGCATGGATATTAGCCGAGGAAACACCTTGCAACTGCCAAACGTTTCTATGTAGGGAAATTGGGAACCGAAACGTTGAGCGGTCGCTAGGAGATTCTGCACATGGATCATTGTCAGACAAGGTCCTTACATCCACTTGATGTTTGTAAATGGGGATATTGGGTAAAAATGCTTGGTGGTAGCCAAGTGTTTCTTTGTAGGTACATTGGCCATCAAAAAACCTAGTGTGGCCACAAGTTTTTTCCTAGGTGTGCTTGTGGGTAAGACGCATGGCGGCCACCAAACGTTTCATTTTATAGATGGTCAAAGGAGAAGCTCTTAATAGTTGTTAAACATTTTAGTCAAGGGATGCTCAATAAAAAATTTCTTGCTAGTTGCCATATGTTTTAATGCAATGCAACGTTCTTTGTTATAGAAATGCCTAGTAGTTGCCAAATGTTTCATTACAACACTCTTTGTTATAAAAATGTTTGGTGGCTGCTAGGAGTTGTAATCCTTGTTTAATTGTTCAAAAAAAGCAAGGTACATTACATCTTAATTTGTTGTTGTGAAATGGGCGAATTGGAAAATAGATATGATGGCCAAAATTCTAATCTTTGATCTTATGTTGCATTCTATTTTCTCTTGGCTTAATAAGATATGGATGAAGGATTCATATTTGGTATCTTTGTATTTGGGATGTTGATGAAAATGAAAGAGTGAAGATTGGTATCAAAATGTGCAAAGATTTGTTAGGTGTTCCTATATATGGACCTAGGGAATGGAGAATTGCATAATGGTTTTAATTGAAGCTATGAATGAAGACTATGAGCAACAAAAGCTATTCTATCTAGTTCCAAGTACAAAATACTACAAATTAACAGTTGGAATAAAGGTTTTTAGCCCTACAAGTATTTGTTGATAATGATGAAGTGGTCAAGACAGTGATAAAGCAATGTCACATGATAATGGATGGGGTGAATAATTTCTCGAAGAAGAGAATTTCATGTAGGGTTGATGCCTTGGCAAAACGCTTCCTAACTGAAAACATCGGTGATGTGAATAATATGGGTAATACAGTTGAGGATTTGCATAATGAGGAATTAAAAGGTGAAATGAGATATATATTTAAGGATGGTGTGGAAGGGTTCATTGGGGAATCTAGGTTTGATTCATGAGTGACGAAGGAAGTGAAAATAATATTTTGAAAGGTGATGAGAAGGTTGGTGGCAAGGATAATTTTGAACGAAATAAAGAGGATTATAACGAAAGGAATGCACGTGGGAATGATGACTCAAGGCATGGCCATGGTGTGGGAGGGACATATTCAAATATAGTAGGAAAACATCAGTCTAAATGGTGAGGAGCTAAATGTGATCTTGTAAACGATGGTGAGGTTTTCATTGCAAAAGGTTGGGTGGTTGCATGTGACTCATAGGAAGCAATTCTTGATGATCGGCTTGGGGAGGACCATGTTGGGCTTTGCATCTTGTATTTGTCCAATGATTGTGTCAAACAATGATGACCATTTGGAAATGGCCATTGGCTCAAACAATTCTTGATGGGTACCCCTTTATAAAACATCTCATAGCATTTAATGAAACCCACATATTGGATGTTGATGATGTGGGAGTAGTTGGTGTAAAGAAAAATAAATATTCTTTTCATAAAAGGAAGTGAAGTGCAGTTGACTTTAAAGGTTCCATTTCTAGAATTGAAAAAATGTTGATAGAGGAGTCTATGGGTAATGTAGGTGCAGAAAAATGTTGCACCATGAATTGTTTTAAGCATTTTCCTCGTGAAAAGACCTTGTTGTTGAAACAAAAGTTTTAGAGTTTGTCATTTGAAGATCGCGTAACATATGGTGTAAATATTCCAAGAAGGTTGCATATAAAGGGAGACGGAAGTCAACAAAAATTTATCAATATTCAAGGTTTAAACTTCTGTGAAATTGCTTGGTACTAGATCATTGGTCTTTCCAGGTCGACATATATGTTGTAGAAATCACATAGTAAGCGAGGTTGTTAGTTTCTACCACATGGGAACAAAGGTACACATAAATTACATATGTCAACCCAATAAGTGAAGTCTAATGTTTAATCATTGATTGACTTGTCTGCATATACTATGCCACATCAATTGAAAAGGATTGGAAATGGTAGAAAAGATGTGCAACGTCTTTTGTTTAAAACATGGAAGAGTTTGTAGGAATGGAGTGATTAAGTGAATTGTATGGAATCATTACCACTTTTTGTTTCTATTTGGTGATAAACTCTTGGCAACCACCAGATGTTTCACATGAAAAACTATTTTTCAAAAAATTGAAATGGATTTTTGAATGTATATTTGGCGACATACATCTATTATGGAGAGGTTAATATTTCTTTATTTTTTTTGTATTTGTGGGTTGGCAGATATTAAGGAATCAAACATTGGAGGTATTTATCAATCTACTATGAGTAGGTTGAGAAAAAGACACCATCTGAATGTCGATGTGCGAAAGCAGGGGTTCATGTTTGTGAAATGCATTGTTTATGAATCCCTAAAGGACTTGATATCCAGATTGGGAAAGAATAGCAATGAGGCTCTAAAGTATGAGGTGAAACCAAAAAAAACATATCTTACACCAATAATCATGTAGAAACTTCTACCATAGTTGAAAGATAGAGTTAGTGCAATCGAAAGATGAGTTCCTATGCATTGTTCATGAAAAGATGGACCATGTGAAAACTATGCTTCTAAGGTTGCAAATGTGCAACAAAATGATATACGGGCTTGGATAATTGCCCATTACCCTTATGGGTCTAATAGCGCATGGTCAGAGGGATGAGAGATTTGCACAATATTTTAATGAGTTGTGGCCAAGCGATCCTAATTTCACAATTGGGTCCTTGTTGCTATTATTGTGGACTTTGGAGGTGGCCCCAATTTTCGAATCGAAATTATTGTTTGAACACCCCCCATAGATTTCATTCTTTGCACGTATATTGCAAGGGAAATCACATTGCATATGTGAATTACACACCCCAAATCAAATTGTTGCTCTGAAGCTTTTGCCAAGAAATATGTTGCCTCAAATGGATAATTATGTTAAAGACAATAGGAATTGGCATTTGTTAGCATTTCTATCATTGTTGACAGTAAGGGATGTCTTTGCGGAGGTCAAATTGGGATTTTTTATAGTTGGCCACACACATGAGGATATATATGGATGCTTTAGTTATTTGTCAAAAAAATTACATTTTAACAAATTTGGTGAGAGCTTTCATGATTTCATAGGAAGGACCATTCATTCTTCAATTGATTCAAGAGATTCTAAATTTTAAATCTTGCGTCCGAGGTTGTTTGAAGGATGGCTTTAAAATGTTGGTAGGGCATATTGATATGCATTTGTTTAGATTTTTTGTTGATTCATCATGTTGGCCAATGATGCAATACAAAGTTTTCCCCACAAATCTTGTTTAGAATTTAATAAATGGGCCTCCAATTAGATTATGGAAAGCTAATCCACACGATTCACCAAAATTGCCTATTGTAGTTCCAACCCTTGTTTTATACCACCCAATTTGGGGCAATGATGCATTGAGGCCAGTGGAGAAAGAAAAGTTTATAAGTTTTGGACTATCCAAATACATGGATTTTTGGAATGTGGGCATTGCACAAAGTTCCACATATGAAATGAAGATGAGGCCGTATGTAGAATATTGGGAAGATATTTTGTTGCATTTGTTAAGGTCGTTACTGCTTCAAAGTATAACTCTTTTAAAAGGCTTCTAGCCTTCAAGCAATTAGAGGTTTAATTATGCTAGGGCTTCATTGTCAATTGTGATGGACGTTGTTGATCCACAAGATCCAATTTAAGTTCCTTATTGTGGGCCAAAGAACATGATACCTTTAACTACATACACACCATTTAAAGATCTTAATGTTGGAGATTTGTGCTTGTGAATTGCATGATCTTGATCTTGTTCCTCTTTGGATGGGAAGAGCAAAGGGTCATGTTATCGAAGATGAAAAGAATGAATATTTTAAAATGATGAAAGTAATGGTGGGTTCCTATGAAGAAAAGATCAAATTTGGATGAACGACATCTATATGAAGGTTGTTGGAATGGGAAGTGGAAATGTAATTTAACAAATCCAAAATACTAGCTTGACATTTTAACTATTGTTTTCTCTTTTCTTGCTCAAAAAAATACAATAAACAAAAATCAAATTACTATTTTTGCTATTTATGTTGGTAGAACTAAAGTTAATTTTGATGTTGTTAATGTTTCAACCAATTTGTGAAGGATGTTGGTGACATTGATTAAATTATATTTTTAATGTCCTTTGTATCATAGTATTGGGATGCAGTCATGGTAACATGTACCACAACAAGTGTAACTAGTGCTTAATGTTCCATGTTATTAAAAATGTAAATTAATTTTGTGTTGAAATTGTAAGATTTACTTATATGATAACATTCATAATATATCATGTGATCTTCTAAATAAATTTGAGATTAATCAAATGAATAGAAAATATGAAAAAATTGTAACCAATGTTTTTAAGAAATAAAATGACATTTTTAATAACTTTAACTTTTTTTAAATGACATATTCTAAATAACATGTTTAAATCATGATGATTTCTCAAAAACATTTTGTGGAATATTTCAAGAATAAAATAGTCCAAAAAAAATCCCAAATGGGCAAGTGTGGCTCATGTCATCTTGTTTGCAACCATTGATTGGATTGTTGTTTTAAATCTTTTTTGTAATTTTTGTGTTGTATGGTTTAATAAAAATATTCTTTTGTCAAAATTTATCCATGTACATTCTTGAAGAGTAATAATTAATAATCTATTTTGTTTTATTTGATCCTTAATTTATGGTAGCCACTAGGCATCAACTTTCCTACATGGTATGTAAAACCCCAAAAATAATGGATTTGTTATAACATGAATAATAAAATTGCATGCATAGACATTGTTATTATTGGCATGTTGTGCCTTGTTTGTATTCCAGAAAATTGAATTTTTATTTATGTTTATTGGGAGCATTTACTTGTGACTTTCTTATTTGATAATCTATTATGTATTATCACTTATTAAGCACTAGGATAAATATTATTTTAATTATATGTGGAATTTGAAACATAATATATTTTTATTGTATGATTAACATGGATGGATCAAGTTGTTATTGTTATAAATTTAACATGTTATCAATATATTAAATTCAAAACATTGAGATCCTTTTTTTCATTTTAAATGGGACTTGTGTCGTTTGGTTTTCATAACTTATAATTTTTTATGTTTAATTTTTTTATGGTGTATATATATTTGAAAAATATTAGTAAAATTTGTGATAGTATGATGTTGTAGTTTCGCCAATTTGGCCTCTTTCCTTTTTTCAAATTCAAAGGGTTGAATCTTTTGATGTCAAATGGGAGCATTAACATTTGACTTTCAGTCATTCATGAAAATTCAAAATTGTGTTTTAGATTTGATATAAATGTTTTTAACATAATGTGTACATGGGTTTTTTTGGAATTGTTGATTACAAAGTTGTTTTTATTTGGAAATAATGTAACTGAAATTTTTTATAATATGACATTCATGTCAAAAATGATCATTAATTTGTTAAGTCTACTAGCCACCAGGTGGAGTTCATTCCATCCACCAAGTTGTATAAAGTCCTAAATTAAAAATTTAATCTTAAATTAATTAAATATGTGTTCTAGGTTATTTTTAGTTGCACATGTGCATTACAACTACAAATGAGTTGCAAATTCAATCATTGATTTTCAAATTTTTTTGGGTGAAATTCATGGAAAAAAAAATCATAAAGTTGCAAGGACATTTGCATAATACGAAATTATGGGCTTAAAAGGCTAAATGTGAAGTCTTTGGATGGTTAAAATAGTTGGAGGAATTGAATGTAAGAATTCAAACCTTGGAGCATGGAAAACAACTTGTAATTCAATAAGAAACATTGTCATCCCATTTGTCGAAGATGGAAGAACTCCAACACATGTTACAACAAACCAAACAAGAATCAAAATGGCATTATGTGATGTAGAAAGACATGCATATCCAATATTTCAATTAGAGGGTCACTTGCATTTCAGTTGTGTGTAAATGAAATGTAGTTTGATTTCGAATTTGTACTAAATTCAAAGGGTGGGCCCTTTCAAACATAAAGACTAACATCCTAGCCAAGGATTGCTTAATTGTTTTTTAAAGACCTATCTAAACATGGCAATGATAATAATAACATAAAATAGCCCAATCAATCGCATTTAGAGTGGAAGTGAATATAATCAACCCAACCCACACATGGAACAAGTGGGTAGTTTTGGCCAACATCTCAAGCCTTCACATATGATATCACCACTTACTAATATGCTTCAACCCTTATGGGCCAAAAGGGGTGGGGTTTGAGCACATGTGTCCACATGTACCATCTTTAATGTTTCATTACTTTCATGGTGTAACATAGGCAATATGTGTTGTGTCGACTGCCATTCCATAAATAATTGTAGGCAATGTTCAACCTAGAACATTGCATGTCACCACATTGGGAACACAATGTTGAAAATGCAACTGGTTATGAAAGGAAATGGGGGATTGATCTTGTATGGAAATGGTGACATGGTGTGTATGCGCTAGATTTTACAACATGTTATATCAACTTTGAAAAAGACCCAACCATGATCATTACTAATGTTGGGTGGTTCTTTTTTTAAAAATGAAAACTATTGGTTTTGATTCTTCCAAGTTAAGACTTGAAAGAACCAACCTGATTTTTTAATAGAAATATTTGATTTACAATATTTCATCAAGGTATCATATTTATTTATTTTAAAAATTAATTTGGTTCTTAAATAGGGCAATTCTTACAAATGTGATAACAATTGGTTTTCATATCCAATTTTAAAAATTTGGACTTCAATTTTATATTCCTTTTTTTATAAAAAAATCTTAGTGATGAAATAATTGAAAATAAAAAAAAACTTGTGTAAGGAATGATGAAAATGTTACATAATGTTTTCTATAAGTAAATTATATTTCCAAAATCTCATCATTTCCAAATGTTCCTTCAAATTCCTTTAATTCCTTTTCTAACTCTCCATCAACTTCAATTAGCGTTAAACTAGAAAAGGCTTTATAATCAATCCTAAAGTCATTGGACCAATTTTTGTTCACAAAAATTAATTTGTTTAAATTATCCAATTGTAAACAACCTCTCCTAAGATTATTAAATAATCTCACCAAAGAAAAATTCATTTAGTTTCAATTTGTGAACCAACAAGACTTAAAATTTGACAAGGAAGACTAATTTAATTATAGGAAACATAAATTCATGCTTTTCCCACCATTGAAAGGACATTTGATATCTTTTGGATCCACTTGAAACCTTTTGAAAATCAAAATTCCCTATTAACAAGCTCTTTCATTGGTTCATTGATGCTTGCTGTCATTTCAAAAAAAATTAAATCACAATTTTCATTAACACCTTGGCCCACAATGGCATTTTTAGACAAGGGGTGGAAATGATGATAACATGAAATACAAATATTTTTATCATATTTTTTAACAATGACATTACCTTCTCAAGGCTAATAAATGAAGACATTAAATGTAAGTTTTTGAACCTATGAGCCAACATCAAAGGCAACATGTTATGAACCTTTTCTTTTCATATTTCTCCCCCCAAAAAATAAAACACCACAAACCTCTTTTATGATGTTAGAAATAAAAAAAGTTAACTCAAGAACAATGAATTTTGTTTCCATAAAATTATCAAAAGAAATTGAAATTCCACTTTATGCTTTCAATTTCAAAAAAACGGAGATGACAGTTGCGATTTTTCAAAATTAAGAATTACAATTTTAAGCACTACTCGCACACCTCATGACCCTTTTATTGTTTGCACCCAGTTAAGAAATTTCCTGGAAACAAAGGTGTTTAAATAAAATGAAAAGTGTTTTAAACAAATGATTGTGTCATGAGAGGCTCCATCCTAATTGTAACATAAATAATAGTTAGTTTTTAAAATTCAAAATATCATTTAAACCAAGAATTTCAAATAAACTCAAACAAACACTTTCCTAGACTAAATTCATATATTGATTTGCAAGTTTTAAAATGAAATTTAAGTTCATATGCATAATTGAAAGGCTTATCTATTTAGCATATTTCCATTTTTCAGACCCTATACACGTTTAGAAGAAGCTTCTATCCCAAGTTTGGAACATAGCCAATTAAAAAAAAGATCCAACTTTGAACCCAACATTAGAACTATTTAAAATAAAGGTCTAAGATTGTGGCCTTGCTTTGAACTTAAGAATCAACAGGTTCCATAAAGTCTAGAACCAGTGACTTCAAAATCAACAATTAAAACTCAACCTTAAAATTAACAAATTAAAATTTTAAAAAAGTATTACCTCAACACAAAACTAAAGGGTCTTCCATTGTACAAATAATTCTAAAATTAGCTTTGACGATTCTTTTAGAAACCAAAAACCTGACCAAAATCGGTTTGAACTAATGTTATGCAGTTTGTCTTTATTAAAAGAACCTAAAATCTTGGATTAAAATATTGTAAATTTTATTTAGAGGTTTTTTAGGTGAGAGTTTGACCTTGATTCTTCCAATTTCTAAACTTTTTGAATTGAATTTCATAATATTTTTTCTAAATTCAAGAACCTTTGAACTTATTCAAAAATCAAATCTAATTCTATGTACACACTAGATACTCATAATGCTAGAGATATATGGGTACAAAGTTTTACAACAAATTAAAATAGGGGTCTATATAAATACAAAGTTCAAAAATTAATTAAAATAATATTAAAATATAAAGTTCATCCTACTTATCTAATTTTAAAAAAATCACTTTCTTACCTAAAGATATGGACCTTCAATTTTATTTTTTTCATAGTTCCAACTTTGAATCTGGATTTAACAAAATAATAATTCTGTAGTTCAATTCTTGTGTTGGTTCCAACAAAAGGGCATCAACTCAAGCCTAGGTCACAAGATTCTAAACTTGAACCCCAGATTTAAACCTTGCATACCACATACCCTCACAACACTACCCTAAACTAGCGACATGAAATCACATCTTTTTGTTGGAATTGGCACAAGAACCACACATTGGAACTAGTTGTTTTGCTAGATTTGGACCTGAAACTGGAAATGTGAAAAAATAACTCTTCAAAAGGGGGTTATGTTCTTTAAGGAAGCAAGTTGATTAGGTATGTTTGAAAAGTTAAATAATAGACTCAACTTCAAAAGTAATATTAGTTTTTATTAGTTGTTGAACTCCATATATGGGCAAACCTTGATTTTAATTTGATATAAAACTTTTTAACTATACAATATCTAGCATAGGAGAATGTAATGTCTACATGGAACGGAACTCGGTTTTGAACCAAGCCTGAAAGTTCTTGAAGTTTTAAAAATGTGTTAGAACCGAAATTGTAAGGTTCTAAATCCGCACTCAAAGAGCCTCCAAATTGTTTTTAAAATATTAAGGTTGGGTTCAGAGGTTCTCTTAAAAAAGAACTGCACACAACACTGCTCTCAAATTGTAAATAATTATTTTCTTTCTTCTCGCCCACCCGGTCGGTGACAGGTACCGGGTGACTTAGGTAGGTACGTAATATAATATCAGTGACAGGTACCAGGTAGAGGGGCTCCTGTCAAACCCTAAAAAGGCCAGTTCATACTGTTGTCACACCGCTCTATGTATTGCCCTACTACCATTGCCAATTGCTTGTTGTGTTGTTTCACTGAAAGTAAGAGTACGCGAGCTCGACGCCATGATGCGTACCAACAACGCTGGTGCCAAGTTTGCAGTCTGTCGCCTGCCGCTGCTGCTTCTTCTGTTGCACCTATGGATCTTCCCTGCTGTCTGCTTCGTGGCTGATAGATGCGCTGCCTGCAAAGCCGTTGCTGTAATGTTTCCTTTTGGCAGCTCTTGATTTTGTTTCTCATTTTGCTTTCCCGTCTTTTCTTTCTCTTCATTTGTTTGTGTGTGTGTGTGTGTCTGTGCGTGCGTTGCGTTGCGTGCTTGCTTGCTTGCTTGCGTGTTTGTATCTTCTCGGATCATATAGTAGCACTTTGGTTGGTTCTAGTTGCATGATTGTTTTGTGGAACGGTAGAGGGATTTAATGATTGGTTACGTGCTGAACTGTTATTGTTAGGGCTTTCAATGTTGTGGATTTCCGGGTTCATTAGTCTGACGCTGCTCGGTGCCAGTCTTTAATATTATTCCTGAAGGGATCAATGCAGTTTTTGGTTTAGATCTTGGAGGAAGGCAGTATTGCTAGCCTCGGGCATATTTAGGATTACGGGAATGTGAGATATGGGTATATCCAGCCAGGCATTTGACAGTCCTCAGTCGGGTCCTACCTCTCTGTATTTTCTCTCCATCTTCAATATACACAACACAGACACAGACATATTTTGTACCTCGTGGCTTTATCTACTGGCTCATGTTCACATATGATTGCCTAACTATTATATATATCTCCCATTTTCCTGTAGTCCTGGTCCAGTGTAGGTCATCCAAGGCCTGCAGCTTGACAATGAGAAGGAATAGCTTTCTTTTATTCAAGGGTTTCAACATTCTATATCACATCTGGCCATTTTGACTGGCCATCTTGTTGGTGGAAAGGTTTTAACTAGGCCTGGTCTTCCCATTTTCAAATCTTGTATTCAGATAAGCCTTAGATGGGCTTACCTGTCTGGCACTGTTTGTGGATATGCCAGATGTGCTGTTTAGATATGCAATGATTGATACTTGGTTCTCAGCATCTGAACTTGGGGTGATATGCAGGGGGAGCTGGAAATTGATCTTGCCAGTGTAAGTCTTTCTTTTCTAAAGTTGTTCAGCAATTTTGTTGGGGGGTTATTCTGGATTCGAAACACTGGCAGACTTGGATCTCTAAGTTTCCATCTGATTCCTTTGTGAGATTTTCTGTCTGTCTCTTCTTGGAGCACAGTTCAATGATAGAGGCTCTTTGCTTCTGTTGTTGAGACCTAGAATATAGTGTTGATCTGAATGCAAGTTTGTGTCAGTAGATGCAATTGATGCAACTGGGGTAGTTCCCTGTGAGACTGTCCTCAGCAGTGTGACAATCCAATATATGAGTGTGGTCTCCCTCCAAAATTGTTTGTTGACACCTCTAAACCAGAAGCACCTTCTTGAGGAGAAGGCAAACCCATGCATTTGCTCCAAAGTGAGGTCCTTCATGTCAGTTCCATGTCCACAAAGGAGGATTGATTGGTTGATCTAGAGTCAAAGTCTCAAAAGTGGACATGGGGTCTGTGCATCAAAGTACAGGCAGATAATTTCATGTGTATTCCTCTCAAGAATACATTATTTATAGAACTGACTCTTGGTGCTTTATGTTGTTGATTTGCAGGAAAGGCCAAGAAACCATCTTGACATGCGGCATCGCCTTGACTCTCAGGGACAACGTGAAGGCAAAGTGATTGATTATAAGTGAGAACACTTTTACAATGGAACAATGTTAATCTTGTTTTGCCTTCTCTTGTGAGAATGGAGATTTTTCAATTCTTGAGAGATATTACATTGAACCAATGTTGTAATCTGTATGGGTTTGTTTCTTTCAGTCTTTTGATTTTTTCTTTTCTGTTCTGAGTCCTGGTTGTCATCAAGAAAAAGAGTTCTCTCTGCAACTTCTGAGAAGGGACAATGCAGGACTGCTTTAGTCTCCAGCTTCTGCATCCTGGGGAGCTCATATGTATGTCTGATTCCAGCTCATATGGCTAGGAGTATTGCAGCTTTTTTGGAATTGTGTGTGCATAGAAGATTGTTGAATTGTTGATTCACCCATGTGTAGAAAATGCGTGCATGGATGCCAGAGTCAGTGAGCTAAGGGTGGTGGAGCTCTTGGATGGGCTGTGCACAAAGATGAAGGAGTACACTCTTAACTCGGTATTATCTCAGTACAACAGTGATATTTTGTGTAGTTGTTGATGATAACCTACTTAATGTAAAACTTTGAATTTCATGCACAGTATAAGTTCAAAGTTCAGACCTCATTATCTAGTTGTGGACAATATTTATGGTAAAGGAATAGGATTTCTGAAGTCCAGTCAGGAGTTTTGAGAGGAACCTCTTGGATGTTCTGGGACAGCTTGGATTTGGTGCAGAAATCTGGTTGAAGGTACAGGGTGGGACACCACCGGTGCCTGAGCTTGACATGAGTAATCTCTTTTTCCTTGACCCATATCTCTCAAAACAGTTTCTCAAGTGAAGCCTTTGGCTACAACATGCCTTGAAACATGATAGTAGACACTCCCTGTTGTATGAAAATTTCAGTTGTGCCAAGAATTTTTTTGGGTGATTTGTGGGCAGCAGCCTGGTGGGTGAATGCAACCAGCACACAGTTGTCTAGATCTTAGTGTTCTATTGTGTGTGAATGCCTTACATTTGGTAACAATGTTCTGGGTACTGATGCACAGATTCTACTGTGTGAGAGTTGTGCAGGTCGGCAGGCAGCTGAAACAAATTCCAAAGCTATTGTCGAATTTTGTGGCAGGTGAGGGTCATTGCCACTTCAGGGTTTATTTTTGGACCAATTTATGCTAACTAGTCTGGTTATCACAAATTTTCATGCATGTTTCATGGTGCAGAAAGAGCCAGAGAAGATTAGCATGCATTTATGAGGCTGTACTGTGGTAGTCAGCTATTGCATAAGCAATTGATAATGTGCATTGGATTTTGCAGATTCTTTCTAATCAGTCCCTGTAAGTGTTTACTAATTGTCTCCTGTGTGATTGTGACAGGCTACTGGAGACAACAGATGAACAGGTAAGGTATTCAACTTCAGTCTTAGCAAATTTCGTTTTTTTTTGCTATGTTGAGAGGAATGTAAATTCTTGTGCTATGGGGTGCCTCCATTGTTTCTGTCCACTCAAATGTGCTAATGACCCCTAGCTTTGGACTTTTCATGTTTCAGTGACAGGTTTGCAGGTTGTGATCCTGGCTCAGAAAGAAGATGAGTAGTATAATCCAAAGGTAAAGCTGCAGTGATGTGATTGGGATGTGATTGCAGTTAACTGAGATGATCCGGAGAGGGGAGATCCAGGCAGGCGAGGTGGAGCGTATTCTGTGTCAGGAGCTGACCAAGAGCTGCAGAAAAAGGCTGTATGTATAGAGTTCTGTGCTTTGTTGGAAATTCACCAAGTGATGTCTTTTCTGTGCTACCTTGAAGGACAAGGATGATCATCAACCCATGAAAAGTCATTTTTTGTTGTTTTACTGGATCTGACTCTGTGGTTGATAATCATGTAACAGGAAAGAAGTCTTGGAAGAGGCTCCAACGGCAGATAGTGTCAGCAGTGGCAGTGATGGTGAGCTGTAGCACTCTCTCCATCTGAATTTCTGAGCCTCACTAGACAGATCACAGAATCCATGTCAGCAGTTGGTACCGGATATTTGCATATTAGCTGTAATGGGAACAGGACATTATTTGTTAAGTGCATATTATAAGTGCATTCTCCCAATATTTGAACTGCAATTTAACTGAAGTTCTGGCATTCTGCCTCATCCTAATGATTTTATCCTGAGTGGTATTATAATTCTTTGGGACCTTCACTGTTCAAGTTCCAGTCATTCCTTTGAGAATCCACCTCCTAAGATCTTCAATTATGACAAATGGATTATACCATGGTTGATTGGGTGCGTTTCTAGCATCTGGTTTCAATTTTCTGGTAACTAAGAGATCCTTGTAGGACCTGTGATTGGCAGACATGTTGCTTGGTGATATGAAGCTAGTTATGCTGCAGGCATGACTGGCATCTCTGTGTTGTTCCAAGTAGTTATCAGTGATGTGCATGGAGGATAGGTTCAGGGTGCAGGAGGCACCAACCAGTACCTACTGTTTAGGGCTTTCTATACCTTACACTAAGATGTTTGCTTTGTGCATGGGCAAAGCTAAAATGAATCAAAACTCACCCTTGCAAGCTTGTTCCAGCTTGAATGAGGATTTTGTTGGCCCTTCCTTTTGAGTTCTAACCACATCATGACTAGGTATTCCTGTGGGTCCTGGAAATGTCACAAGAACTTGGTAGAGCAGATAATTGTCGACAGCCAATGTCAGGAGGTGATGAAGTCAGGGAGTGTAATGTACCTAGTCTGATACAATGTGGTAACTTGCAACATTGTTGATTGTGGTCTTGTTGTTTTTCTTTTAGTTTGGTTGGAAATGACACAATGACTACCTTGGAAGTGTTTTGTACATTTGGCTGTGTTAAGGTCAATTGATTCTTTAATTGAACAATGCAGTAGAGAACTCTACAAAAGCAATTGCATAAAGTGACTGGTAATTTGCCATACGGTTATACAACTTTCCTCTCGTCAACCTTGCACTCTATTTGCATGATTGCTCACATCTGCTAAGCATTCACTGGTATCACTGCTGCTACTATTTGCTGTGGTTTAGATCACAGCACAGGCTGCTTCATTTTTAACAGCTCTGCAATCTTCTCCTCCAAATGTGTGTCGAGGTAGGCAAAATGTCTTACAGCTTAGAAGTCATTTTGATCCTTCTCCTTCTTTGGAGCCACAGCAAAGAACTCAGAGATAATCTCAAGGGGAAGACCCTTGGTTTCTGGCACTTTGATGAACACAAATATCCAAGCTATCACACTTGCCACAGCAAACAGACCAAACACTCCTTGCAGTCCAAATTGTTGGTTAAGCAGAGGGAAGGAGTAGGTGATGATAACATTGCTAACCCACATAGCAGCGGCGCACAGACCGATGCAAACCCCTCGCACTCGTGTAGGGAAAATCTCAGAGCAAAGAATGTTGGGAATAGGGCCAAATCCAGCCACAAATGAACATGTGAAAATTGTGACACATGTGAAAGAGATAGCAGCTGGAATCAAACCCGTAGTGAGGAACATGTTGACAAGTACAAGCGCCACCAATGAGATTGCAAGAATAGGGATGGTTGCTAGAAGCAATTGCCTGCAACCAGAATACACAACTTAGCAAATCATACAGGAGAAGTCAATCTCATGGTGTAACAAGGAAAACACAAATTTATATTGCAAGTGTGGACCGATGATAATCAATGGAACTTAGATTGTCACTTCAAAAAAGAGAGTTGTGAACTGTTTTCCCCCTGACATGCAACAGAATGGGAGAGATATACCGGCGGCCAGAACGATCCATGAGCCACATGGCCATCAAAATGCATGGAAGCATTAGAAAGCAAGTCACACCACTGGCCAGGATGGATGCGGATTCACCATCAATTCCAACGTTTGCCAACAGGTCACCAGCACCAGATTGCATAAGGATTTGCGGTGTAAAGTACAGCACTGCATTGATACCAGAAAACTGCACCAGAGTACCCAAAATTAATCAGTCCTCTCTCTGCAGCTAGCCTCTAAAAGAATGAACAAAGTATCAAAAACCCTCAACTCCACTTCCAAGTCAAGAACCAATCTTGGGTCTAAAGGCAGAAAAGGACATCACTATAATATAAATAAGAGTTTCCTTCTCTCCAGGGCTCTCTGCTGGAGGATCTCAGAGTGAACACTCAACTACATGTCATAGATCTACTTGCCCAGAACCACTTCTAGAAACACACATTTGGAGCCTTTATGTCACTAACCTGCTGTAATATTTGGAGGCCCACTCCAACAATAAGAGCTCGCTGCACACCACCCTCAAGAAGATTGGACAATGCTGGCAGTTTTGTTGCTGTTTCTGCAGGATGAATCATTGCAGGACCCACCGGGTGCTCTCCAATTAACTCCTCATATTGTGCTGAATGGCCCACCAGGACTGCCGCCTGCAATGATTGAAGCAATTTCCCATCAGAACAAACTTGTTGCCATGATCCCTCTTACTTTGTGAGTTCACAGGTCTGCAATATAAAAACTGTAGCTCGGGAGTGGGACATGGGGATCTTGGAAAGAAGAATGCTAATTAAGATTACCCAAGTTAGACTCCAAGTTGCAAGATTTTACCTGGAAAGCCTCAGGTTCACCAATTGAAGGAGGAGCACCTGGAAGTGACATAGAAGACGTAAAATGCAACAATTCCCCTCCATCACCTCTGAGAAAAACTCTCTTTAATCCACCCTCCTGACCATCAGGACCTCCCTCTTCCCACCGCCATGCAAGCTGCCATCCAGCCCCTATGCCTACATTTCCAAAAGACTCGGGCACTCCACCATCATGCGCAGCTGCACTTCTTCTTGAGTTTGATCTTGAAAACTGATCAGAGAATCCTTTAGAGTTTGATTGGGAATGATGGGGGTTGGACTGTACAGCTAGAGGGCTGATCTGCCCACTCCTGTCGCGGGAGTTTGATCTTGAAAATACTAGCCCATGAGTAGTGCCGTTGTGAGAGAAGGGAGGGAGGTTCTTTGCAGATCCATATGATTTGTTACCAGAAAGTAAGGGAACTTGCAGGGTTTCATTCGAGTCTGTGACCATCCCAAGGTCATTTTCAGAGTGGTAACCCTTGTCGCCATGTTGTAGTACTAGTGTGTGAGCTTCTTCATCCCACTGCTCAGTTTTGAGGTCATGATCCTCAGTCCCAACGTCACCAGAGGCTGAATGATAATCAAAGGGAGTCTGAAAGCTCCCGAGCATAGTCACCATGGGGTCGATGAGGGGAAGAGCGTGGATGTCCATACTAGTGCGGCGTGACGGCAGACCATGGGAACCTGATTCATCTGCTATGGGTGTTGCAAACCAGCTGCTTTCATCTGGACCAAACACCTTGATTTGGCCTTCCTCGATGATAGAGTCTTCATCATCCTCCAGCAGTCTGTCAACTGGCTTCAACAACCATTCTTCTAGTTGTGTCTCTCCTCCCACTCCTAGACCTTCCACCAACAATGCAAGCTCCCCTGCACACAATAGTCTCCAAATGCTGATTATAGTACACCATGCTGGTCTTAAACTTCCTTAAATGAACAGTGTTGTTTTCTCAACACTAGTGCACACTGGAATGCTCTATAAGCATCCCCCCAATGTGTTCCCAGAATTCTCTAGTAAAACCGAACTGCATAATCCTCTTTGATAAAAAACACATAAGAACCAGAAAAGACATGAAAATTGGGAGAGAGATATTCACACACCTGTTACATCCTCCCTGTCACGAAGATTTTGCAGAACAGTTTTGGCCTCCAACATGCGACCCTTGCTTACAAGCCAGCGAGGAGACTCGGGTAGCAATAGAACCCCGATAAGCACATACATGATCGATGGAACGGACAAAATCCCGAGCATGAACCTCCAGTTCACAGTGGTTTGTAGCGACAGTGCAAAATCCATCACATATGCAAGAAACAGCCCACCTGAGCCCATCAGCTGCGGCAGTGTCGCTAACTGTCCACGAATCTCAGCTGGTGCAGACTCAGATATCAAGATCGGCGAAATTGTTGCAGCGAGCCCGATTGCAGAGCCGACTAAAATGCGACTCATTATGAGAATGTAAACAGTGGGAGCCCATGACATGATTAAAGCAGCCACCGAGAACAATACACCCGAAACACACAGCATAGTCTTCCGACCCAGCCAATCTGCTGAAGGCCCTGCCACTGTTACACTTGCCACCGCTCCTATGAGAGTTGATGCCACCACCAAACCCTCTAGAGCAGGTGTTGCATCCAAATTGAACTCTGGCTTCATATACAGCAATGCTCCTGCAGACACACACGCGTTGGGCCATGGATTAACTACCAATCCTCGTCGCTCCCATGACCTTGACCTGGACTCACCAGCCAGCAGAACCTCAGTGCAGGGAGCCAGAAGCAACGGCAGCGGTAGGAGCCTGCCAGCTGCCTCAGATCTCTAGTACATTGCTCACAAATAGCAGCATTTTGTCTAGAAGAGTGATCATAGCTGCAACGGTGACTTCCTAGGAGGATATAAGTGCGTGGGGGAGGGCCTGTTCATAAACAGGGCACGTACCTGCAATTGCACCACCATCCCAGCCTTGCAGTAAATTTCCAATGGCAGCAGCTACTGCTACCCCTTGTGCACCCTTGATCATCATTCTCCTCAGCTCAAGCTTCACACCCAGCTCATCCACTCGTAGGTGCTACAGGTCTCGGTATTATAATACTCTGGTGAATTCCCGCTAGCTGCACCTGCATTCAGTGAGTGCACATACATATTATGTTTAGCACTCTTGTTGGTCACTGTTCTTGCTGCAGATGAAGCTGAGAAATAGTTTGCTGGGTTGGTGAATCATATATAATACTGCAGCCCAGAATTATAAGAGAATCAGAGTACTCATGCAACTACAGCTAGTACACTAGTGCATGCACACTTGCAAGATACAAAATTTTTGTGGCAACCCATCATAGATCCCAGCTCCCTCGGTAAGATCATGCAGGATTCATGATCACAGCAAGGTGTGAGCCGGGAATCTTTCACTCTTTTTATAAGTGGCTGCAGGATACTTACAAACAGGGGGAGCTGCCAGGACCCAACAGAGTTTTTCGCACAAAGGAGACGGAAAAACAAAGGACTTTCGTTCAGAAAACAAAGCGCACGCTAATGCTCAGAGCAGAGCGAGCGAGAGAGATCAACACCGCCCCCGAATCACTCACACTCAATTAGGCCAGAGCTTTAACCAACAACTGCAGCTTGATTAAGCGCACCACCACCAATTGCAACTACCAGGAGGAGAGATTCTAGAGTCTTCTGAAGCGCGAGAAATTAATAAAGTAAACTTGACACAAGTAAAGGAATCTACGTGCGTACGACTACAAAAGAAAAAAACAGCCAACAAACTGCCGGCGGAGATCTACCACGACAATTCCGTTTCCACTCGAAAAAACGACGACAAGAACAACAGGTTCACAAGTGCGACAACACACGAGTAGTAGTATAACAAACGTCAACTACTAGTACTACTACTATAAGTCACCACCTCTTGAGCATTTCACTACAAATATATGGACAAAAGTTCTGCAGGAGACTACTACTTATATTAACGACGTCTGAAAAAACTTCCGGACAGGAATTAAGAGAGCAAGGAAATCATAAAATCTAGAGTTGTAAATTATGCAGAGAGATGTAGGTATAGAAATTTAGAGAGAGAGAGAGAGAGAGAGCGAGAGAGAGAGAGGGCTGACGCAGAGCTACGAGAAGAGAAGACAATTTACGTGTCGTCGTGGAGAGCGCTGGAGGTGTCGGGAACGTGCGGATGAGAAAGAAATTGTGCCCGTGGAATTAACCACTGTCAGTAGGAAACGCCGTGGACCCTGTCCTTTACTACAGGTTTTAAAAATACCTTACCTACGACTAGTGTTCCACACTCATTAATTCGTAAGAGGGCCAGATGAAAAAAAAACTAAGAGCAATTTGCCAAAATTCTGGAAAATTGAATCCAATTTGAAACACAAGATAACTTTGAAATTTACTTAGGAGATTTAGCACTTAGGGAATATTGTTAAAATTCTAAAATCTTCAGATTGAGGCTTTTGAACTTGTTTTTTTTTCTAAATTAATTATTTTGGCAAAATTTTCCAAACATGAGTTGTAGGTACAGTACCAGTACCCGCCCCCACCATCTTTTTATTGGGTTGAAATATCAAGTTTGTGTGACCTTAGATCCTCACATGGGACACCCATAATGGGGTTTAGGGCTATGATTTGGCCAAAAATTTATTTTTAGGGAGTTCATAAGAGGTATTATTTTTGTTTTTGTTTTCAACTTGCACATTTCGAAATTCTTCCATCATGCATTCTGTTGCTAATGTGTGTTGTAAACTCATTTTTCACAATGATGCTCCTAAAATTGCCTTAAAAATTTAAATACAAACTTATTTTAGTGGTTTTATCCCATTCTCTACAAACTTTGCTTTTGCATTTGTCAGTTCAAGTCCTCTTGGGTCCTTTGGTTCTAAAAAAAGCAAGGCTTACATTATTACTAAGGTTAATCTTAATGCATTTGCTAATGGGGCTTATATTTTGGCTAATCTTTGCACTTCTAGGATTGATCTTGTTGATGTAACCACTTTGATTGATTTCACACTTTTAGGATTGATCTTGTTGACGTCCCTATTGATGAAAGGGTTGAAAAAGGATTTGAAGTTAAAAAGAAAAAACAAAAGGCTAAATGGGAACTAAATCAAAGCTTTTAAGATACATGGGTTGTAAAGTTGGCTTGGGTCAATCTAGTTGTTGTACTGAATGGCAAGGTGTAAATGGTTTAATGTAAAGTTTATCCCACAATTGAACATAGGGAAACATTATTTGTCCCTAAATTTAATGGGTTGATAAAACATTGTGGTAGGTAAAAGTGTAAGGTAGTTTGGCCTAGCAAGGAGCTTGGGAAATCTTACATCAATTTTGATAACCAACATGTTTGGATTGAAAAGATTTACACCACAATTGGACATGATGGCATTTAGCTCCGCATTGTGAAACACAATAAGTTGGAAGGAAAAAAAATCAATTCATTACCTTTTTTCAATGCATGCTCATGTTGTTGAGGATTTCAAATGGATGCCAATTAATCTTGGAGAATCTAAAGCCAATCACAAAAGGTTGCATAAACAAACAACCTCACGAACATGATCTAAAATTTTGTGAAGGCTTTTAGGGGATATATGACCATGACTAATTACCTACTAAGGTTGTTTATTTTAGTGCAAATGGTGATGCCACCTTCCAAGGCATCAAAATTGAGGTTGCAACCCACCTAATAAAAAATCTTCATTTTGTTCTTCATATGCATTACATAGTTCACACGATCAACTTACATACTTCACCTTCTTTAGTCTACCCATATTTGGGAAGATTGAAGGCATTGTTGGTGAGTGTGTATGCATATCTTAATCATTCTCCAAAGAGAAATTTGGAGAGATAGAAGTGGCTAAAGTCATGGAGACAAAAGGTTACATGACTAATCTACCTATAATATTGGTTATACCTAATGTTGAATAGACATTTCTTGGGCACCTTGCCTTGTTCAAGCCATAATATTGTCACCCAAAGACAAATGGTGATGATGGTGTGACATGTTCAACAAGTTGGCCTTGTTGGACATTAGAAGAAATCTTATCCATTCCAACCATATTTTTGTGACTAATGTGCAACTAGTGTCCAAAGCAACCCAATTTGTGACTAAACTTGTACTAATCATATACGGTACTTTAATTACAAGTGTTCATGTAGTCACATGATATATGATTAAACTTTCACAAATCCAAATTTTAGTCAAACATAAGATTATAATGTGTGACTACCATAAGTTTAGATGAAAATATTGATGAAAATTGAACATATGCTGTCCATTATGGGTGGCATCCATTGATGATTGGCCACTACATTACTTCTACAACTATACATAAATAAATAAATAACACATGAAATTTCTGCTATAGCAATTCAAAGTGTACAAACTAATGTATTGGTGAATAGGTTGTTAAAAAAACTATTATAATTTAGTAAGTAAATTAGGCTAAGTAAGCCTAATAGGTTAACTTAAACTAGGTAGGCTTATGTGCATTGGTAGCTTAAACTAACTTACATATTTAGTCCATTGGTTGCAATCACAATCAAATGCCCCAATAGTGACAAAAGACAGTCACAAATGGGATTTTTTTCATAGAAAGGATTTTTTGAAGGATTTTTTTTGCAACATGTTTTTAATAATATTTACAATTCCCCCCAATAAATTATATGATTTGTTTAACTATTTTTTAACATATATGAATTGTCAGAAGTGTTAAATTCTATCAATTTCACATTTCATTTTGAAAAATGATCATAATTTCAAATCATACTAAAATATGCTAATTACTTTAAGCTTTAGTTTTTTGTATTTTAAGCCACAACTTTGTTCATATGTCATACATATTATGACCCATTTACACATGGTTAATGACTTTTGAAATTTGAACATTTTAAGTTCAAATTTCAAAAAATTCCAAGTACCACAATATTAAAATTATGAATGTTTTTCAAATGTGGATGGTAAGTTACTCATGATTCATCATTTTATTTTGTTTCCCATCTAAGTTTTTTAATTAAAAGCGTTCTTAACCTAGTGTTTTATAAAATTGATTTTTTGGTGTGAAAGTTCAAAAGTCTTTTACTAAAACCAAAACTTAATTTGTTAAATTAAATTATTTCATTTCATTTTCTTAAACATTCATGTAAATCATTTAGCACAAATATCCTTAGTCAACACAACATTAAAGTGGCATTACATAAATACATTTGACAAAATTCACAAATTTTCTATCATCTAACATGGTTTTTGGCTCATTTAACTATGATACACACCCCTTTGGCCTAAGTTATTTGTAGGTTGTAGTAAGCTAATTTGGTAAGCCTAATTAGTAAATTAAGTTATGAAGGTTAGATTTAATTAGCTTAAATAAACTAGGTAAGTAGTTGGTAGGTTAGGTCACTAATTAATTATCAGGTTAAATAGTAAATAATAAGTAGGATAAGTAGTAGTTTTGTTAAATTGTTGATATTTTATTGTGTGGATATGGGTGAAAGCATGGTCAAGTATATAGCCTTTGTACCTTGTCACAAAAAATTACAAATAGACACAAAAGATATTTGATGCATTGAAAATAGAAATTTTATTTTATTCAATGATTAATATGAAGATAATCTTTCAATTTAGTATTATTGTTTTGAAAAATGAATATCTTCATGTAGATTTAAATAGATTTTACAAAAATTGGATCTACTTACAAGAAGTTTCCAATCTTACAAAATGGGTTGCAAATAGATGAAATCTTGAACTTTTTCTACTTTCAAGTTAATGGAGCCTTAAAAATACCTGTGCATTATCAAATTATGCATGTTATAATCATAATACATAAAAATTCTAGTGTGAAAGTAGGTTTGAACACCAAATTGACCCTATCAAGTTCAGAATTTTTCACATATTCAAATTTTTTATTCAACTTACTATAAATTAAATGGAGGGTCATTTTTTTCATATTTTTACTGTCACAATTTTTTAACCTACTTTCATGTGTTTATATAAAAAATTCTGTCATTTTCAAATTACATTTTGGGCGCAACATTTGTTTTTGTCTACCTTACTATGCTTTCACCCATATGTGATAATTTTGTAATTTTAAATAAATAAATAAACAGGATAGGTAATAGGTAGTAAGTAATTAGGAAAAATAAAAAATATTTTATTGTGGGGTGAAAGCACACTAAGGTGGAGTATTTTCTGACATATGGGGAGTCCATACTAGTGTTAAATTAAAAGTCCATTTTACATTGTAGCAAAATAAATTATATTGCACATGGTGTAATGGTTTGAATGGACCGTTTCAACCTTGACTTATATCAAGATTAAGTTGAAAAATCATTTCATAATTCACTTGGATATAATCGTTAGGATGTATGTTCAAAAGTTTTATTCTCTTAACACATTTCCATTCCACATCCCTTAACCCATCTTGTTGTTTTTGCATGTTTATACTAAAATTATGTTTGTTTTAATTTTTATGGTACTTCTGAAGGATGTATGGTTTCTTTGGCTTATAAATAACCTTCAATTATAATTGAATAAAATCTAATTACAGATTGGGGTTCAATGTTCAATCCGCCTTGAATGCATGCATCTTATTATATAACTTTGATTTATTTACAATTTTTTTTTGAATAATTATGAGTTTTTTGAAAATGTGTTGATCCCTTATAAATTTTGTGTTTCATCTTTTTAAATGATAACAATTTCAAATCATAACCAAAATTTGATTTTATGAATGTTTATGTTTTCTTGTATAATAAACTACAACTCTTCTTAAAACATCATGTACATTATACCCTACTTATATGTGGTAAAAAACATTTCAAGTTCTAAAATTTTGGATCAATTTTGGAAAGTTCTTTGAATTTTTAAAGTTTTAAAATTTCACATATTCTATGGTATGAGTGTTTTTTGAATGTGGCTAATAGGTCTTTATCTTCTTAAGTTTTTTCCCATCAATTTTGTTTTATTATATGAATCCTTGTGATAGTCCTTCACAAAATTGATCCAATTTGACACAATAAGTGTTCACTTTCAAAGCTCTTAAATCAAATTTAAACTTAAAATTTTATCAAATGAATTTTTGGTTTGAATTTTTTAACATTCACATGAATAATGACCAACTTGGCATGATTACCATGGTTTTAAATGGTAAAACATAAATATTTCTTCAATCTTGACTATTTTTACGGCCCATCTAACATCATTTTTGGCTTGTTTTATTGTGACTTCACCTAAGAGCAAAAAACCATGTTGGATAGTGATGAAAATTGTGAACTTTTTTACACATGTTTTCTTCATGACATTTTAAAGTTATGTTAATCATTCCAAGTTGTGTTATATAACTAATATGAATGTTGAGGAATTCAAATTAAAAATTCATTCAATTAAATTGGGTTTTGGTTTTAAAAAAAGACATTTGAACTTAAATAGGTGTTGCATCAGATTGTGGTTAATTTTACAAAGGACTATTGTTATAACATAATTTTGATGGTAAAAAAATTTAGATCATAATAATCTATTACCCAAACTCAAAAAGCACTCTCTATTAAAAAGATATGGAATTTAAATTTCTTTTAATTCAAAATATTTTTTCATTTTTAAAATTTCAAAAGTCCTTTACCACATGTAAATGTGGTGTAATGTGCATGACATAGAAAACAAAGTTGTAGTTAATAATATAAAAAACAAAATCCTAAAATAATTAACAGATTTTGGTATGATTCAAAATTATGATAAATTTTCAATTTGAAATGTAAAATCTGGCAAAATTTACATACTTTGAAAAATTCATATTTATTCAACAGTGATTAACACAAAACATGTGGTCTATTGGGGCAACTGTATGTATTTTTAATAACAAGTTGCAAAATATTTCATTTAAAAATTCTTTCATATGAAAAAGTGAAACATGATTAAAAAGGACTCACGATCCTTTTGTAAAGTAATCCCATTGGCTCCTATCTACATACTTGCACCCATCAACCTTCAATTGCAATAAGGCATAACATAATCATAAATGGGGTTCAAATAGCCCCTTCAAGGCATTTAAGTTGCCAATTTTCCATCGATAATCAATATTGTGTAATAAAATTTTCACCTAGTAAAGCAACCACCTAATCACATCCTACAAAAATGACAATAGCCACCTTGCACTCACGTGCTTCAGCTTGTAATAGCATAAGATCATGCGGAAAATGTTAATGCAACCTATTGGTTGGTCTTACACATGTGGTTAATGCCACCTTGCCTAGACCTTAAAAAAATTTAATGTTTTAAAATTAAAAAAATTTGCCAAATTTTGAATTTCTTATCAAAATTTAAATTTTTCCAAATTCTACATTAAATGACCCAATAGGGACTCAAGACATAAAATTATCCTTTTCCTTTCATATCTATTTTATATAGCCAAATTTGGCTGTAAAAATATGAATATTTTTAAAAAAAAGCATCCCTAAATTATATTTTTGGCTACCTATTGTCATAGAAATCTAGCAATTTAAAAAAATTGAAAATTGATGAATTAGACCCATTTCTACCACAAAAAAACCTTGCATGGGTTGAAATAATATTTTTCAGGTTGAAATGATGTAAAAAATCAGAGTTATATATATTTTTAATTACTAGATCATTTGGATTATGATTTTGGATTAAAGTTTTGGTAGCCCTAATATACAACTAAGCAAACGTTATGTAACACCTTAGATAGCCCATCATCTAAATAACCTTGTAAATAACAATTAATTATCCTCTAATTTTGGTAAGGCCTTGCTTAATCCTTAAGTATGCCCCCAGGTAGCTTTTAAATAACTCCCTACATATCCCCTAACTTATGAAGTTCATATATAGTTTCTTAAATAAGCCCTAAGTAGTCCTTTAAATAGTCTCTAGATATTCCCTAACCAAGGTAAAGTCCTTCAATAGTCCTTAAGTATCCCTTAAATAACCCCCTAAATAATCTTTAAATAGTCCCTTATGTAATGTATAAGTAACCCCCCAAGTATCATACTAATCTAGTGGCTCAAGATACTGGAGTCATTATGTGAACCCGTTGACATAACGTGGAATAAAAAGTATTTTTAAGGATCGTACTAAACTAGCATCTGATTATCAAAATTTGAAGTCTATACTTGGACTAGGCAAATATCAAAGTTTAATGGTAATATTATTTACTAGACTAGTCAATATCGAGATGTGGTAGATTACTTCCAATACTTGTTACCAGCTATTTTTTGGCAATGCAGGCATGGTATCATGAGTTGGATGTGAGAATATAAAATAAAGTTTGGTGTGGTGGGCACTATTAAAATGTTGAATGTTAGAAGATGAAAGGATGTCTGCCAAGGGGGTTCAAGCTAGTGAATGAGCTACCAATAGCACTTGTGCTAAAATAACATGGTGACTTTTAACCAGAATTTCAATTTTCAAACTAAGAAGAGACTCCAAAATGACAAGCATGTTTGGTGTTCAAAAATTAAGTTCATGTTTTGAAGTTTGTACAATTTTTGGCTTTGGAGTATCATTGCCCAAATTTGCTTGATATGTTCAACACCTTTTAAGGTAGAGTTACCTACCTAATAACATCAGTGCATCCTAGATCACACCTTACTTGATAATTGTTCAATTTTTTTGGAAATTCGAAACTATAGTAATGAGTGGTTTAGGAATATTGTAAAAGCCACACAATATGGCTGAAGTTGTGATTTCAAAACTAGGATCCCTTTGTTCAGGATAACTTAACTTATAGTTTAAGATGACAACCAATTACTGTAAGGCATCTTAAAATGTTGTTGGTTGAAGTATAATATTTGAAAACACAACTGAAAGATGCGACAATTTATCCAGAAAGAAATATAATAATTCCTGAAGTTCAATCCAATTTAATTTGGACTGGAAGTACGCATAACTGAGAGGTAGGACCTGTCTGTCACCTATGTCAAAGAAGTGTTAAATCAATGGATATCTAATTATCCAGCTTGAAATATTTCTACATATGAAAATGAACCTAATCCAAATCTACAAATTTAGGAATATATTTAACTTTGATCAAATCTAATTTAAATGAAAATTGGCAAAGATTTTGTAAGATATTGAATAGTTCAATGACAATTAATTTGAAACAACAACATATTAATTCATTATTAATTAACTGACCTAAAATATTATTCAAATGTTGACTTTCCCACAAATGCACAGATTCAGCATAAACCAAAATGTCCACTATGGTCCAAATCCGAGCAAACACTTTGCCAGTGTGTGAAATGTGTTCTTCAGCAAAAATTTGCCACTTTTTTTTTTTTGCTTTTTTTTTAAAGCGGGAAAATTTGGAAAAAGTTTGTATTAGTTTGATATTTATTTTATTTTATATTTGTTTTTGTTGCAACTGATAACTCATATTGAAGGTTAGATTTGCCCCCCAACAATTTCACAATATGAAGTTCACCCCTCCAAGAAAGCAAATGGATGCAAAAGTTTTACAACAAGCTCACTACGTGCTCGCATTTTCACACACCCCTCTCAACCTCCTGCCCTTGATCCATCCTACAACCTCAGGATGAATGAATTCTTTTGTCGAGGCATTTTTATCTCGTGCCAGATTGGCCCCACACATCCAGAAAGTTTGAGACTTGTGCCTCATAAATTGAGTGCTACATTTGGATTCCGCAAGTGTAAAGAGAAGAGTTCGATCCGTTTTTTGTACTTGCTGGGGCCTCCTCTTCGTGCTTGCTCGTATTTTGTCATTTCATTCCATTCAGGAATTTCTTGTGTCTGGACCCCACTTCCAATTTGTGATTTATCCTGTCCAGTGAAATCCTGTTTTCTAGTTCTCATTGCAAAGCTGTATATGACCATTTCCTTTGTTGGTCATGCATTGGCAGTGCTGGATTTTTTGTTTGTTTCCTTCCAGAGTCCTCAACCGTAGAAGCCCCTCTGGCCTGACCTTCCCCCAACCCTTCTATGCTTTTGAGCTTTTCGCTTCTTGGAAGTCATCATGGCACCCCCTCATCTTTTATTCTAGGAAAAGGCCATGGCCCATTACCTCTAGCCATTACCCATGGTGTGGAATATCCTAAAACACCTTTGGTACCTGACCCATGGTGAGGAGAATATATTCATGATAGGGGTTTGAAAATTTTTCTTTTTTTTGGGGGGAAGCATAACAACGGCCCCAACCGACAAGCTGTTGTCAATTCCAACTCAAGCTCATTGGTAACAGCTGGCAGGGCTTTCACACCTCACACCATTGGGTTTGATCCCCAGAACCTACTTTGAGGTCTCAAAGTCCCAAACAGGGGCTATACCACTGAGCCACCACCCCTGTGGTATAGGGGTTTGAAACTTTGAAGGTTTCACTATGGAGCATTGTTTTATCTAATTTGGCAAATTTTGCATTATTTCAATGTGAGGAGTGTTGGCATTTGACAGCAAATTGATGAGAGAATAGAGATGACCAAAACACTAATTTTTGTTATACACCTCCACCCAATGTTAGGATCATAGACATGTTGCTACAAACTTACAATTCGCCCCTGAGTTGCCTAATCTAAGTAGGAGGCGAACACCCCATACAAATGTTACCTACTTTAGAAAGCACATGGACAAGACCATCACCTCATACATTGAAATATTTCACATTAAACTTAGCTATAGATATTCAAGTAAACTTACTTAACATCTCTCATAGTCCCCAAAGTAGGTGCATGTAACACAAACATCTCAAGGAACTATAACTTGGTTAAAGTAACTTAAATAACTTGGTAGGTAGTTGATATCCAACACCTCCACTTAACAAACTATCAAGTTGTGCACTTAATCACAATCATCAAATGTCACAAATATTCATGGGTGAAAACATAATCAAAGGAGCTAGGGTGCCAAAGTAAAAGTCCTTTTTTAAATACTACACATGACACATGTCAATTTTGTGTTGGTTTATAAATTATAATTTAATATTTTGGATACTCAATTTAACATTTCATGTTAGATATAAATATGTTTTGACTGAAAATTGATTTTATATCATATATATTATGCATTCATGCATTTTATTGCATAAATAACTTTTGTTAAGGCCACATTTTCAAAATCCATAATTTTCAAGGTCAAAGGCACATTTGAATCAAATGTGTTCAAATCGGTTATATAAAAAAATTCATTAGTTCAAGTCCTTTTGCCCTTCTGATTATCAATGTTAAAAGCCTCCCCAATTTTGAAAAGGAATGGTGCACATTTGGTAGGAAAAATGACGTTTGAAAAAAATTAAGACTATCCACTCTCAAGGTTTAAACGCTTTGAACATGCAAAAACATTTTTCATTTGTGTCAAATTTTGAGCATATGAAATTTTCAATTAATGGAAAATATTCCAATTTTTTTTATGACAATCCAAACTATTATGTTTCCGTTGTCATTTTTCAAACATACAAAAATGAAATTTTTTAAAAATGTCCACTCATTTGAGTGGCCCTTTGACTGTGTTTTTACCCTCATGCTAGTGAACAAAAAGTCCCTTGGTCAAAATATTTACAACCATATTTTCGTGTTGCAATAGACCAACTTAAGCAACTTTTAAGCATTTTTCTATTTTTTTGTTGCACCAAATGATGATGAATCTTGATATGTTTCGTGTAAGCATGAAATACTGGGTTCTTTGATAAAAATATACAACTTTGATTTTCATCATATATGACAATGGGTTTCATCTATGGAACACCAATGCTCCCAAAAATTTATGAAAGCCACATTGTTTGCATTGTTGTTTGTGAAGCTGCCATATATTTAGCTTATATTGATGACATAGCAATAAATGTTTGCTTCTTATTATTCCAATTTATAGCACCATTTCCCAATAAGAAAACATAACATGATGTGGATTTATGTTCATCCATATTACCAACCCAGTCTGCACAATAGGTACACATTTGTGTGCTTCCATAAACTATATCATAATCCTTAATATTGGGACATTAGCTTTGGTAAACATTCCTTTTAGAATGCATTTGGCCCATATTGTTTCCGTTATTTTTTTGGTTATGATAAATGTCCCTTTCGGAATGTATCTAGCCCTTCATGTTCCTATTGAAACCTTGGCTCCAATTTACATTTCTTTCAAAATGTACTTAGCCTTAGCTATGGCTTACATTGTTGTTAAAATGTGTTTAGCCTTCATGTTCCTTTCAAAACCCTAGCTATGGCTTTGTCATAGATGCCAATGCCATAAGGTTCATTCATTTGAATGTTCACCCATGATTTGTAATAAACTTGTACCTAACCTTTAATTTAATTTTAATTCCCTTTTAGTTAGCTTCAAATTAAATTTTAGTTCAATTTTAATTCACTTCTAGTTAAATTTTTAGTTGATTTTTAATTGACTTTTAGTTAAATCCTAATTCATTTTTAGTTCACTTCAATTTAACTCTTGATTCATTTTGAGTTCATTTCCAGTTAACTCTTAGTTCACTTTTAATTCACTTCCAATTAACTTTTAGTTCACTTTCAATTCACTTCCAATTAACTTTTAGTTCATTTTTATTTAATTCTTAATTAACCATTAATTCATTCTTAGTTGAGTTTGAATTCATTCATAATTCACACATGGGTACACATTAACACACATGGGTGAACATGGGCCACATGTAAGTTGGAAGTTTTTTGAAAAACTTCTTTGAACTAAATGCCCCATTATCTTTAATCTTTGTCAAAATTGTTATTATGCCTTTAGGATTTGAAGGCAAACATAAAAAAGCAAAAAATTGAGAGCGACTCTATCCAAGATGGCTATTTTAATGATGTTGTACTTGCACCTTTAGAAGTTGCACTTACTGAAGGTGAACGTTTCACATCTTCTAAAAAAAAAACCTCTAAGGTGTTCATAGAAAGGTTGGGAGTCAAACTACCAATTTGACTCTTGACCACTAAAAATTTATAATCGCCCTGAATTATTTGTGTGTAGGTGCATGCCACATACTGTTAAAAATCTCTTGACAAGGGTTACAACTTTGCTTTAGACCTCATCTCAATCGAAGGTTTGTAGAAGAAGTTATGGGCCTCCAAAGTCGCAAAAGTCCCAATTTTGAGAATTTCGAGACTCCCAATTTGGGAGTCCCATGACAAAATGACATTTGGGTGCTAGCCTTGTGGTCAGGCCAAAAGAATACTATAAGAGGAAAGGTGGTGGCTTCGCCCAAGCTCGGGCCATGGTGAGTCTTGTTAGTCCATGTTTGCCCCTAGTTCGTCCATGTAGTTCAAGTGCTCCAACTACACACTAACCAACTTGTTGTTTGGTTTGTATAGGTTCGTGTGAATAATTGACTTGCTTATCACTTTTCCTAATCCCTATCCTAAAGCTCTAGCACACCCTTCTACCCCCAAAGTGCTAGGAATCAAGGAGTGTACCCCAATTCCTTGTCCTTCCATTGTTTTCACCCTTTCGATTCATAGTTGAGTCCATCAAAAGAATTGGGGGTGCGTCATATTTGAATGCAAGTTTTTTCAATGAACCCATAATCAGGTTTCTCAATTTGATTATGATTTTGTGGAAAATGTCAATTGCTTTAAAGATTGTTTCAATTCTCTAGTCATTACTCTATACCAGAAATAAAACTAGCATTGAAAACAATGGGAAAGTTAAAAATTTATTATTACTTTTGTTGGGTCAAAGGGGAATACAAATGGTTTCAATTTTTGTCCTTCAATGGTAAATTAGGTATATATATTATTGTTTTATGAAACCAATTGTGGTTCCAATTAATTTTGAAACCTCCAATTAAGTTTTGAATCAAGTTCTTCATAATCTTAAACTTGAGACTTTTAATTCTTCAAAAAACCAAAATCACATTCAATGTAAATACTAAATATTAGGTTCAATTCTACTTGCTTAAGCTTGTTTTTTACAACCAATCAAACAAGCCAAATCAACAAATATAACTAAATATTTTCATGAGACCTTTTTGGGAAAATAAGACGTGCTTATCTAAAAACCACAAAAAATATTACTTCCTTGCTCAAAAAATCAAAACTTACATAACATATGTGGGCAACTAGTTTTTTGTTCTAGTAGCTTGGTTCAAGTCATAGTAATGACATTCTTCATTTTGCACTTTAAAATTCGCGAATTTACGTGGTAAAGCACCTTGTCAAAACATTCTTCGACGGAAATTTTAACAAATTTTAACAAATTTTATGGAGATCTTTGGGCTTCCATAACATTCCCGCACCAAGAATGTCATAACTATGGTTCAAGTTCCATTTTCCAATCTCCTAATTGTGCAAAAGGGTGAAAGCACACTAAGGGTGAGCCACTTTTGTTCAAAACAAGTGATGTATAATAAATATTATTGTATGTGGTAAGCTAAAATCTTGATGGCATCCTTTGGCTATCTAAGCAAAAAACTTTAAAATTTGCATAACAACATTTTGGAACTCAAAAATTTAGATGAGGAAGATTGGATAAAATCAATGTACATAGAGTATATAACTTACAATTTTCAATGGCCATAGGGCCTAATGTTTTTTTATTCATGAAACATTACCAAAAAAAAAATTTGAAAAAATTAATGCAATGCCCATCTTTAAAATCTCCTCCTTTTTGATATGGTAGTGCTTTTCCTAAAAATAAGGTTATTATTATGCATTCATTGTTAAAAAAATGCAAAAAAACACATGTTTTAAATGGAATTTCATCTAGAGCATTTGAAATTTGAAATTTTGTCTTCAATTTAATTGTTGTATATCAATATCATACATCATTAAAAAATTCAATTAAGAATTCCATCCCCAACCTTAATTTTAAGATATATATTCAATTTTCAAACTTTGTGATGAATATTATTTTGTCACAAATATATTCCATATGTTCAAATTACTCATTGTTTGCTAGATTTTTCAAAATGATTGATTAAATTAAGTCTAAAGCTAACCAACTGTACTTAAAACAAACAAAAATAATCCAAGATCTGATGTCCATAAGTTACCAAAAAATTTAATTGCAAAAAAATAATACTTGTGATTACAATTTTCAAGGGGCTTAGTGTGCTTTCACCCAAAACATGTATTTTATGGATTGGGAAATGGACCAAAATTCTACCAAAATCCTCTAATTAACTAACGTTGAACACCAACTGGCCAATAATGTTAATCCATTTTGGGTTGTGGGCAAATCAAATGTTGTAGGGAACCTAACCCATTAGCATTACAATTTATGGACCTCGGATTATCATTAATACCAAATTGAACTTGAGCTCCTACTAGAATTCAAACTTTTTTACAATAACCCCTAACTACAAGGTGAAAACACACTAGGGGTGAACCATTTTTGTTCAAAAAGGTGGTGTATAACAAGTATTATAATACACAAAAAGCTAAAATCTTGATGGCATCCTTTTGCTATTCTAAACACAAGTAAAAAAAAAATTAAATTTGCACAACATCTTGGAATAATCAATCTCGGGTCTCTTGGGCTTTATAAAAAGGTGATTGCACACTAAAGTGGACCAAATGTGGCAAATTTTAGAGTCCAATTTTCCTTTTTCATAATTTCTAATGCAAGTATTTGATGTTTTGGGAATGTAAATTAGTCCATTTGAAGGTAGGAGGCAAGAAGAATACCTAAACCCTAAATTTACAAGTTTTCAAATTATGACATGTGTTCCAATTTGATCAGCTAGGGTAAAATTTGGAAGCAAAAACATATTTTTTTGAAATTTTATAATCGGCAAATGTTATGTTGGGTAATAATGTCACTTTTTACAAAACAACATTTATCAAATTTTCCATTTCAATAAGTTATGAACTTTTTAAACTATTGGTAATCTTGCAAAATCCTAATAAATTAAAATATTAGATTTGATTGGAAACCTTTATTTTAGGATTATAGTAACCTCACAATCATACTAGGGAAAAGAAATCAACAATTAAAAAATGTTTACTGTGTAATAAAAATCCATAACACTTTTTATGGACTATGATCATCACATCTTATATCACTTGAAAAGTCCACCTTATAATGAAATGATGGCATTTAATTTTTAATTTTTAAAATTTGATTCATCAAGTGTTATAGTCTATTAAATAAGTCCATTTCAAAAGTTTCAATCAAACCTCAACACATATTATACTAAACTTCAAGGTACCCCCATAAAAATTGCCCCTATTTGTCCATAAAATGGTTTGTCTATTGTACAACTACCCATCTAATAATTATGGGCTAATAACTTCTAGTGATTTCATTGTCAAGTCCCATCCTTTTATGTTACCCGAATTTGATTTCAACTTATTGTAAGTCACTATCAATACATTTAAGACTGATATTATCTCCATTAGGTTCTTATACTTCCCATTAGGTCTACACATAAAATTGCTTTCTTTTGTCGAGCAAGCAACATTTTTAAAAAAATTGTTTTTTTTTCTAGGAAAAAGCTGAAACTACAATCCTCACTAGAGAAAAATAGAGACTTGTGGCCTTTTTTGTGGGAGGTTTTCCATCCATCCCCGAATGTATGTCTTTGTCACCAAGATTATCATCCTTGTAGTTGTCAAACTTGTCGACATGCCCAACTTGTTTGGTGTCCTTTAAGCCTAACCAACATAAGTCGATGACCACAAATCATTCATCCCCCTAGGGGTTCCCTTCTACCATCAATTGAGTAGGGGTGGCAACCTATGATGAAAATAATATCCCCTAGTTTATAAAAGCAACCATTATCAAGATTCGTTTACCTACACTTGAACAAATCACTTTCTTGACTTGGTGGCATTGCCTCCCTTGAGGAGTTGGCAAGAATTAGATTACTACCCAAGGCTTCTATAGGACACAAAGCATCATCAAGTTTCATATGCAAAGCTCTGCATGTTGAAAAATTTCAATAGGGTTCTTATCCTCCCCTTAAGTCATAACCACACGTGCAAGTTTCCTTCCATGTGGCTTATCCATGGAATTTTTTTTGGCTTTTGCAAATCTCTGCCGTATAAATGCAATTTTCCCCTATGCTCTTTGTGACTATGGCATTTATGGTGTAATGTAATTTATTCCTTAAATTTGACTGTGGCTGCCTCAAAAGAATCTTTGGCCTCTTTTCAGATATATTGAAAAGGTCCCAAGTGAGATATTTAAGTTGTTTTATTATTGCACAATTTGCATTCATCCTTAAGTTGTGAGCAATTTATTTGCTTTATCTACACTTCATTCCCTTATAAGGATTATAGAGTATAATTACTTCACTACCTAAAAAAGTCTTTTCTCTTGTGTGAAATCCTAAAGTTTTTGGAAAAGTAAAGTAGTACACTAAAGGGACCCCCCCTCCTTTGGTCGTTTACTATGATTTGCAAGTTTGGATTTCATGGAAAGCAACCTTAGTTGACTATAGGCCACTTTTTTGGGCTAAAGTCAAAGCACAAGACTAGATGGACATGACTTTCCATAGGGAAGAACATTTTTCACAAAAAAATAATAGTTAACAATGTCATGTAATATCAATGAAAAATAAGTTACAATGTTTTTGTCTCCTAGGGCTGCCAATCATTGATTGGAGGTTGCTTAGGCTGATCTTTTGGCGTTTTATTTTGCACATTGACATTCCAAGGTTCTAGTCATTAAGTCTTTAATAAAAACAATTGATTATAAACATTTTATCAATTGAACTTTGGTTGTTTTGATGCGACCTTGTTAATGCTTAAAGTTTCCATAACACTTTCGATATCGTAATATGTTGCTAATGTGCTTAAATATTTGACCATTTCAAACTTTGCACTTAATATCAAACCTTTTCATTCTTTCATGTCTAACTTTGGTTCTTCCTTGATAAAATTTTGCATGGCCTTTTGGATCTCCAAGGCATCTTGTTTGCTACCTATAACACTTGACATGATGTTATTTACATATAAAAAATACTTAAGTTTTCGAACTCCTTTAAGGTTTGGTTTGTAATCAAATTTATTTGTTTCAATTTACCTACAATGTTTGAAGGCAAAATTGGGTAGTTCTAATTATGGATCCTTACAAAAGGCGTTGTTTTATGGATTAAGATGAAGTCTCTTCTTATATTTTGCTAACACAAGGTGCATATCCCCTACAATGTATTTGGGTATTAATATGTTTTCAATATAACAATCTAATTTATATATATAAATATTGGCATAAGGCAGAGATATTATAGAATCCTTTAAAACCCCTATGTTGTACTGCATTTGATTTCTAAGGTTGTATATATTGACATAACATGTGCTAAGTAGCTTTCACATAAGATCCTATAATGCTTTGGACCATAATATTAGTTTGATTTCCTTGATAAGCAAATTAAGATGAAATAAAAAATTGTCAATATTGATTTGTATAAGCCAAGGCATTACCATCTACAAATATCAAATGTTTCAAAGGGCTTTATGACAGATTTTCTCAAGAAAAAACTTGTGGCTTGATTTTTTGAAAAGAAGCTCAAATAAAGCTTCAACTAGTCTTTTTTAAAGTAGATTGCACAACTTTGTCAACTATCAAAACAAGAAAAAAAGGCCTACTCCCACCATCCAGTTCAAAAATGAATATTTGCTTAGTTGGTTTTTAAGGAGTTTGATGTATCAATTCTTTAGATAGTTCTTCAAGGCCTTTATCAATCATTTCTACTTTGCTTTTATCATTGTTTTCTAGGGCAACATTACCTTTCAGTCTCTTGTAGCTTTAAGGTTATCTATGTTTTAAATGTCCTCGTAAAATACACAATTGAGCGCAAGAGCCATCACCGGTCTAGATTTACTTTTATTGGTGTTAATGTCACTAGTTGTTTTTGTTTATTTTACTACCCTTTCTAGCCATAGACACACTACATTTAGAACGGGGGGGTATCCCCATTACCTACCATCTACAACCCTTCCTTTATAGATTTTCACATTACAAGCATCACTGTATGCACGACTTGGTTTGCCCAATGTACCTTTAACAATACTTGTGATTGATATTTTACCAATTTCCTTTTTAATTATACTTCGATCCCTTGGTTTTTTGCACCTAGGTGTTAATCCTTTCGGGGGGGGCTTATTAAGGTGATCCCTTGCTTTTATGTTTGGGTGTTTGCTTGTTGTTTAGGTTGATGAGCGTTTTTCTATGTTCTTTGCAACTTCCCTCGGAAGGTTGTTCGCACCCAGGTTTTAGTTGGGACTTGGAGCTTTTCAAGCCACCCTTTGTTAAAAGAAATAACACTTGACCTTGATGCACTCATGATAATTGTACAAAAACTTGACTAAACCCCATGTTATGGTTCCTTACGATTTGTTTTCGCTATAGGTTAGAAGATTGCCCATATGATAATTTGTTAACCTTCGTTAATCTAAACACACTTCGACAAAGTGCACACTAAATACATTTCCAATACCTATAATAACTTTTGCTAAAGTAATGGTAGCTGCTCATGTTCCAATGTTAACCTAAGCTACTCTATTGTTGGTGCAACTTAACTTCCAAATTGTACATAACTTTTTTCATCATTTTTGTATCTTTGCGAATTCAGGTTATGTAAAAAATAATGTTTATGCAACAATTAAAAGTTTATTTAAATGTCATGTTCTGTTATCTTGTTGAAGGAGTAGTTAGTTGTGGTAATTATTAGTTAAAATATTTCTATTTTTTTAGTTATTGTTTTAGGAATTACTAGCTAGATTACATAGTTTTTATCACCATTTGAATTTGAATGAAACATAGGATTTTTTTTTTTAAGTATATATTTTGGAGAAGAAAAAGAGATGGGAGACCATTGTATCATTCTAGAACATGGAACTTTAATGGAGTATGAGAGAAATATGTTTTGATCTTTGGAAAAGCTTTGTTTCCTTAGTTAGAGTTGTTATTTTGATTTTTTTAATCATACTTTCATTACTACATTTTAATTTTGAAACTAGTTTTCAGTAGACCCAAATGAGTAGATTATGTTAATATTAGCTTTATTAAATTTTAGTCCAAATTTTAAACTAGAATATAAGATTAAAGATTTGTATTACCATTTGGCGACCACCCTAGGGTTTGGATTCAAAGAGAATTTCAAAATGTTGTTTATGTCTTGTTGTTGAAATTTTTGTTTTTATAGATAAATAGTGAACTTCAGTTTTGTTTTCTGCATTTTTTTCAAATCTTGATCATAATTTTTTTGTTTAGGAAGCATATTTAAGTAATGTAGCTAACTATGAGGATTTTGTTCTAATGCAAAAGTTTATTTAAATTTGAATTAGGATGTGGAGAAATGGAAAATAAAATTGTAACTAGAAGTTTGAGAAAACAATTAGATCAAGTTGTATTACATGAACAAGTGGAAAATGGTGCTACCATTAATAACAATTTGAGTGTAGATCAAGTAGAATAACCATTTGAAACACTTAGAAAAGTTTCTTGAATAAAACAAAGACATCCATGGACAAAAGAAATTCCAATAGGCCACAAAACGCCACAGGTAACACTGATTATTCCTTGTGAAGTGCAAATTAGTGAAGCACAAAGGCACACCAATAGTCTGCAACAAAACTCCAAGAGAAAATAGTGTTAGATTGAAAATGCAAAATCACAAGTTGAGTTTATACAAAAGAGTCAAGAATCTGAACTTTGACAAAAAGCTAGTTAAAATCATCAAATCTAATGTAGCAACATAACTCTAATGCTTTGATTCAAGAACAATAGAGACTCAACAAGTTAGAAAGGGAGGAAATGGTACTAAAATATAGATCTATTTCACCTCTTTATAATCGAAAAGGCCAAGAGAATGAAGAGTTTGAACAAAGACCTCACAATTTTGAACCTCCAAATCGTTATGTTGTTGAACAAGAAGCCACAACTTAAGGTATCAAAATATCCAAAAGAATTGAGCCGGTACTTATAACCAAACAAGAAACTATAATCTTACCAAGAGCAAAACCAACAATAGCAAAAGGTGTTCCTATGGTTGTAAGAGTGAAATATAGTGAACCCAAAAATAAACAATAGAATGGTAGCATTAATAGTGGAGTTCCAAGGGATTAGAGTAGAGGAATCCATAGTGTCAATAGAGTTCCAAGACCAAATTCTCCACGTTGCACATATTGCCATCAAATTAGACGTCATATCAATGAATGTCCATTTATTGAAGATAATGTGAGGCAAGGATTTGTTGAACATTTCCAAAATCTAAATCCGGAACTTGTAAGAGAAGGAAAGCATGGACCTATTGAGCTAGAGGATCTATACCATGAGAGGGTCAAAATTCTAAAAAAACTAAAAAAGCAAATATGGAAAAATAACAAAAGTAAAAATGAGAGCTCAAACTGGGGTAGATGTAGTACCTATTTCTGTAGCTCCTATATAAAATTTGTTCTAATAGAAAAATATTAAAGTTACCTATGCCAAGAACTTCAAATTTCAGAATAGAACAAGTAAGATCTATGGCAATGTATTATGTGGCCATGCCCCAGTCTATAATTACAATTATTGAAGCTCCATTTGTGTCAGCACTAGTTACTATTATTGGCAATATCAAATCCAAACGACACTCCAAGGGGAACATAATTTGAGAATTTGCATGAAGATTTTCCTAAAAAGGTGAACAGAGTTTTTGTTAGTTAGCCATCAAATCAAAGAAGAGGCAACTCGAATCCACCAAGACCTCCAAGATATTTTGGATTGCCAATGTGCATCTAGGCAAGCCACCATTACCACCAAGTAGATCTTATCATCAGCCACTTAAATATCTTGAGTATGTCAAGTATTCTAACCTAGATGTTCATGTTAGAATATTTAAAGTTTCCATTAGAATAAATAGTGAAACGGATGATCCAAAAATTCTTAATCTGTTCATTTTTACCTCAAAGAGTTTGTGTCTGACTGGTGTAATAATTATCTTGGAGATTATCCAAATTGTACTTTTGTAAAATTGTAATTAGACTTTTGTAAAAGGTATAGAATAGTTCAAATTGATGAACAAGTTTACCTATAGTTGAAAAACATGAAGCATGAGAGAATGAAAGAGTGGAAGTCTATTATGAGATATTACTGAAGTTGGCTAATTGTTTTCAACACAATACAACAAATAATTTTTTAGCTATTGTTTTTAGATCTAGATTACAACCATATTTGCATGTAACAACAATAGGTATGAAAAGAGAAACTCTCCAACAACATAAGGAAACAACTTTGGTTTGTGAAGAAGGAATTTTTAAATAGAGGCCATAAGCAGTGTATTAGTACCATAGAGTAGTAGAATAATATCAATTCACAAACCTCATATAGTTCTAAATAAAGTAAATTTGTAATGTACAAATTGTCACAAGATAAATCATAATGTTGAAACCTATAGAGTCAAAAGGAAGAAAAACCATGTTCCTACAATTTCTGAGGTTACAACTCAACAAATTAAAGTACAAAGGCATGTGAGATATTCTTGTCATATTTATGGTGATTCTAGACATAAGATCATATATGGTTTTAAGTATAATGATATGAAGAATATGTTTAAGAATGAAGGAGTGAAGTTTATAAATAAACAAGTTGTGGTAGAACCCAAGGTTTCAAAACCTTTAATCCATATGGTGGATTTGAATATGGCCATCACCAAGAGTTAAGAAACTGAAGAACATGTGTTTAAGGACAAAAAACCAATCAAGAAAAACTTTGCTGCTAACTATGAAAAGGAACAAAGACTACAACAATCTTTTGTCAAGACTATTCAAGAGATGTAAGCAAAGGACCCATTACAAAATATGATTCCAAAGGAAAAAACATAATGGAGTATAAGTTGGGTGGGATTGCCAAAATCTGAGGTTTCTACAAAACCCATTATGTCACAAAGTTTGTTTACTAGTCCTATCAACAAATTCATGTTTATGGAACAAATATTCCAAGATATGAGTAAATAGATGTTGGAGACGACCTATACTTTGAGGCTAAATCAATTACTGAAGATAACACCAAATCTTAAAAAGTATATGTGGTAGAAATTGAAGCCAAAAAAACCAATTATAGATATTAAGAAAATATCAAAACCTAGTGTACCCTAGTGGTTGAGACACATTTTGAACTAGACACAACAACCATAGAGGTAAATAACCAGATGGCAATTATCCAAGTACTAGTGGGGAAGAACATTGTTGAGGATGTTTTGATAATTCGAGGCGCAAGTGTGAACATTATAACAAAAAACCTCATAACAAAGTTAGGTTTACCTAAATTAGGACCAATTTCATACCACCTTAGAATGGCGAATAGAGTATGATTAGGCCTTTAGGAATCATCAAAAATTTGAAGATTCACATACATGGTATTCCATATATAGCCACATTTATTATTTTTTTTAAAATGTGGTAGATTCTTGTTATTCTATGTTACTAAGGAAACCTAAGCTCAAAGACACAAAGGTTACACATGACTAGGGTAACAATGTCATTATTGTTCAAGGTAATGAAACAATCAAAATAATATCAGTTAATAGTTAACATGAGATTGGGAGCAGAAACTAGAAGGCCCCAAGTACTTATTTGTTATGACTTGATACAAGGGTTAATAGATGAAGAGGAGGATCTAATCTTTGAGACAGAACTAGAACTATTTTCAATTGGCACAATTACATTCTTAGAAGAAATAGTTTCATTATTGAGTGTTAGAGTATTAGAAATCAGAAGCATTGAAGAATATGATTCAAAGCAAAGGACATTATATCAAACAACTATAGAAGTGGTGCCTTCAATAGTGAAATTAGAAGACTTTTGTGTCAAACCAAAGGTTTCATTGGAAGATAAGGTTTATCCAAGAACCTATTGCCATCATAGCTAGGATGATATTCAAGTGGATGAGATGCTAGCAAAAATACATGTACAAAATCTTCAGATAGCACGTTGGATTTTGATCAAACAACAACAGCTTGTTAAGTTGAATCTTGGTATAAGCAAATCCACAATACATCAAGGTTAATTCACAATTAACAAAGGAGAAATTTGAGAAGCTTTAGATGCTACTTAAGGAGTTCAAGGATGTGTTTGCTTGGACTTACAAAGATTTGAAAGGCATACCTCCAAAATTAGTTCAACACATAATTGAGTTAGATACCTCAATCCTATTAGCACATCAAGCAAGGTACAGATTAAACCTTAATTATGCTACAGCTATTAAATAGGCATTGAAAAATTATTAATAGCCAAATTCATTCAACCAATAGAGGATGCTACATGGTTATCACCCATAATGGCAGTGCCTAAGAAGAATGGAAAATTGAGAACTTGTGTGGATTTCAAAAAATTGAATAAAGCAACCAAAAAAAATCCTTATCTTTTGCCATTTTTTGATGAGTTATTAAACACTATAGTAGGGTATGAATTTATTTATTTTTAGATGGATATATAGGATACCATCAGATAGGTACAAAACAACTTTTGGAACAGCTTGGGGAGCTTTTGTTTGGATCATGATGCCATTTGGTGTTAAAAATGGGCCACCAACTTTCCAAAGAGTAATTAGCAAGGCTTTCAAAGAGTACTTAAATCAATTCATGAAGATATTTTTGGATAACTTCATAATTTATAGTGATCCAAAAAGTCATTTAATGAAGCTCAGACTTTGCTTTCAGAAATGCAAAAAATTATAAAATCAATTTCAATCTAGAAAAATGTGCTTTTATGGTATTTGCAAGACTGATTTTAGGTTCATAGTTTCCAAGGAAAAATACCAAACCCTAAAAAGGTTCGAGTAATAATGATATGCTAGTACCTACAGAACCCACAACATATTTAGGTCTTTAATTGTATGGCTCAGTTTTATAGGTGTTTCATCAAAAACCTGCCTTTATCATAAAAAGGGTATTTGTTGATTTGGAAGCCTTACAAAAACATTTTTTTTTAAAAGAAGATAAAGGTTTTTTCTCTACTGGCTATTAATCTAGAATATTTTCAATGTGAGTCACATGTTCAATGGTACTTTGTGAATGAAGATGAACTAGATGATGTGGAGATGGTGGTAGAAATGCCAAAAGTGCATGTTCTTAATATTGAAACGTACCCAACAGATCCATCGATATAAATTATGGAGTAGCCATTGGTTGGATTGGAACCTTTTGTAAAATGCATGTTCCAACTTTGTAAAAGGGCAATTGGAATGTTATACAAGAAAAATTTTAACTCCATTTGAGATTATATCACATAAAGTGGATATGAACAAATTAACCATGTCTTCATCTTTTGTTTCACCATTCACACATATTGCAATTTTAAACACATGAGTGAAAGCATCGTAAAATAAACCAAAAAATTACCTTGTGGCATAAATGGAAAATGGCCATCAAATAAGCCTTGGTATATTGAGTTTTAAAATATTATTTAATTTAATTTTTAATTATATGAATCTTTTTGACTTTGCTACAACTATATTTTAAAACCACATGGGTGTAATCACAATCAAACGAACCAAAAAGCACATCGAATGATTACCAAAAGTTTATACAAACTGTAATTTTGTTAGATATATTTTTGTGGTACCACTTTAATGCCATATTAATCATGGAATGTAGTGCTAAATGATTAATATGAATGTTGAAGAATTCCAAAAAAAAATTTTAAAAATTGGGTTTTGGTTTTAATAAAGGACCTTTGAACTTGAGCAATTACATCAAAAGTAATCAATATTACAAAATTATTAAGCTAAAGACTCGCTTTATAAAGGAATTGAGATGATGTTAAGTGATTATCCACACTCAAAAAATATTCACAATTTGAAATTTGTGAAATTTAAAGTTTTTAAAAAATTTAAATCTATTGAACAAAATTTTTAAAATTCAAGAGTCCATTACCACATGTAAATGGGGTGTGATGTACATGACATCTAAACAAACTTGTAGTTTAAAAAACAATCAAATAAACCACAAAATAATTAACATATTTTCATGCAATTTGAAAATAAGATAATTTTTCAAACGAAACACAGAATTTGGTAGAATTTGTACACTTTTAAAAATTCTTAGTTATTCATGAAAAGTTAGTACCAAAAATGTGATGTATTGAAAACATTATATGTATTTTTAGTAATACATTGCAAAAATTTCATCCCAAAAATCCTTTATATGAAAAAGTGAAAATGACCACAAAAAGGAGTATAGTCCTTCATCATCATTGTCTCATTTGATTGTGATCACACCCACATGTTTAAAGTAGGTTTGTATATATTCATTGAAACTCAAATAGATGTCACAACTTGCAAAGTAGTTATAAATTCAAATACAAGTAGATCAAATATTGGATCTATTTTATTTAAAAGTCAAATACACTAATGGATTTTGAAATTTTCTAGAGTAGATTCAAAATATATTTAATGTCTAACGTAGAAACAAGAATTTTAACACAATATTAACTTATTAGATTCATTCCTACTTGTTATGTATTTTATTATACTCAAGTTTTTCATTTTTTGTATTCAACTCATCAAAACTCAATGGAAGCATGGAGGCTTCCATAATGAGATTTTAAAAAAAATTGAACCTACTTTCTTATGTTTATGTTGAAAAACTACATATTTAAAATTTGGACTGGGCATATGTACGTTTTGGTTCACTTTACCATGCTTTGACCCACCCATACATAAACATCATGATTTGTATCATTAATAATAGGTAGTTGAAATGTGGGTGATGCCACTGAGTTGTAAAAGGTCCAAGTCATTGGTACTCCAATTGATAATATGGGTACTAGTACCAGTAACTTAACAAGTTGTATGGATATTAATAGTGGGAATCAACTTAGATGTCAAGTGGGTTATTTGAAAAACAAGCCCAAAGAAACAAGTTCATACACAAAGTGCCTATCAATGGTAATGTTGAGGATGATATTTTAGATGCATCCACATTCACCCAAAAGTTGTTAGTAAGCCACATTGACAAACTTTTGAACACTTATACGTTGGTGGCCCATGTGGGAGCCATTATTATGTTGCCAAAAAATAAGATTACTAAAAAAACATTGTCATTTAAAATGGATTACCCTAAGTGAAGAGTACATTGGTTTCTATTTATAAACAACAAATTGCATCTTTTCTTGGCACACTCATTACAAACATATTACAAAATGAATTTAGAAAACTTTTTGGAGAGGTTGGCATGCATAGCAAAAGAATATAAGCCAAGAGGAAACGCAATATAGATGACAAAAGACGAGGAAAAACAAGCGAAAGGAATGGATTGTCATTCAATGCTACACCTTCGAAGGTAGTATCTCCAGGAAGACATCCTTATTCCCTTTTTTTTTATTTACAAAGAGTAGGAGGACAAACATGATTTGGAGAAAATTGCAAAACAATGCACATTCCCAACAACGAATCAACAAGAGCTTGAATGCATGTTGAAGAAACATCATAGATAATAACAACAAAGGCAATAGACTGAAACAATGTTTAAAAACTCAATAAAAATACATTTGGCTAAGGAATAGGTGGAGGAAAAAATGAAAACACCTATAGAACTCCAACACTAACTGCATTGATGTCAAAACCTCACATTACTTGTTTTGAGCAACATGTTATTCAACTAAATACAACAAGGTAACCTACACCTTCAAATTCACATACTATCAAAAAGAAAGAAAAAATGATGTCCAAACCCATACTTCCAAAAGAAGTGGACGTGTAGTTAGTTCACACTAGCACCACAAAAATATATGACAACTTGAACACATATAGACATGGGTAAACATGAAAGGATGAAGATGTGTTCGACCAAATGTTGCTAGTTTAGTAGGGTTTTTTTGGTCGAATGGAAGACTATACACCATGCCTTTCTTGTGCAATTTTTAAATATGGAAGATCACACCACTAATGATTAGATTTTTGTAAGGGTGTAAAATAAAATGGTATGTATTGAGAAACCTGCTATCACAAAAAAATTCACATTATTAGAAATCATGTCATTTGCAACTAATCATTATGCAACTATGTGCAACTAGGTGTCATTTGCAACTAAATTAGTTATGCCTACAACTACAAAATTGGTATTGTATAAGTTTTGGTCATATGGTTGTGCAACTAACATGCAACTAGTAATGTACAAAATGGACACGTGTCATAAAAATCATGACATAACTTAATACATACCTACATTAGTACACATCATATATCTACTTAGGTTATGTATAATATATTTATAAAACCTTTAGTACTAAACTCAAACCCATGCTAACTATTGTCACCCAAGGCAAACATTTCTTAAACCTAGAAACTAAACTCGCACTGATCAAAGTTAAACCTAAGCTAAACCTTGGTTAAACTAACCATGGCTTAATTAATGAAGATATTAAAATAACCATGGCTAAACTAACTAAATTAATTAAATAACCATGGCTAAATTAACAAATTACTAAAATACACATAGTTAAATTAACTAATTTAACCTTCTAATTAGTTAAGCCATGCATAATTTAATCATGATTAATTTAACCATGGTTAGTTGAGCCAAATTAATTTAGCAAAAATTAATTTAACCATCATTAATTTAATGTTCTAGTTAATTTATCCATGGTTAATTTAATTAACCTTTTAATTGATTTAGCTATGATTACTTTAGCCAAAATTAGTTTAAACATGTTTAGTTTAACCAAAATCGATTTAGCCATAGTTAATATCATTACTTGTATTATTACTATTAATTATGTTAATATACTTATGGCTAATAGACCATTACCTAGCCTATAAATATTCTAACCTAAGCTAGCTTCTAGCTTTAAATTGATAATATTATAATAGTAATCATTGTTAATCATTATAAGTAATTACAACTATCAAAATAATATTTTACTTTTAACATAATTGTTAACAAATAATAATAATTAATATGAATAATGTATTTTATTAAGTATTATCTTATTGGTACCATTAGTTGTTAATAATATTATCATTCTCTATAAAATAAATAATCTAGGTAGTTGGTAAATTAGGTTAATATTGCATAGGTGCAATATAGTAGTTGCATGTACCATGCAACTAGGTTGGTTATGTTTACAATTGAATTTCTTATCCCATATGTTTTGTTTTACATTCCAATTGTGTACACTATAGGGTACCCTTACTGACGCACTTCCAAGTTCCTTGATAGATTCACTTGAGGGTCTAACTATGTGAAAATACGGAAGAAGTTGGAACTTGGAGCCGCTCCCGACTTCCAGCCCTAAAGGGGGTAAGAGGGGCGTGCTAGAAGTCTCGGGATTAGACTAGGAAGAAGGACAATTATCTTGTTACACGGTCCTGCATCCAAAACCAACCACAAGTTGGTTAGAACTCATTCTGCACCCGTTTGGTGTTGGGACAAGCCACGGGCGACCTTGGACTCACTTGACTCACCACGGCCCGGATTCGGGGGAAGCCACCACCTTCCCCCTTATAGTATTTTCTACAGCTCCCCGCGGGGGCTACATCCGAATGGCACTTTTTCCCAGGACTCCCAAGGAGGAGTCCCGAAACTGTCCCGGGTTGGACTCCTGGGACTTTGGGCATCCATAACTTCTCGCTCAGACCTCTAATTGGGATGAGGTCTAAAGAAATCTTGTAGCTCTCTTCGAGAGCTTTTCAACGCCATGTCGCACTCCTCCTGAAGACATCGAAATCGGGTCAATTCTTGACTTTTGGTGGTCGAAAGTCAAACTGCCAGTTTGACTCCCGGCCCTTCTTTTGCTCATAACTTAGGCTGCATATGTCCAAATGGCTCATGCAAGGCAATTTTGGACATTTACACTTCAAGACCTTTCCAACGGTATTAAGAAAACCCCAATGCAAGGTGTTTTGACCCCTGCAATCAAGCTCTGAGTTTTCATGAGTCCCAGAGGACTCTAAGTTCCCACTTTTGGGAGTGTGAGTTTCATCCTCACACTTAGCCCAAAGTGGGGTTGCGACACTTACTAAATGCATTAGTCTTCTTCACAAACCAAGTACCAAAGGCCTTCAAGGATGAGCTGATGAAAGAAGTTTGATCCATTTACATAAACTAGGATTATTTTAAACCTATTTAGGCCTAGCTACCTAGCCTTACCTTCCTACCTACCTAATAAATAAATAATCATGGGGTTTTTTAAATTTCCATATGTCACAGTATAACTCATTTCAACATATGGACACATGTCAAAATCTAATTATAATTTATTCAATGGTTTAAATATTTCTAATTTATAAATAATATTCAATATTGAAATATGGATCAAAATCCACATGTCACCACATAATTGGTTATTAAAAATTCAATTGGTGATCATGGTAGTTGCACCTTAATTACATGTGCAACCCTTATAAAATATACAAATGGATGAAGTATGAATCCATATTGTATATATTATCCTACATATTTGTATGCAAGTGCATGTCATGTGCAATTTATCTTATGTAATTAGGGGGTCTAGTAGTTGCATACGATAATTGGAAATGACAAGATTTCTACTAATGTCAAGATTTTTAATACAAGTGACTAAGAATTAACAATTTGCATAAAAGAGCATGCCATAAACACTTGCAGATATTACATGGGGACCTCGAATGCATGTTGAAAAGGAATGTAATGGAGTGTTTACAAGATGATGCATCCATACAACATTCAATTTGCAACATTATTGTAAATTATTTAGCAACATGAGCAAGTAAGTTATTTCCACAACCAAAATGTTATTATGTTCATAACTACAAATTCAAGAGATTCGATTAACTAGGTTGGCATCAAGATGAACCACATGAAAAAAAGGTTGCAATGTTAGACTATAACTTAGATAACAATGCTGAAATGAATGAGTAAGGTGGTGGAGAATAAGGATATTTGCAACTCTACTCCCTTAATTGAAGTATTCACATGCAATACTAGTTTCCAAAGGAAGAAACAACAAAATAGGTACCCCCATCATCATCCAACTTTGTGTAGGGGGGGCATACAACAAAACAATCTAGCAACACTTGCATAATACCCATTGACCACTTTGAATAGATAGTCAATCACCTAGGTAGGCAATGTTGGTGGAACAAAAGCATATGTGTACTTAGCCCCAATTTGTTATGCAATCAAATGAACTCGAAAATGAAGGTCCTTTTTTCAAAACCAAAAAAAATGTGTGAACAAAAAGAGCCACAACCATCACTTGACTACAAAAGACACATGATAGTGAAGTCAAACTCCAATTTCACCTATGGGTCAAAGTCAAAGTGCACAAGAATTCAAGTAGCATCAATTTCCTACACCTACAATGGATGAGGACTTTGATTATTTCCAATAACAAGAACTTGTACATCAACAAAAGACACAAGAACAACCTAAACCAATTTGGCAATAAACCACACCTTACCCATAACTAATTCAATAGTTACACTAAACTTAATCACAAATGGTGCACCCATGTATTAAAGACAAACCGAGTTATACTATAGGTACTTCCACAATAGACATGTTTACTTACTGCCCGTTTGATATGTCTTTTAACATTAGTTCACAAGATGTTACATTCAGTTTCCATATGCCATTTACAATGTGCCAATGGAATGAGGTGCTAATCCACATAAACAAAAAGTAGTTATGTTCCAACAAGTGGTTAAGTACAGCCAATATATGTTTGTTTTATTGTTTAAAATGTCAAGGTTGCATCTAGTCAACCAGTAGGTGGTAGAAGAAAAGCTATAGGTTTAGAATTCTTTAAAACAAACAAAAACATGAATCCAAAAATTGTCACATGAAGTACAAGATATGATTAAACTAATTGTTTGTATGCATCAAGGTTTATTATTACTCAAATAAAAGTAGACCAACAATGAAAAGCATGTGAAAGAAGTTGAATGGGTCAACAAAGAGAAACTTCACTTGTAATAGGTGTATGAGAACAGGAACAAGGAGTATTGGTAGGTGAAACAATAGATGGATGACTTGGTTGTTCAATAAGAGGGTTGGCGATGTAATAGCAAGGTTGCGGACCAAAACATACATAGCATACATGCACATCTAGAAGATTTACAAATCACAAAAGCCAAAGAAGTCAACAAGTGTGTGGCTCTTAAGTTGCAAATCAATGATATGAATATGAGTCCTGACAAAAGGTATAGGACCTACAAATGGAGATCACCACATTGATAGGTATTATTACCAAGTTGAAGACTCAAGAGCCATATTTTACAAACTATAGGTTATAAAATATGAAAAATCTAAGGTAAAAAATGCATTATTTAACTTACGATGTGAAACATTGGCTATTCAAGTAGGTGAATTTACAAAATGGTGGGAGGAGGTACAAGATATGTTGAAAGAGGATCTACAACAAGTGTTATGATAGGTATGAATAATGAGAAGATTAGTTACAAGCATACAAGACTACCTTTCCTAACTTTTAATACATTCCACTAGTATTGAGCTTGGAATCACTACCAAGTACTCCTTACTTTTTAGGCAAGTCTTAATGGTATTAAATTAAATTCACCTCTAGGTAATTGCAACTTAAGTGTCCATAAAATGAGGTACAAAGGTAGTTTTTTTTACACCCCTCTAATTTCAAATGCTTAGATGATAAATTTGTACATACACACTAAAAAAATATTCAATGTCAATACATTGAATAACTATAGGTATTAAAGGATATATATATTTCTCACTTATATATTAAAAGATTATCAATGAACATTTATATTTTTCTCAAATCTTAATGACATGTTGATGAACCATAAATGGAAGTTTCCATGCCATTTTATAACATTAAATGTACACTAATGGAATTTTGAAAGTCACAAAATGCACCAATTCTATAAAGTTCATTTTGATATTAATATGAAACTTTTTATTTTTAAAAAATATGGACAATGATTATATATACATAAGCAAAATAATGGTCCTAGGTCTATTTTAAAGAATCAGATGTGGCTTAAGCATGGACAACAATGTCACATTTGTCACAATCAAAATGCGCTAAAAATATGTACTGTTATGGAATCTTCAAATTTTGTTTTTGGTCCACTTTAGCTTGCAATTACCCTTGAACTAAACAAGCAAGTGCAACATACACTAGTACCTATTACTATACTAACCTCAAAGGTGATGGCGTTTTTCCTAAAATAGAACTAGTTCAACAATAAGAGGATTTGGAGAGTTAGTTCAAATGTCATCTCAAACAACAAAGTTCATTATTTCATTGCGGACCTTGTGGGAACTAGAATAGTCTACATAAGAGATGGAGTAGGAACAAGCCACAAAACTTGTATTGTTTCCATTTCAATTACCACTAATCCTTGTTGCATCAAAGCAAGAAATACACATTTTTGATTCCCAAACAATACATAAAATGGCAACAAATGAAGGACAAGAGGTCAAAATTGAGGTTTTATAAGATGTTGCATGACTTCCTAAACAAAAGTAGATGTTTAGACTTGTAATAATTACTTTTCTTTCATGTAGTAAGGATTTCAAAGACCAAATCCAAAATATAAGGGGGGTAATTTAGGTAGAATAAGAACTACACAAGTAGGCAAAATAAGACTGGACATATAAGCAAAGTAAGAATTAGTCAAGTGGGCAAAAACAGAATTAGGTAAGTAGGCAAAATAACATTAAATAGGCAGGTAGAGTAAGATTGGAGAGGTGGACAATCTCTAAACTAGTTTAGAATTGGACATGAAGTAGATTCTTGAATTCTTGTTATTCAAATAAGGTTTTGGAGGGGAAAGGAGGAACATTTCCTCTCCTCCATGTTTTTGTTGTGTGTCACTTTTCTTTGCAAGTTGGACTTTTTTAAAACACTATTTGTGTGTGGCAAAACATGTAAAGGGTAAATGGAAGAAAATTAAAAGGATTATAGATTTTCATAACAAAATATGGTCAGTTTCTGTAAGTAAAGGACTTGGACTAGGAATACTAGTAAAAGAATTGTTAATAGATCTAAAATCTAGTAGATTTAAACATTATTATGATACTTGCTTTGAATGTATTTCCATAGGAATAAAAGTTAATACTTACCATTAATACTAGGTATCTAATAGTTAATCATTAGTAAAATATGAATAGGTATTTAATTACTAGTTAATTAGTTAAATACTTAGTAATAATATTAGGTATCTAGTACTTAGTAATTAATTAGGTACAAATAGTTAATAAGTTACTAGTTAGTTAATTAAGTATCTAATGATAGAATTAGGTACCTAATACCTACTTACCTACTAATAACTATAGGTAGGTACCTACCTACTAAGTGCACTATTAAGTATCTAGTATGTAATACCTACTTGGGTAAAAACACAATCAAAGGAGCCACCCAAGTGAATGGACACTCCTTAAAACTACATTTTTTTATTTTTTAAAGATCACAAGGGAAGCATAATATTTGGATTGTCATAAAAGTTTTTGGAACATTTTCCATTAATTGCAGAGTTTACATGCTCAAAGCTTGACACAAATCAAAAATGTTTTTGCATGTTCAAAGCATTCAAACCTTAAGAATGGATAGTCCCTATTTTTTCAAATATTTTTTCTACCAAATGTGCATCACTCTTTTTGAAAATTGGAAAAGATTTTAACATTGATGATAAGAAGGGCAAAAGGACTTGAACCAATGAAAATTCTTTTTATAACCAATTTAAACACATTTGGTTCAAATATGTTTTCAAAAATTATGGATTTTGAAAATGTGGCCTTAACAAAAATGGTTCATATTTATGTGATAGAAGGTATGAATGCATAACATATATGATATAAAATCAATTTGTGATCAAAACATAATTATATTTAACATGAGTGTTAAACTAGGGATTCAAAATACAAATTTTTAAGTTATAAACCAACACAAAAGTGACACCTGTCATGTGCATTCCTTGGGAAATGACTTTTACCTTAGCGCCCTTAAATTTTTTTACCATGTTTTCACCAACCTACTAAATACCTACCTAGTATCTAATATGTAATAGATAGGTATGTAAGTAACTTAAATACCAAATGCAATTGTAATGTGATTATTTTGGTTGTGTGTGCAATTAAACATATATATCTAGTGTTATAAAAAATATAAAGACACTTTGAAAAATCAGCTTAAAAGAAGGATGGAATTAATCATAATCATAGCCTAATTGCAAAAGAAACATAAATTCATCCAAACTTTTAAATAATTGAACTAACAACTATTTCAAATTATAGGCGACATTTAGTTGTATTTAGTTATAAAGGAGGTGGGTGCAATCATAATCAAATGAAACGAAAAGCGCATCTGATGATAAAGAAAATAGTCAAAATTGAGAAAATGTATTTTTTCATTATTTAAAATCATGGCAATCATGGTAAGTTGTTCTTTTTTTATTCATATGAATGTTAAGGAATTCAAATAAAAAATCCATTTGAAAAAAAATTAAGTTTAACTTTTGATTTAGGACCTTTGAAAATGAACACCTATTGCATAAGAAATTTGCAAAGGATTGTCAAAAGGACTCATACAATAAAATAAAATTGATGGGGAAAAATAAGAAAATAAAAGACCTATTAGCCACATTCAAAAGTATCCATACCCTAAAATATGCGAATTTTAAAACTTTAAAAACTCAAAAAATTTCCAAAATTGATCTAAAATTTCAAAACTTCAAAAGTCTTTAACCACATATAAATGGGGTATAATGTGCATGATGTTTTAAAAAATGTTGTAGTTCATTATACAAGAAAACATAATAAATTTAAAAATCAGTTTTTAGTTCTAATTTGAAATTCTTATCATTTTTAAAGACAAAACATTAAATTTACAAAGAATCAACACACTTTCAAAAATTCATATTTATTCAATTTTTATAAAGAAAAAAACATTTCATGTACTTGGACAACTATAAAAATTTATTTAAAATTTTTGAAAAAATAATTGTTCAAAAATTCATTTATATGAAAAAGTTATTTTTGGGCAAAAAAACATGCAATCTTTTTTGAAAGTAACATTGTTAGCTCATTTGATCTTGTTTGCACCTAGGTGGTTGTAAATAATAGGATTTCCTTTAGTGATTTTATTAAACCAAAGACTTTCAAAGATAATATTATTTTTAAAATACCTCTTTAACCTTTATTTAATCACTTTTATTTTGCATTTTTGCATTTTCAAATTGTGTTATCTTTTTTTCATCTTGTTTAAGTAATTTGATAAATAAATAAGCTTTAAGTAATTAGTTCTTTTCTTCTTTTTTGAAAGATGAATATCCATGTCATTAAAAATATGCTTCTAATGGTATAAATGGGTTAATATCATCTAGCTTGTGTTATATATTAATGATGTGGGTGGAAATATAATTAGGCAAACAATTTGGACTATTACAATTGTAATTTTTCTATATTATAAATGAACTTAAAATGTAAGCATTTAAAACTGAGTATTCAATTTCCTCAATAAAATATTTTTAATTTGTAAAAAATTTAAGTGTTGTGATTTTTTTCATTTTTTCATTTTTTCCATTTCACATTGAAATTTCCAAACTTTCATATGATTTTTTTCGCCAATCACATGTTTAAAGATATCTATAACGTGACTTATCAATATTTGTGACCAAAAGCATAAGGGATAATTATAAATGTTATACTTTGATAGTTATTATATTTGTAAGAATTGTAGCTAATGTAAGATGTGGAATTTTCATAATATCAAAAATGAACCATGTAATCATGCTTTTACCCATGTGATGCACAAAAACTTAATCAAGTGATCGAAACATATATTTCATGTTTTGGTTCACTAAAATTCTTTCAATCATTCCTTTTTCACATAATGCACACATAATGAAGTGAACATCAATTGTTATGTAACACCTTAAGTGAATGCAAACCACAGTATTACATATATATGTGCATGCCCAAACATTAAAAAACTCACCAAAAAAACAATTCCACCAAATATCACAATTTATGTGATAAAAACACAATTATACTTAATATTAATATTTTTAATTATGTGTTCAACCTTCATTCTTATTTTGTGTTCAAAACACATTCTCATTGAATCATTACCAAATTCATAACACACTTTCACATTTGTTCTTTCTTGCCTTATGTACATATATATTTACATAATTGCAAAAAATTGCACAAATTTATACAATTTATGATCTATGAAATGAAAAAAGAAATAAAGAAAAGATTGAATACCATGCAAAATATTGAAACAACTCCATCATGGTAGTTTTCACATGCTAAATGCAGAAGACAATTTTTCATTCTCACCTTTTGTATTGACATTTGTTCCTTTATTAACAATCTCTTGTACAATGCTAGCATATCCACATGAAGCCTAATTAAACAACACATGATCATATCTCAATGACATGACATGTTGAAATGACCTTGATATAAATGAATTTCAATTAGAAGGTAATAATGATAAAATGCAATTTGTAACATGTAATAACCCCAATTTATTTGCACCAAGACTAAAAGCATAAAAAACCAAGGAAAAGACATATATCCTTGTGGAATAAGAAAAAATTCTAAATATTCTTGAAGTGAAAAACACTAATTCATTCCTATGTGAAATTGAAGCATGAACAAGATTACAATGCAACTTGAATTGAATTCAAATTCTTAAACTAAATTCAAACACATCAAATGGAATTTCAGTTGAATTTCAATTCAACTAAATTCAATTGAAACCACATGGGATGCAAATTAATGGAAAAGATATTCAAAATCTTTTTGTGAATATGGTGTTGAGAAAAAACTCTAATAAGACACAAATTCAAAGAGGCACCTTTCCATGTTTCTTCACTTGGGAATGGGCTAAGAAAATTCCAATTTGAAATTATCCAATCTACAACTTATAAACCTAAAGTTGTGCTACCTAAACCAACTCCGATGAATCATCTTCACTGGAATTATACTTATATATTATAACAAAGTTGTTTGTAGTGATGGGCCAATGGCTATGGATATGAGGCAGGGCCATGTATAATAGTGATGGCTGCTTTCTTTGAGAACTCAAAATCCAATGAGTACTCCTCAATCCCTTCATCAAAATATGAATAATTTGGGTCTACTAAATGTGTGTATTTGTGCATGTAAGATATAGTAAGCATCAAATGCTATGGGAGTGTTCATGAGCTTAGGTTGTATGCATGTGCATAATGCCACCAAAGGAAGGAAATATATTGAAGTGGTGGAGTCCTACAATGTACATTAGGATGGCCAATAGGTTGTTGAGTAGCATTGGAGGAACAACCATACAAGATAACTTGAAGGGACCCATCACAAATAATGAGTCAAGTCTAAATAAAGGTGTAAAAAAATACAGGAGGGCCATGAAATGATATTTACAGTATTTTTATTTATGTTATACTTATAACTACACATTATATTACAAATTTTTGTAATATGTAACAATCCACATTACTTTATAAAACAGAAAATTGCAACTACACTAAGATTGCACTCAAAAAACTGAAAAAAAATGAAGTATCAAATCATTTCCTCCCTTTTACATACTTCTAGAGCTTAAAGTTCAAGACCTTGAAACTAGTTCTAAGTTACTAAGTATCTTTTATAGATTTTTTCAAACCACCTGTTTCTAACCATAAAATAGAAGAAATTTTTTGTGTTAGGGAGTTGCCAACCCAAGTTAATGCATAGTCCTTGCATAAAGGCACGACCCAACAACAAAAGCAACCTATTTCTTCTCATGTCGCTTTGTGGCACACAAATTGAAGCTAAGTGTAGGAGGCCATCAACTCTTGTCCACACACATGCGCTGGTAATTATTTGGATGCTGATTCTTTCGAAGGCTAGGAGGTAGATCTAGACTTGTTCGGCTTTTAACTGAGAACCCCCTTCCTAAACCATAGGTGCTACCTCTTTCAAAAGTCTGTTGTATATCTTTGGGGCAACAAATTCTTGAGCCACTATAAGTAGGTATACATGCAGTGCATGCTCTTTTCCACATGGATCTGTTCCTTTCTTTGAGAGATTCTTTGTTTGAGTAAGTCATGGGGCACTTACATATTAGGAAACTCCAATGCCTCAGGATGCTAGACAAAGTCTTGGAAAAAAAATGTTAGAAAAGTTTTGCAACCTCAGAAATTTTTCTCCAAGCAAAGATGAAAAGGGCTAACTGAGTTGCCATGTTTATGTGATGATTATGTGTCTGTATCACCTATTTGGATTATGAACTTTGGAGGGGTGTTTGGATCTTGCAATAGAACACCTTAGCAAAAATTTCTGATCACAAAAAGGAAATTTGTATTTCTAGATTCCAGACTTTACGACTAATACTTTTCCCTTTGTGTTTGAACTCTTCAAACCAGCCCAATCAAATGGTTGATTGTGCGTACCAAAGAAAATAGGGGGAAAATTTGCCCAATGTCATGTTATTTTATCTCCTATCAATGCATCTGACGCTAATGTCCTAATTAAATACTAGTGTGGGCTATGTGTTAGAAGGAACAAATTGGACCAATTATTTCCCTTAGCTGAATTCAATTGGTTGTTACTTGAGACCTAGGAATTGGCAACCCATTTTGTATTCTAGAGACATGTAAAGAAGATGGCAAAGTTAGTGTTTAAAGCTATATCAGGCCCTATATGTTGACACACAAATTGTTCCAACAGATCCAAGGCCCAGATGTACTAGAGAGAGACCCAACGATATGGGATCAAACTCACAACCCCTATGAATAATATCACCTTTCCTTATTCGTTAGTCTCCTGGTATCTAACATGTGGAAATTTCAAAGGCTAAATAAACATTTCAGATTCCAAAAGGCACAACATTTGGAGTTACAACTCATGAGCACAGGTCAGGACAACGTTTTCTTTTTTTTTCTTCAGGAGCCAAATTGATTTGGCCCATCAGCAAGTTTTTTGGAACATTGGGCATGCCAATAATATCACCTCTTTGGACCCCCAGTTGCATACACAACCAACCTGTGAAGAAACAAGCCTGGCCTTTTCATCTGGGCCCCTGAAGTTGGTCAGGTCATGAACTTCTTTGGGAATTAAAGACATCAAGGAAAATACTACACAAATTTTCATAAACTCCCCCCAACAACTGCCCCACCTTGTTCCAAGGCCATGGAGCGAACGCTCCTGATTAAAGTCCCAAGTATGGATGTAAAACATAAAGGATGATGCAGGATGCCATGGGCATGTCCTTGGACGGGCCCAAAGTTCAACTCCCATGTATATAAACTGAAAAGGTCAAATTGAGAGGAGAACATTTGTTGTTCCTGCTGCACTGCCAGATGTGCTGAGAAATTTTATTTTTTTAATTTAAGACCAAAAACTTTTTCAGGCAGTAATTCTATTTGTAAATAAATAAAGAAGTTTCTTGGTGTGATTTTGAGCAGAGACAGAATCAAAATTTGTTCACACCCACTTATACGCGTTTTGACTGAATGGAATAGAAAAACAATACCCAAACCAGAAAGTTACAAGATCAATAGATAGCTCTGTTGGCTCTGCTTGTTAGGGACAGACAATGGACGATGCAGTTTTCATTTGGTCCCACATCATGGAGGGTTGTTCAACAGGTATTATTGTGAACCGCAAGTTTATTTTTCAAAACCTTCATAGAACATTTCTTATTTAAATGTTGCTGGTTTGAACTTGGCATCAAGGGCAGATCCCTTATGCAATGCAATGTGAGCCGCTGGTTTTACAACACGAGGAAAAAGAACCCAAAGGCTTGTTGGCTCTCTTCGTTAGAGTGAGACTATGGATGATGTAGTTTTCATTTGGTCCCACAATCTGGAGGATCGTTCAACATGTGTTAGTGGGAACTGTGAGTTTGTTTTTTAAAACCTTCATGGAACAATTCGTATTTAACTGTAGCTGGTTTGAACTTGCCACAAAGGGCCACAGCATTATGCAATGCAATGTGAGCCACTTGTTCTACATCACATGAAAAAGAAGCTCACATACCAATGACCAGTCTAAATCACCATTTCTTCTTCCTTTTGAGAGAAGCAATCTAAAGAACTTATTGCTAGGTGTCAGTGGCCAACTAGATTCAGGTGTACACGTTGATGGATGAGTGGGAAGAATTTGGCTGGTTTGTGCTGTTCGAATTAAATGAAATTTGGCTGGTTTGTGTTATTCGAATTAAGTGAAATTTGGCTGGTTTTGTGTTGTTTGAATTAAATGAAATTTGACTGGTTTGGGTTGGTTGAAGAAGATGATATACTGTACCTGCAATTCATCCTTAGTGTTAATTAATTCTCAGAAGGGCAAATTCAGAAAAAAAAAACTCTGACCCCCAAGTCTTTAGCAATCTGCTAATAACACCTACCAGTATGGGAATTTGCGAAACAAATTTGGAGAAAGAATTTAGTCCAATATGAAATTTTGGTCCAATAAGTTTGGAGTATGTCATGCATCAGAAGACCAACCTTCCCTCTCTTCAGCATATGGATACTTAATGACACTGATCTTATGTGTGGTTCAATCCACACCACTAATACAGAACCTCCAGCTGCAGTTGTGTACATGGACATTAGTCTGGTCTCTGGTTTTTGAAGAGAATCTTTTTCTTTTAGTTTAAGGATGGTTAAGAGAACCTTTGGCCATGGTCAATTTTCAAATCCTATATATTAATTCAATAAGTCTGTCTATTTATATGTCGAGGTCCTGAAACCCAGATCACTTTTAATAAAATTGTCCCCCCGAACTCGAGGGCCCAAAAATTATTCAGAATCTCGAGTTCTTATTTTTACTTTTACATCCGTTTTTGCGCAGCAATTGCGGTCATTGATGGGGGAGATATTTTTGGGATTTGGAGGGTGAGTGAGTAGATTTGGGTGCGCTTTTTTTGGGCTAAGGGTTTAGGAGGATCATGATTTTTATTTTTTTCAGGGAGGGGGGGAGGGGGTGGGGTTCTAGAGGTCTTAATAGGTGAAAGTTAATCGGAGTGGGAAATGCGAAAGACCAAGTGGGGGGGATCGACGAGGTGCATTATGCACCGGGTTCACACTAGTATAATGGGGTTTTTGGTGCAGTTGTAAAGAATTTTCTTCAAATCTTCAACCTTTGGTTCCCTTTTTTTCCTAAGAAATCCCAAACCTTGACTAGTTTGGAAAAAGGTGCTGTTCCATTCTACAGTACACACAGCCCAAGATTGAAAATTACATTTTACTAGCACTGTCTAACTAACTGGCCTAAGAGGCCTAAATGACCAAGCAGAACAATCTATTTCACCAACTTGGAAAACCAAAACCTCTGTAAGGACTCCACAATATTCTAGTAGAAGGCTGGTTGAACAACCCAGTTAGGAATCTAGTCCCAACAAGACCATCAAGGATGGTCTGATCTAATTCCCAGTTCAAGCAAAAGGCCGGATATGAGTTCTAGATATGTGGAACTTGGTCAAAACTGGCCCAAAACTTGGAATTGAGTCGACCCCACTGATTGAAAAAAGCCCACATTCTGAATATTCATAAATAGTGCGGCCTTTTGTGCTATAGAACAGGGCAGTTTTGGCGCATTTATACCAGGTAAGCCATGACTGAGTGAGCCCAGGAGGGCAAGCTCAGTGACTGTCAGCGTGGGAGAGTCCAACATAGATGGCCTGTTCCCTGCCATTAAAGGCCAGGGAACACCACAGAAACCCAGGGGAACTACTGGGGGAACATAGCAGTATCCACCCGCCACACAACCAGCAACGGGAGTGAATTTCTGCACATTTAAAGAGTCAAAACAACATACTATTAAGACAGCCTTGCCTTTAACCATATAGACAAGAAACCCCGTCTAGGACAACTTCCTCTGCAGAGATCTATAGAGGCACAAGGTGCAGAATGCACCCTAGGCGGACGCCTTCCTTGGCATAAAATAAATAATTTTTGAGGGCAGATTGTGCTACAAATAGTGCTTTGGTTTCCTCAAAGCCTGCACTTTTTTCAAAATCAACACTTTTTGCAAGAAGGCCGTCTTCTGTAATCTAAGATGCCTGACAAAGTGTGCAGAATCTGCCCTCAAAATCATTTTATGGATAATTGGAGCCAATACCCACACCACTATACTGTGTAGGGCAATGAATCTCCATTTTGAACTAATTTTGAAATGCATGCAGATAATTAGTGTGGACCACACTGACATTGAACACACAGTAAACCCCAACCCACACCAAATATTGTGATCAGTGTAGTCTTGACAAAAATGCAAAACTCTAGTTACAGAGTAGGTTCTTACATTCTGTTAGGATGAGACCACCACTAGCGGACATGAGAGAGAAAGTAATCACCAGGATGAGATGAAAACTACTTCATCCGTCATTGAGGAATGCCCAATTGGATAACAACAGATCCTTGACATTTCTTGACCTCTGGGCAACGCCATTTCACTGTTGGTGAACCATTCCTGCCTGTTTAAAATGGCTTTGATTGCAATTACAATTGGCAAAAGTGGACAGCATTATAGCTGTGCTCAATTGCACAACATAGAGACTGCATCTATACATCGATATGCTTTCCTCCCTCAACTGGGTGGTCTAGATTGTACTTTCTTTTGAAGCCTTGCAGACCGCCTCAGGCCTGTTGATCCTGCAGGGAAACATTGGCAAATGAACATGCCTATTTATATACCCTGCTAGATCATCAAGGCTGCATTTGGTTGCTGTTCTGCACATAGCAAAAAAATTAACAAAGTTTTGCAAGAATATATACCATGCTAATCATGTTTTCTCTACACAAACAAACCATTGAGAGAAAGATCCTGGTAATGCCCAATTATAAGGAGACGCTCAAAAGTCAGGAAGTGTTTGGATACTGGAGTGGGGGAGCTCCATAACCCACAGAAATTCTGTAATGGGCCTGAAGAGAAAGTGTTTACAACTTAAAAGATAATGAGAGGATCCTGAATTCAATACTTACCAGGAGTTGAGCAACTTTTTTTGTTTCTGTTATTTGGGACACAATCCTCGTCTTCTTCAGTGAAAGGCTGTAGTGGCAGACAGACAACTACTGTGACAATGATATACTCACTCCAGACCAACTACAGTAGCACTTCCTAAAAATCATAATATCATTACAATTTCTTGAAGAGAAACTAGTTGCACTAGCTGGGACTTCCTAACTTTTAGGTGAAATGTGGCCCTGACTGATGATTTGATTAAAGTCTGGTACATGTTTTCGTGGATGCTTCTTTCCTGAGCTATAGCCTCTAAAACAAGACATTCTATTTATAAAATGCTAGGAAACTTTAATCCCCTGATACCATTGCAAGCTTAATCTGCAACCTCTTGAAAGGAATTGGAAGGATAAGAGCTGCAGAGGGTTAATGAAGCTGTTGACATTGAGAGATACCTGAATACTTGTTGTTGAAGTAGGTGCATTTGGGACACATGTAACCAAACCTCTTTGCTCTTCACCAAGCTCCATAGCCCACAGAGTAATTCCATTGCTGGATCCACTATTCACTTGTGTCATCATGGATCCTGGCTCTTTTATCATAGTCCCCTTTTCTTCTGATTCACCCAAAGTTAGCAGGACTTCAAACTTCCCAGAGAAATGAAAATGAGGTTGGAGAAATTGAAGATCTACAAACCTAGATCCATTTTGATTTGTCAACAATTTTGTGCATAATGAGTAAACTACTTCTCTTGAGTACACTGACAGTTACATTGACACCACATCTTCACCAAGTTGGAGTAAATTCACACTTACCTTCCCTTTCAAAACAATGAGTGGTGACCTTGAACCTAGGGGTCAATTGCTGCCTCCCATTTACAAAACACTTCACCTTTGATTCTGTTGTAGGGTGCATATGTATTGCAACATTCTCCTTAACTTGTCTTGACATGGGTTTCAGATCTTTGAGCAGAAGTGCATCAACTCCACTGGTGGTACTCTTGCAAACTGAACCTTTTCTGCATCTCACTTTCATACTCTTTGCAGACTTTGATACTGCAAGCTTCAATGTGAAACTAGTACATGGTGATGTGCTTGGGATGACCATAGGATTATCAGCAAACCTGACCCCCTTTTTAGCCTGTTGTAGCATGCTCACCCTCATTTCAGGAGTGGAACTCTTCATCTCATGGCCCTGGCATATGCTGTCTTGAGATCCCTCTGAATCTGCTCTGAGATCCAGAATTTCAGTCTGCAACACAGCAACAGCCAATCATACACTGCAATTTACAAAAACATTTATAACCACATCTCTTCATGAAGCACAGGCAGGTTAAACCCTTCTGTTTCAGCATGCTTTGGCAATTGTCTTAACACTCCAGTGTTTATCATCATGAGACACCTCCAGTTCAAGAACAGTAATAGCAAGCAGAATGATGAAACTGTTCATGTTTGTATTGTCCTTTTGACATGTCCCATAGTGCTTACTAGAATTGCTGGACTCAGTGATCTGTCTGTGTTGTGGTTAGTATGAGCTAGTTTAAAGATCTGGTGTACTAACACAAGGACATAGTTCTGAAAATTGATTTTTGAAACTGATATAATGGAACAGTCATATCTATTACCTGAATTTCTGATGGGAGCTCCTTCACCTGCTCCTCTGACAATGGCAAAGATTTTTGTCCAGGGTTCTCTGTTATTTGTTGCTCTTCTGCCACTGTAGAGACAACCACCCATGTATGTCCCCATGTCAAGATGAATTGAGCACATCACCAAGAACTTCTTTTAAGCACTGACCACAAGTTTGAATGGTCAAGTCACAGCTACTTATCTTTGTGAGACTTTAGGGGTAAAGTGCCACAGCCTCATACATACTCTGTGACAGCATCTCCAATTCAAAAAGATCAGGTGGACTTCAGTTGAATAGTACCTGAGTCAGATAATGGAGTCTTGATAGCCAGTGCAGACTGGGAGTCATGCATCTCCCAAGGCAGAACATTAGAGTTTGCTAGCTTCTGCTGCACTGAACTGGGGGCCTCCAGCAACTGACCAACTGTATCCCATCCTTCAGAAACGGAGGAGCTGGATTTTGAGGCCACAGAGAGCTCCCTCTCTGAATGCATTGGACCCTTTCTTTCTGAATTAGCTCCCACGTTATCACAGATTTCATTACTCAAATCTGTGGCCATCTCTGTTGTCATTTTCTTAACATAGATGTCAGAAGCCAGAGGACAACAAATTGTTTCAACAGCAAGCTTGCCATCTTCATGGATGATTGGCCACTCTCCGTCACCTTCTCCCTCCTTCAGGATACATGACACCACGTCTTCACCTGAAAAAGACTTGACATTCATCTCTTTTGCTTCTTGATTTATTGGTACACGTAAACCTGACCAATAATGAAAATGTGTTAACTGCTGGACAAGAAGCACCAGAGATACTGTGAAAATAACAAAAGCTGCATGCAGGTCTCACCTTTACTAGACAGTGCCAAAACATCAATGGATACAATCTGGGAGTCTGCAGCGTCTCCTTCAGACTCATTAGCCAACCAATCTGAGAGAGAGCCCACAGCCATTCCAGTACTATCCCCAGATCGATACAGTGACTCCAGGTTAACAGGAGGGGTAACCTGGTCATGACAACCAGGCAATGTTGATGTAATAGGATCCTTTAGAAATACTTCAGCTTCCACAAAACAGGCCTTGTCATCTGCCTTAAGCATGTGAGGCTCCCTGATCCCTGCTGCTTGGATGGAATCATGGTTGGATCCTGGGGATGATGTATGTCCATAGTTGACCTCATAGAGATTTCGGACAGTTCCTGAAACTGCACTTTCAATGCTTGCAGTTTCTTCCTGGTCTTCCACTGCAGGGATGGCCTCAATTTGATCTCTGGTTTCTGGAGAGGATGCTGATTCCAGTGGGATGACAAGCTGCACACAGAATTCAATGGCAGTGCCAAATGGTTACAGACAGGGGTAATCTTTCCTCTAGTTTGTATGTCTGTCTGTGTCTGTTCCTGCAGTGCTTTAATAAATTTTAATGGGTGCTGTCTGGCATTTTCTATGTCCAGAATGCGAAACAATGATCCCTCACCAAGAAGCCACAGCAGTCTTAGGACTGACACTCTCTGGCCTGCATGCTACTCCACTGCAAAGAGCCCAGGATTTGTTCTTTTCTTCCAATGAGTGTTAAATGCTAGAGTGCCACTTGGGCAACACAGCATTCCTTGTCACTTCCTAGACCTACTACAACTGTCCTTTCATCTGAAAAAAGCCTCAAGGGTCATGTACTGGATCTCTTGAAGCTTTACCGGATTGCTACATCTGTGAACTACCTACACAAAAACTCACACTGAATGTTGATACCCAGGAGGGTTCATGTCCTATGTAGTGTATGACCTCTCCAGTATATGGCAAGCCCACAGTCTGGTAGAGAAAATAAAAATTCTCTCTCCTACTTCCACACTCAACTTGCTCAATTTGAAATCAGGCATGAAGGTCCATTACCAAATACAGCAAAGAACAGTCAACCTGCTTCAGGAGCCTAACACCTTCAATTGTCCCCACCAAAATGTGCCATTGGCGAATCACATACCTGTATTTCATCATGAGATTTGTCTGAAGTGTTTGCCATAGTTGTTGTACTGGTCATGACTATAGTGTCATCATCAGCAGAGCCAATAACATCTGTGCAAATCAATAATTTCATCCATTGTCACTAATTTCTTGAAGAGAATTTTAGGTAGACAATTTTTAAATGTTTTCAAACAAGAAAAGCAAACTATTGTAAGAGTGCTACTATTGTTGATGTTTTTAACTCTACATTTATCGAGGTTATGTCCATGATTCAGAGTTAAGAATGCACAGATTATAAAAAAAATTGACTTGCCAACTAAAAACAAGCTTCTATTTCTACCATAGGCAAACCGTATATAGCAACTTTCTATGTTTTGACTCACTGATTTGCCAATTCTAGTAAGTTTTGCTCCATTGCTAATTGGAACTATGCAGCTAGTCAATTTCAGGAACAGGTATGGAGAATGAAAATTCTCTTTGATGATTCACCAGTTCAACACTTGGTTCATGCTGTTTCTTTCACACATTCATTCATGGGAAAGTGAAAACCCTGATCAAACTTCCAGATTATTCTTCAATAACTGGCACCGTGGTCAGCTGTGAACATTCTCTGTATGATTCTTACAACATACGCGTTTCTCAGAACTGATGCAGACAATGTAGAGTTTGCAGGAAATAATTCACAAAATGTTACAACATGGCTATAGGAAAGACTCACCAAAGGAATGAACACTCTGCTTACCCTTTCTAGCGTTACCAACACCTAAGTCATTAGAGAACTGGCTTGCTGAAAAACACAGTGAGCTGTCCAATCCGTTTCTGTCAGTCACCTCATTGACCAATATATGACATGGAGGAGTTGCCAGTTCACATCCAAGATCACAACATTGCTGCAGCAAATATCCAATGCTGTCATCACCAACAGCATGGGCCTCCCAGTAGAGCCTTAAGTTCATGGCAATGTGCTCAAGTGGCTGCATGTAAAGGAACACACATATTTCACATATAAGTGCAACTACATGAACTGCTACATATGAGACATAGTACTCTAAATCCAAGGCAGAGTAGGGCTACAGGAGATTTAGAAACTGGTCAAAGATCTTGTGCATAGCCTTGCAACTCAAAGATGTAACAATCATAATCTCTAGCTAAATCTAACTACAGTGACAATAGCTGGGTACCAAGAATGAACAACAAAAGACTGACAAGTTTATCACAGGAAACCAACTACCTCCCACAATTGACATAAACTGATTTCCATCACATGACAGTCCCAAGGATAGGGGCAGAATACCTGTGCTCTACAGCTGATAGCCAAGCGGAAGAGGTCAACTGCAACATTATGCAGCTTCTCAGCTAATGCAAGTTCAACCAAGTAGAGCCAATGTGTGGCTGACCTAAGCAAATTCCCTGAGATTTTTGCTTGAGGAGGAACGCATGTCTGCACAAGGCTTTCCACTGAAGGAGATCTTGCACCACTCTTGACAGAAACAAATTGTGTGTCTTGTGGCTGCTTCTGCAAACTCTTTTCTAATACAGATGAGGCACTTGATAGACTTTTGGTAAACCGTCCTATCATACCACCAGTCTTTTGTTCACCTGCAGCTGTTGTTGCTGCCACTTTGGAAGCTCTTGTATTGCAAGAAGCTGAAACATGAGAAGGTTTCAGTCCACTTAGGGTTCTCTGTTCTGGTCTAATAGACCTCTTTCCCTTCACTTGATTGCAGGTACCTCTTATGTCAACTGGCTCATGGCTTGATGCAGCAAACAAATTTCTGGAAGTGTTGACAATCTGAGGGGTGGCATATCTAGATGAGATCAGAAACCCGCGTTCTGGTTTAGTGGGCTTCAGAGTTTCAGGAGGAAATCGACCACCCTTCTTAATTGACATGATGGGATTTTCACTGAAAGACATGCAAACACAAGTTTAACCTTATGTTAGACAGGATGGAAAGGATACAGTTGTGAGCTCATCAAATTCAAAACCACACCCCTGTTCAAGCAACTACTGTTAGGTAATTGTGTGACAGAAAGAAATAAAATACAGTATGAAAGTGTTGGAGGAACTCGAAATGGTAAGGAATTGCAGCTACATACCATATTGTAGAAGTCAGATTTGACCGTTGAGTTATCTCCTTCAGCACTGTGTGGTCATGCACTTCAAAAGTTTCGAGTTTTTTTGACACTGGACCTGTGTTAGCACATGCAAGAAACAGAATGGACATTATAGCACCGCCAGTGAAGAAATAGAGCTTTGCCAGACCAGCCTGTCCTATACTCTCAAGTCTGACATTGTGCCATGCTCTCTGGTATGCATGCAGCACAATCCCAGATCAGACCTAAAACATGGAGAGCTATCTATTCTCAATCAGATGCAAGCATTTCTGCTGTAGCAAATGCTGATTTTCCAAAAGCATGTAGAAGGTGAAGATAATACTAGCAATTTCTTTCTTCTTGGTTTGGTAAGTCGCATTCAAAGCAGCTACGACAAAGCTGGACAATCCCCTCCCTAAAGGAACTCACCGGTGAGAGGCGACGGAGGCCCCATTTTTGTTCTCGTGAACACCGAGTGTTGACCGTCAGATTTTCGAAACAGGTTGCTTGGCCAAGGGTGCTGTTCGAATGACACGCACGCACGGACGAGGTCGGAATTTTTGCCAATTCAAAACTCAGCGTCTGCGAAGTATAGATCGATATAAATGGCGATGTCAGAGGACTTCTGACAACACGTTTCTGGTGGTAGAAGCAGCCCAGCTAAGAAGACGTAGATGAAATGGAACTCAAAGGTAAGGATTACTCTAGTTCATCCTTGCGAGGTACGAATTACTGGAATTGGTCAGAAGAAATTTCGAGCTTCTGCCTTCATAATGGACGCATAGCACTTTACGTACACCGAAACGGAGATGAAGACAAAAGCAGCTGAGCTAGCCTAGTTTCCTGGAGCAACAAACAGCCACGAAACTAAAAGAAAAGCAGTAACAAGCTTGAAAAACAAGTCCTGGATTCCAGCAATTAAGAGACTTCGCCTACAGTTTACATGCAGAAACCAGAAAATTCCGGAAGATTTTGAATGGAAAATCTCAAAACATCAAGAAAAAGAGATTTCCGAAAAACGCAAGCAGCTCCAATTTTCCAGACTCTTGTCGGTCCGCGATCCACCCTTGGGACAAAGAAACAGCAAATTCTACGCGTCTATTACAACAATAACAGACGGGCATTAGGCAAAAAGAACAACAGCGTACGCTTCAGCAAATGCAAGAGATGATAAGTCCACAAATTATGGAGGCAGCAGCATCACCAACTTCAACACTGAATTACCACCCCAGAATCACCCAAAAAAACACCGAGAAGGAAAACAAGTCACAAAAGAAAACAGACCGATAACAACAAGAATTCGCGTCAGAAAACTCAAATTCTTTAAGGAAAAAAACAGGGACTCTAGATTAGGTGTTTACCGCACTGAAGCGAAGAAGCGAAAGGGATCGAAGTCCCCCGACGCAGTCGTGTCCAGGGGAGAGAGAGAGAGAGAGAGAGCGTACAGTTCTTGGCGCCAAGGGTATCGCTGCGCTTTCAAACCATGAACTCCGTTTGTCCGTTGGCCCCGTTTCTGTTTGAACTACGTTCGTTCTGTCGTTCTGCTGTTCCTCTCTCTCTCTCGTCGCCATCCGTATCATTCACGGATGATTCCGGGGTTTGTGCTTTGTGCGTCTCTCTCACTCCGGCTTGTCTTTCGCATCGCTCCGTCTCCGGCTTGTCGTCATCATCTCTCTTTGTCTCTCCATCCGGCTCAGTGTTTATTTTTTTCAGTTTTGTGGTTTCGAAAGTTTTGCGATTTTTCTAATATTGTAAGCATTTATTTTGGTCGAATTTCCGTTTTCCGTTTCGAATATTCCTATATATATTTGGCTACACAATGAAAACCACATATATCAAACTGGCAATTCTTAACCTTTTTCCCCCTCAGTTCTGGCGACTGAAAACCTCCAAAATCACTGTTTTCTCGAATTTATATTTTTTTAGTTTTAATTTCGCATTTTGGCGATATCTCGCCAGTAGAAGATTGGCTGGGGTCCCCCAGTTGGAGGAAAAACTAACATAGTGGTAGAAATAAAAATATCACAGTAAGAGTAAATCTCCCAGCCAATCAGCGTCGTTTTCCTGCTGGTAAATTCCACCGTAGCATGCAAGCAACAAAACGGTGGCAACGTTGCACTCTGCGAACTCGCGAGCTTCCCGGCTCTTCGCGCTTCTCCCTATGGGTTTGTTGCTGATATTGATATCAAAATCTTGGGGGTGCCCCCCCCCCCCTCGGGGCCAGGCATGCCTTTCCTAGACAGCGACACATGCGCAGAGGGGGTGGGATTATTTATTTCTGCCAAGGTTTTCTTCCCTATATGATGGCATCCATGGATGGATGATAGGACGGACGAACGGATGGATGGATGAACGGGTCACATGATGAAAAAAGCTTCACTAAAAACGACCACAACGTCTTTTACTATATGTAATTTAAATTCGCCAAATATTCTTCAATGTTTTATTCACTGTCATTTATATGGTTTTTAGCCTAATTTGGCTAAAACCTCCTTGTGGGATAACTAATCACAAAAATTGAAAGAAAGCAAACCTTATAAGTAGGGTTTTTTGTTTTCAAATTCCTTAGGTAGGTGCAATGGCAAGGATCCCCAACTTTAATTTACATTAAATGGCGACTGTCCTAGGCGGACAATAGAGTTTTTTCTACAATCCTACTTAAATCTAAGCAAATTACAAAAACTCATTGTCTAAACCTAGCAAATTTTTCCTTTTTTTTCTTTTGTTTCTAAGAAATATGACGAATGTTGTAAAAGTCCTTTTTTTAATTCCTTCGTAGAGGTCGCATTAGGTTTTATTTTTGTCGTCAATTGGCGAAATTTCACCCCAAAAAAAAATGTTGTTGTATAATGTGACTATTTTTACACATATAGCAAAATCTTAACCACATGGGCTACAATGATGCCATCCATGGATGGATGACGGGACAAATGGACGAAATCGATAGAAAGCTTCACGAAAAATGACCACGACATCTTTTAATATATGTAATAATTACACATTTTGACTATTATTTCCATGGTATGCTGGAGTTTCACTGCTGGTGAAAACGAGTTTTCAGAGATAGGTGTGTTTTAAGGTTTAAAGGGGGATTTGATAATTTATTAAATAGTAATGAAATAGTGGCAAAAGGAGCTACTACGACAATAGACATAGCATGTACATTTAAAGCCATTAATGCAGGAAATATGGTGAAGTGGTAATATGAAGCAACCATTAATCTATTTATGCTTGCAGCATTTTATAGTTTTTGTTGCATTTTTGTCCCATCCAACCATAGGTAAGGAGAAGAATCAATAAAGATAAGCTTGCATTGCCTTTATGGATTTCTTGAACACGGTGTACATTGTCTCTTACTAAATACTAAAGCATCAATGAACTTCTACAATGGCTAATTAAGGATTTTGGAGAGCCATGGCCAAGCATAAGGTTTGAATATATTATTTGCATTTTTCTATTACTAGGGTCTATTGTAACTTTGGGTATTGATGATGACTATGATGTGCATAAATGTTTAAGATGTTTATGAAATTTAAAAAAGGTGTTATTGGGAGAAAAGCTAGTGCTCACCATATTGGACTTTGATATTAGCATTCATCATTCCTACACTAAAAAGTAGGTTAGGAGATGTGAGTTCTCAAAATTTCTTGGCCCTTTTAATTGTTGATTACCCATTGTGGGATCAACATTCTCAAATTGCTACGAGTTTAATGTAAGACAATTTTCCTTTTATTATTTAGACTACAATCCATGTGGGGTGTTTCTTGGTATTACACACAAGGTTGAATTGGAATGGCAACTTATCATTGCGTTATATTTTGGACACATGCAAGGTGAACTTAAGTCCTCTTTGAATTTCATGAATTATTTCAAATTATTGTAACTTCTCAATAACCAATGTTATTTATCATTAAGGAGACATTAGGCAAAAAAAAAAAATTTAAATGTCTGAAAATGTTTAAAATTGTTGCCATATTCTCAAAATGGATTCCCCACTATCATTTGGGTGAAGACACACTTGGGTGGTACCACTAAAACCATCTACCCCAAAAATCACAAGAATGTTGGTTTCATTTTAATTAATGAAAAGACAAATTTCAAAAAAAAATCCCAATTTTTGTATTGGTTTTCAAAAACCATCACCTTCGATTTCCTAGACCCTAGACAACTCTAGTTAAAATCAATATGAGATGTTTTCTGTTTTTATTTCGCTCCTTGGACCATGTTTTTCAACTTCAAACCTGCTTTGGAATTGTTACAGATTTTGTAAATGGCGTTTTCTTTCTCTCGCACCTCTAACTTGCAAAGAATTTAATGTACATGGGCTTGTACACATGAAACATCTTCCATCCATGAGGATGTAATTTGGTTAGTTTATTTCTTACAAAAGAATTTTGTTTAAAGTCTATGAAGTTTGACAATGCATTTTTACATGCCCAATGTTGCCACAATTTCAACCATACTTCATAACCCAATAGTTGTGGAAAGAACCATAATAAACATGGCATCTAGGTATTTAAAATTTGTGGATTTTTAAGGTTTTATTTACTAAATTTTGTATTTATTTGCTAGAATTTCTTAACATTTCACATTGATTTTTTTGTTGTTGCATGTAAAGTATGAAGATTTCAAAGAAATATATTTATAATATTTTGTTGAAATATATCAAACGAGAAAACAAGCTACTTTGGTTGTACAAAATTTGATATTAAGGTTCCTTCTCTAATGATATCAATAACAACTACATTTGGTATCATTTAGTTTAATGTTTTTATTTAAAATTAACAAAAAAAATTATATTTGCAAAGATGATTTTAGAAATTCAATTGACAATTAATTATTTCACCAAAAAAACAACCATTTTCAAATACTCTTCCCACCAACAAAGGGTCCATGGACCCTTTGTGCCTCATTGATAAAAGCTCCCGAAATTTGAATGGCTGCCCCCACCTCATTAATCAAAGTGACTTAATTGCTAGGGCCCTTGAACAAGGTTTTCCCATATTAACAATTTGTACAAAAAAATTCCTAACAATTGTCAATCAACTACATTACCATACATGTCCATTTCTTGTTTCAGAATGTGTAGGTGCATAAGCAAACATATTTGGTGTGCATTTGAAGCTTTAATTCTAATGCCCTTGAATTGTTGTGACTAAAAATGGTTGTTGATTTTAATTAAACAATAGATGAATCTTCCATTGTTGCATTGTTTAAAGGATGCAAAATTGGTTGTTCACTGATCTTTCACCAAAAATGGAATTGTGTATCTATGATTAATGATCTTAAATGCCAAAAGCATTGTGCATTCTCAAACTAGCTTATTTGGTAAGGTCATAGTCTTTCTAAAAATCAATCTAGTATTTTCCTTCTTTTCTATTATCCTTAAAGTTTAAGTTTAAAAACAATACATATTTTTCATAATATTTTCATTGAAGTAAGTCTACCATTGCAGACTGTCCATTTTTTCCCCCCCAAAAAATGATATATTCAACAACTATAAACTAAACAACATCCCCAATGAAAAGCTCAAAGTTTGAATAAATTCTCAATTTGCCCACTACTATATTAATAGATTTTTGAAAAAGAGGTAATATCCTTGGAAAGCATGTCGACAATGAAAAAATATATTGCCCATGAACATCAAATGGCAATGTAACTTGAAGGCAATAATAACATATTCAACAATGTTCTAGTGCTTTGTACATGCAATTAGTAACACAAAAGTGTTACAATCAAACATTATTAAAAAGGTTTTAAAAACACAAGCATCGTGGCACCATTAGAATTAAACATGTGTAAGAAACCTTAATTTGATTTTCAAATTTTTCATTAACAATAGAACTTTGAGCAATCAAAATTACTAGTTTTTCCCTCCCATTATTTCTCAATATTACTTTTGTTTCCAATATTTAAAACAACTTTAAAACATAAAACATTATTTGTAGTGTTGTAACTTTCCATGATGATTATGGCATTAAGGTGTTATGGACATTTGCATGAATTTGTGGCCTAATAAATTGATAATGTCAGAAACTATACCAACAAACATCTAATTGAATTTTTTATATTTAATCCAAAGTAAATTTTGTTTGACAACAACACATAAACCATTCCCACATATATTGTTAACAGTCATAGGACCATAACATGACCAACCCCTAATTGATTTAGGACAATGCAAAAATACACTAAAAATCAGACCAAAATAGTATGCCTTGACATTCAAGGGTTTAAATATCTTTACCGACAATTCCTTTAACATTGCACCAAATTTCTAAATGCAAAAGACAATAAAAAAAAGGGAGCGGGTGCCAAGGAAGACGTGAAATTATGGGCACAACTGAACCAACTCTAAGCAAAGGAGTAATATTATATGGCACCAAAAGGCAAGTTTTTAAGTTATCAACAAAATTACTAACCATTCTAGAGTCACAAAAGAATGATCAACATAATACTAAAGTTGATGATGTTGATTTCAATAAAAAGATTATGTCTAGGGAAGTTGATGAGATGGTGGTTGAATAAGTTGAGCTAGATGATGATGCCATTTTGGACAAAGAGCAAATGGGAAAATTGATTTTTTCATATGAAGCAAAGAATGTATTACATACCGAAATTCTTTCATTTTCAATACATATTTGTGCACAAAAAATAATAATAATAAACTTGGATAGAATTAAAAATCACCTTGTTATCCTAAGTTACATTTGTGTTTTGATCTTGTACTTCTATTGTTTTCAAGCAACTAGTTGAAGGAAAGCTCAAGGAAATGAAAATGGAAGAGGTGGGAGCACTCGAAACAAAGACCCCACATAAAAAGGTAAGTTTTTGAACTTGAAAGCTTTTTTGAAAGCTTCTTGTTTATGTTTGTTTATTCCATAGTTAAAATCTTATTAATCCTATTTAAACAATGGATTCTCCTTCATTTTCCTACTCCCAACAACTACAATGAAGTGTTTTTTTTTTGTTCAATTTATCTTCTTCCTATCTTTTCTCTCTTTCTACTTATTCCTCTTTTTTCCAATTTTTTTCTTCTAATCAATTGTCTTTGATAACAATCAACATTTTCTTTTATTTGCTAGGTTTCTAGAACACAAGTTTTTGTTTACAATAAGCGTTGGGGGAGCATGGGAGCTCCATAACCATACCCATTTTCTGTAGGAATTACAAAATGCTCCCTTAGTTCAATCCCAACAACTACAAACAAAAAAAAGAGTCTATTATCATTGATGACAATTGACCTTTTCATTTCTTTAAGCCCTTTTTTTTTCTTTGCCATCACTAGGAAAGCTTGGAAGGTTCCTTGGCTTCTTCTTCTTGTGTGATAGTGTATGTAAGTGAATGCCAACGATTATTTTTCATTTTTTCCCTCCTTGCCATCACTTTTTGTGTAGTGGAGTACAACAAACCAATTTTTTTTTGATGTTGTTCAAATGCCCCATGTTAAAAAATAAATAAATTATTCTTTGTGATTGTCGAGCTTGGAAGCTCCCTAGTTTCTTACTCTTATGTGGTGGTGATTGCAAATGAGTGTTGGGGAATTAGTTCACCTTAATATTCTTTTTTTGTCCTTTTCTAAAATCACCATAGTTGAAAGTTCAATCCATGGCTTCATCTTTGTGTGTAGCAATGCCAAAAAATGAGTCTCAAGAACAAACTTCTCTTGATGTTTTTTTTTCATTCTCCATCATTAGGACCTCACTCCCCTTAATGCTTTCATTTTAAAATAAATAAATCCATTGTCATGGAGGTTCCAAGCTCCCCAACTTCTTGGTTTTTACATCATTCGAAATTGCCATCACCTGGGAACTTAGAGCTCCTTGGTTTTTTTTTGCTCCCAAATCACCATTGCTAAGGAATTTTGAGCTCTTTAACATTTTTGGGGGCCCATTTTGTGTTGGTCGACACTTGCAAGTAATGCTAGGGGAGTGCAAAGCTCCCCAAGCAGTGAAATTTTTTCTTGTTCCTTTGAAATCACCATTGCCAAGAATGCAAAACTCCACAATGTTTCTTTTTGTTTTTTTCAATGAACATTTTTTATTCATCATCAGTAGGAGCCCTTACAAGTGTCAAATGTCTAGGGGAGTTGCAAGCTTCCGTAACACATTAGTTTTTGACTTGTAGGTAAATGTGAGATTGGAGCTGCCCCAATATAGTTGGTTGCATGTTTTTTTTGGTGGCTTGAATGTCATTAACAACATTCAAATTTTAAAGTTGTTTTGTATTTAAATGTACTCAAATAAAATGAATGAAAAATTTATATTCTTGCAAAAGACTACACCTAAGAAATAAATAAATTTGAAACCCCAAAGATGTAACAAATCAAACCACAAAAAATTAACAATCAAACCTCAAATTATTTCATAATTACCTTTATATGAGTTTATAATTAGCTTGTTAAACAATAGAAAAGCTTCATGGACCACTAAAGACAATGTTTCTTACCAGTAAAATAGTTTTAAACATTTGTTACAATCATCAAATTTAAAGAATAAAGTTATTTTTTAAAGTTTGAATTTGATTGTGAATGTTTATTGTTTGCCATCTCATTGTACTTAATAGTTTACCATGCTATTGATTTTGATTTGGTCCATATTGCCTTCTTTTTTGTGTAGGTTAATTAATTTCCTTGTCTCAAAGTACATTTTCTATGACTTGATTACTGCATCCATGATAACCCTTGTGACTCAAAATACATTTTCTATGATTTGATTATTGCATCCATGATAACCTTTATGAATTTGTTTTCCATGTGTAGAAATGTGGATTTGGAATCAAATATACATTTGAAGAAATGTACATTGAAAATTTTGGGCAAATGGATTTTGATGAAAGGGACGGTGATTTTGATATGCAAATTATTATTGTTCAAAAGGATCATAAGGTGTCTATAAACTAGATTATAAAATATCTCATAATTCAACTAAAAGTAAGGCTAGGTTATGCATTCCTTTATGTCACATGATATCCATGCCTATGTAAGGCCTACATTGTTTGTCGATGTGAAAAAGATGGAACACAATTTCCAAATGGGCTAGAAAAAGGGGGATAAAGTGTTTTATGTCTTTACCACAAACAACAAAGGAACATAAGAAATGGTCACTCATAAGTTGTTGGATTCATGGGACATTCATTAGCAAGCAAAAAATGCCAAGTTTGAGGAACACCGCCAAGTCGATCTAGATTTGCAAAAAAATCCAATATGATGTTTTCATATGGGATGGCAATCATAGGCTTCAAACCTGGTTCCCATTCGTTGATCAGGTGCACAAGCATGAAGAAAATTGGCATGTGAATGTGGACTTTATTGTCTTGGACAACACAAGGGGGGTTGTTAAATGACTTACAATGATGACGAACTTTAATAAGTAAGATTTCAATTTGATCTTTCATTTGGTCAATTTGGATTGTTGTTGAAAACAAGTGCAACCTTTATTTAATATAACTTAATGATTTTTTTTAGGTCCACCAAATTTGATCGTGTAAAAGGATCATTAGTTCATGTGTTTTATCACATGCAAAACATAGGGGTGAAAGCACACTAAGTCGCCCCCCCCCCCCTTTCCCCCACAATTGTAATCATATTATAATTTTCTTGCAATTAATTTTTTTGGTAATGTGAACTATGATTGTGAACTATTCAAGATGGATATACATCTGCATGTATATTTATATACATATTTTAAATATCCTTGCAAAGAGAAGTAGACACATACCACACAAACCTATCAAAAATATAACCAAACCAAATTATTTGAAATAAATTGTTTAAAAAACCATAGTTAAGGCTTAAGATGAAGGTTTATTTAGCTATAACATAAATAACAATCATGGTATTCAAAACCCCTTGTATCATCAATGTACTATACATAATTTAAGTGTTGATTGAGATATGTGCCATCATAAAACAGAATTAGGTTAGTGGACAACACAAGGTTTGGAGGAATATTTTGCTCAAATCTTATACTTCAAAGTTTACAGATTTGGGGCGTTTGAATTAGCATTTTTTTCCTAATGATCTCATGTCAAATTTCACACTTCAATTTTGACCTGCAATTATTTTCATTGCAATCCATGATTTTTTGTAAGACCATAAATTTTTGTGTGTTTTGAATTTATGACACCAATATTAATCATGGAATGCCATAATTTTTTGAAGTTATTAATTCACATGCATTTGTATGTGTACTAAATAATCTATTGTTAACTTATAATTATGATTATAATATTAACAGTCATTTTGAAGAAAATGACACATAAATCATGGGTCAAAGCAAGATAAAATATACCAAAAAAGTAGATGTTTCCATTTTAACTCTCATATAACTACCATAAAATAGCATCAAATTAAGTGAAAATATGTGTCAAATAGCATTAATTGGCTTTACAAAATTTATAAGAATCTAACTCTAAAAAAATAAAAAGCAAATCATTTTAAAAAAACATTTGAAACTAACTAAAAAATATGTGTTCAAATTTTCTTTTGGTTAAAAAAATTAATGAAATTGATATGTAATGAGTTAGGAAATGAGTATCAACATATGTTTTAGCAAGGATGAAAATGGGATAACATGAACCACACCTGCTTGCTTTTTTATTGCTTTTGGGGAAATATTTTTGGAAAAATATATTTACATTTAAAAAAAATCTTCATATTATTTTAGTAAGGTTTATGTTAAAAAATTGGCAAAAAAGTCATTTTAAAAAACAAATCCATTTACAAGTCTTTTTATTGTTTAAAAACAAACGTTATAATGTTTAACAAATGATTTTGTTAATATTTTACTAATTGGATTAATTTCAAATCAATTCACATGTTTCCATGATATATTAAAAATATGATTATATAAAAAAATCTTACAATTTCAACATCAAATTAAATTACGACTTTAAAACATTAAAAACCCAGACAAACTTGCACTTGCTATGGTACGTGTTATGTGACTACACTTGCAAGTCATCAAAAAAACCTTTATTTCCTTTTTGTAAGAAGCTACTTGACACTTATTTGAAACCAAAAGCCCATAAGGGATAATAGATGTCAAAACCTACTTGTATTTTGAAAAACCTACTTAAAACCTACTTTTACAATTTGAAATATGAAAATCAATGCACATTAATATAAACATATATTATATTTAATCATTGAAATGAAAACATTAAATGTTTCACAATTTTATAATGGGTTTTGTTGTTATTTAAAATCTATTTGTTTTAGTTTTGACAAGGTAATCAAGTTGTTCACTTTATCTTGCTCACACCCTCCTTGACTTTCTAACTACTTAACGTACTAGCTTAGGTTAACATACTTATTAAGTTAACCTATGTATGTAGGATACCTTGTAAGTCACTTAACTACCACATCTAATATATTTAAATATATTAAAAAAAGGTTACCCTATTAATAGGTTAACTGGGTTTATGCTTGTTTAGGTTCCTAGCTTTAGGTTTTTTGCCAAATCAACCTAGATAACTTCATTACAAAATATTTTATCAAGTTTGTAACCACTTCAAGTTTGTGTAATTAAATGTGATTATGATGCAACTAAATGTGTTTATAGTTTTAACACATGTCATCCATCCATCAAAACATTTTTGTAACACTTTGTTGAATAAAACAACTAAGTTGAAAGGGCATGCACTTTACGTGCCATACCAAGGTTAATGATGACATGGAATCTCATTATATAAAAGAATTTTAAAATCATGATTGTTAAAATGAATGGGCTTTGTAACTAAACATCCCTTGTGACTACATGGGTGAAATGACATGGATTTAGCAACTCACTAGTCGCTAGTTGCATATACATGTCCTTCCTAACTAAAATGTAGTTGTAAAGGTTAGTTGCAAAACCCAAAATGTGTTGTTGTGGCAAAGGTGGTGGCAAAGGTGGTAGTTATAATTTACAAGAATGGAAGTGCTTATAAAAGGGTGTAATATGTGTGTTTCACATGTTACCCAAAGAAATGGGTTTAACAAATCTTGCCAATCCAAATAAAATCATAGTACAAGCATAAGCAAGACATGTTAGTAAATTCAAAACCAACAGAACTAAACACAACAATTTACAATGTTACAATGGTCTTTCAATGCTTATGGAAGATTGATCCCTAAACATGAATCGAATCATTGTTCATAACACTAACCTCAATATTAATAGCATTCAACTAAAGGTCCATGTTTATCAAATGAAAAACTTTATGGTCCTTCACTATTTTCTTTATAGAAAATTCCCATGGTTGTTACAAGAACAACCCACAAGATGTACGGGGCACATGCATCAAGCTAACGCATTTATCAATTAAAACATTACTTCATAAATCCATTTGTCCTCACTTGTTAAATCAATAGTTTCATTTGTCATGTGTACACAAAGATTTGGTAGTTTTACCTTTCGCATCACTTTGGAAACACTCTTTTGCACCTATTACCTATCAGACATATTTTGCAAATGTCAAATAATAGGGCCCAAACATCTTCATAACTATTGTGAATATTCTTGTCATCACATTTCCAAGGGGCTCAATATTTTTGACAAGGTAAATAAGAATACATAAACAACATACATGTGTGGTATTTCTAGCTTTAGTTTTATAACACTCTTTAGCAGCTTCAACTGTAGCTTTCCCTAATCAATCGTTGGCATTTGCTCATGCACACCCACATGTATGTTGACAATATCCTTCACCTTCTCTTTATAATGGATTGCCAAGGATTCAAAAAACCTCCTCTTGTTTGCTAGCTACAAGTTTCACATTTTTGCTTCCAAAAGATTCAAGCTTTCCTAATTTAGACACAATTCTTTTAGCTACAACCAACCCCCTTTTTGGTTGAAAAATTGGAGTTAACATTGCAAAAGGCCTTGTAGCTAAATCTTCTTTCTTTCTTGATTGAAAACATGGATATTTAGAGAATTTAGGTTTTTTCATTAGTTGTAAGGTAGAGCAAGGGGATCTTCTTATGATATGTTCATGCAATGTAGGCATTCCTATTTCAGTGGTCGATAAGTTGGTGCCAAGACCTTGGGGGACCTTGCAACTAGATCTTCCCCTACTCTTGTTACACAAATTTAATGTTTGGACAATTTGGGTTTCTTGTTTGGTTCTAAGGTAGAGTGTGGGGGTTCCAATGCACTTCCTTCATGTAATAGAAACACCTCCTCCCTTTGTCAATTTCCCTTGACCATTGGCTTTTTTGCAAGGTTCCTTGAAGCTAGTGGGATTTCTTTTGACCTTTGACTTGGTTAGATGAATTTTGTCACGAATCTCATCCATAACCCACTTTTTTTGTTGAAGCCTCTCTAAGTTGCCAATCACACAGACAATATTTACATGCAAAGTTTTAGAAAACAAAATGTTATACTACAACAAAAAAACACAAATAAGCATAAGCTTTGGCGTTTTAAGTTTATCTACAATCAAATGTGTTACATTGTCTAGTGGCCTAGAATGTATAATTGAAAGGACACCAAATTGTATAACAAACAATCTTTTTTGTTCATCCCACGCCACTAATTTCTAGACTTTGTTTTGTTCTTCCTCCAACCTGGCATTTCAAAGTCCAAAAACAAAATCATACAAATTGATATTCAAGGAAAAACATAGGATAAAATGAGATTTGTATGTATTGAGCCATAACATTTTATTTCCTTGAAGTTAAATTGATAATGGGGAAGAAGATTTATTAATTGTGATTTTATGTGTAAAATACATGCAACAAGTTTCCATGACAACATGTGAATTATCACGATTTGTTTCCACAAAAGGGTTGCACTCAAAAGGAACAAGGATGAAACCATTTGTTGGTGACATATTCCTCCCATCTCCCCATGTCGTGTCCCTATGAATTCACTATTCGCATTTGATACACCTTTCACAAGTTCCCAATTTTCTCATCTTATAGGAGTGTTTGTCATGCATAATCTACAATCACCATTTTTTGTTAATTTTTTTCCAATGTATTGCATTTAACCCCACATGTTTGTAACCTTTTCACCAAAGGGTTTGGCTTGGATGTACATTTCAATGCAAACATTCAACAAATGATGAAGTAATAAAATTTGTGAAGTTTGCCAAGGTTTTGCCATTTTCAAGGACATGTCATAGAATAGTCCACTTTGTTTGAAATATCTTTCATATGAAGTTGCCACAAGAAAAAACAAAGTTGAACATCATAGTTAACATGATTTCTATAGGTGTATGTGTAGCCTAACCTGACTTACACATATCCTAAACATCCATAAGTTCATGATCTCGTGATCATCCCATGAACATACTCCACCACTGGTTGGCTACCAAACCCAACCGAATATTACAATATTGTGCAATTTTTCATGTTTATGGGTTTGGGCTTGGGAAACTATTAACCTTCTACCTATGTTAAGGATTAAACAATTGTTGAAACCCAAATAAGATGATGTAGGGTGGGCAACCCCCCAAAAAATGAAAAATATGTTTATATTTCAAAACCATAATGTACAAAAGTGTAATAGAATATGACATTTTATTTCAAGTACAATTGTTTTTTGCAAAATCAAAGGTTTAGATGTGTGGTGCCCCAATCAACTAACCACATACTATTTGTTACATGTTAGCTAAATAAACCAAATTGTTATCCCATTTTACAACTTAACTTGGTATCATTTTGGCTTGATATCATATCTATTATTTTCACTTAATTAATTTTAACAATTAACATCTTGCAATATTGGCATTGTTTGGTTGCAATTTTGTGTTTTTTTGGGTTTATATAGGTAACGTCACATCAATGGGTAGTAGGTAGGTACATCATAACTTCCAAGGTTATAATTTGACAATAGTAATTGCACAAAAATATTTTTTCATAAATTTGTATTGTTTAAACATGGATGGATGTCATGCATTTAAAACATGTATGAAACATGTACAAGTAAGACGAACATACATTATTTTAACACACAACATTTATGTTTAACACTACAAGAATTCAAGGTTTAATTGATTGGAAATTTTGGTCAAAAAAGATTCAAAAGTGACATCTATCAAAAACTCCATCCAATCATTTAGAAAAAATCATTTTTAACATCATCCATTTAGACTTTAGTGGTTTTTTTTTAATAGGCCCCATTTGACTACTAGTCAAATCAACTAATCAAAATGGTAATCATTTTTTATTAGCCATTTTTTGACATGTGGCAACATATGAATGCATTATTTTTTCCATGTGTCAATGTTAATTTGTTATGTCTAATAATTAGGTAGGTACCAACCTATGCCCTACCTACAACTATAGGTTTACAATGTACATGTACATTATAACATCACAAAATACACTAAATTCATATATATGATTTGTTCAAGTTTGAACCCAAGACCTTATGGAAGCATCTCGATGCCCTTTACCACCAACCTACACACCTTTTGTTGATAAAACATGTGCTACATTTTGTTTTATTTTGATAATTATGAAATTGTTAAAAAATCCTAAAATTGACACACCTTTTTCATTTCAAATTTTGTGCAAATGAAATGACTAAAATCATAATCTTGTAGTTTATTATGATATCTATTCAATAGAATCAATAAAATCGATAAATGTTCAAACGAATTTTAAGAAAATGTTTTTAAAAAATATAAATCGTTGACAAATTCAAACATGTTAAATTATAATTCTTCCATTTCAAACATCCATTATGTGATTGAACAAAACTAAGTTGGTAGATAGGTAGGATAAGGCATGTCATAGGTGAGCAATTAAGTTGATAAAATAGAAATATGTATAGGTGGGGTCGATAAATAGGTAATATAGGTAGGTCATAAGTAGGCATTAGAGTAAAGTAGGTAGCACATCATGCAACAATATATAATTTAACAAAATTGTTATTATTATATATAGGTATAATGCAACGTCAAATACAAACTTGGAAGCATTTTACAAGAAAACTAAACATATATTGTGAAAAGAAAATATATGGATTACTTTTTTTGGGTTTGGAAAATCATGTTCCCCCAAAGCATGGGGATTTGATTTTCCTTTGTTATTCAATCCTTAAATATTATAAGGATCAAAATATTCAACTTCTAGTAGTTATCTGTCCCATCTTACTTGATTTTTTATTAATAGGGTGGTTATATATCTGTAGATATTCAAACTTTAATATGTTATTTAAACAATTGATGTGACATTAAATGAGCACCAAGAGATAGAAGAGACTTGAACATTATTGCATTTTTGTCATATATATATTTAAGTTTTTTGATTGTCTTATTCACAAAATTTGATTTATCAATTGTTGAACACATGTTACTTAACCAAGTTCACAAGATTTGTACAAAACTTGTTGACATTAAAACTATTGAATTACATTGATATCCCCATAGAAAACAAAACCATTCGAAATTAATAAACAAAATTCCAACTACAAGTTGTCTCACTAAATGGTAGGATTAATGAACAAATAATTAATTTCGACATGGTTAACCACAAAGGTAGAAGGGTTTTGTAAATATGGAGGTTCCAATTATAATTAAAACATAACTAGGGTACCCAATTAATATAAATAATGGCATGTCCCTTTTGATCACCAAATTATAAAACATAGATAGGGTACCTAACTAATATAAGTGATGGCATGTCCATTTTGACTACTAATTAATTATAAGACATAGGTAGGGTACCTAACTACAATAAGTAATGGCATGTCCATTTTGACTACCAATTGATTATAATACATAGGTAGGGTACCTAACTAGTATAAATAAAAGCATGTCATTTTTGTTAAACCCTTGGAATTTGACCAAGGATGTTAGTTTTTAGCCCATCTTGATTGGATGTTTTATTTGACACGATCAAATAGGTCGCTCTAGTCAAGTTGATTAGTTAAATGTTACATGTGTCATTCGTGTTATGAACCTTTAGTCAAGAAAAAAATTCTTTCAATAAAAGAAAAATATATGAAGATGAACATCTTCAAAAGCCATGATTTGTTGTAGTGTAAACAATATCAACCTATGAAAAAAAAAGATTACACAACTATTACTACCAAATTGTGGTTAAGGAAGTTTGTGATGTAGGTGGGGTAAGATCAATACCAACTTGCTTTTGTGTATTGCTTCATTGTTTTGTGGTGGCAACCCCCTAAATGGTGAATAGGTAATAAATAGGTTCAAGTTGGTTGTTATAGTTAGCTACTTAGGTAGGCGTGCATGTTATTTTGTATGTGAAGGTAGTTGGCCTATTAGTTGGTAGATAGGGGCAATAATGAAATTAGTAGGTAGGTGAGGTAAGAAAAATACAATTTTGTTGTGAAAAATCAAATACATGTAACTAAAACATTAAATAAACTAATTGTTTTAACATGGCTGTTTAGGTAGGGAACAAGGATCAAATGTGAACAAAATTTCATGTCTAACCAAAAGAGTGCATCCAAGGCGGTGCACAAGTGAGCATTGATTCACTATTGTTATAAGGGATGAATGACGATAAACATTTTTTTGTGGGAAATTTCACAACTTGGTGACCATGTATATTAAATAAAACAAGAATATATTGTTAAATATTTTTTTGCGAGGGAAATTTCTTCGAGCATTTCAGAAGTTTTTAATTTTTCACTAAGCTTATCACCATTAATTTGTGTTATATTTTGTCTTGGGCATGCTTTTTAATTATGTTAAATAAAAAATTGAATATTTGAAATTATGATATTCCCTTATGGTAAATAAAGGTTTTCCTCTTTTTGGATGACATCAAAGGTGGGTTACTTTATTAATGTATTATTCATTATAATATATATGTTTCATGCACGGACAACATTGATTCACTTGCCTAAAATCTAATAATTGTTATTGTACTCATTATAACCTTTTAAGCAAAGTGCAATTTATAAATTTTTTTTGTTTTGAAGATATTTTTATCACAAACACATCAAAGTAATTCTCATTGATTATCTTAAAATTTTAACATGCAAAATATTAGGAAAATGATTTGGAATGGAAAACAAATTTCAAAAATGTTTTCATGTGTTTTTGGCATAAAGGAAATTGACACAAGTAGAAATTTCAATTCACCATTTAGAGGATAAATATTTTACCATTAGCAAATGTTGTTGAAAATTTTCACATGCAAATTGCATATTATTAAACACATATGCATTGCAGACATGCAAGTTCATTTGGTAAATCCAATTTGTTGGGGAATTTGCAATTCACAACATGATGCAAGAGGATCATACCCCATTGCAACCACCACTATATTGATTTCCTACTCCCAAAAAACTTCATTTCTCACCTTCAAAACTTGTCTCATGAACGCACTAGTAAGGAGATGAATTGTTGAACTCCAAGCAATCTAAACATCAAATTGCCTAAACCAAAAAATCCCACAAAGCTAAAAAATCTTTATAGCATATTGTTGAATCATCTATTGTGAATTCTTATAACTTCATTACATGTGTGTGAGAACATGAATTTCATATACTAAAAAATAGAATAAAATAGATGATGATGAGGGAAAGTAAACTTGCACAATTTTAATTGAGAATAAGAACATAACAATAGATCCATTAGGCCATCAAGGAAAGGTCTTTTGCAAAGAAAATTGGATTTTAACGTTTTCAATGAACTATGTTTAATGATTTGGAGTATTTCAATATGTGTGCATATTCATACTTGGCTAATTGTTACTATGTCATGTCAATGTGCCAAAAACATATTGAGAGAAAGGAGTCAATCACTTGATCAACAAGCAAATAAAGATTGAGCAAACAAAAAAACACAAAAAGAAACAAAAATCTTTGTATTTTGCACTATACTAGACCCTTTGTTAATGACATTACTTTGCAAGTTGTCCTTGGTTTATAAAACTTAACTACTATCCAAGCAATTTTTTCTTGTGATGCAAATGTTGCATGGGATCAATACACCAACAATTTCATCTTAGCACCACCAAGTTGCCATTTAAAAACATGTTTGGTGTAGTGTACTGGAATTGTTTTAAGAAAAAAAAGAATGTTTATAAGATTTATGTAATTGTTTGCACCTTTATACAACTATTTAGAGTTTTTTAATAAATTGTTTTACTAATAAATTTTTAGTGGGGTTGTCCAAATTATATATATGTATTTTTGCAAATTATCAACTAGTGGAGGAATTTTCCTTTCAAATTAGTTTTCCAAGTATAATTCAATTCCATTAAAATGGGAAAATTTGTTCTATGTATATATAATTTAAAAAAAACTCGATGTTTAACAAATTTGAGGCCGCCTAGAAGTTAATGTTGTGTGATGTTAAAAAGGTGAACAAAAACTTTAAAACAACAATAAACAACATAAAAGGTCTTTTATTATCATCATTTCCCCCCCTTATAACAAAACTTTTAAATGCAAAAAACTCTTCATCATTTTTATGAATGCATTTCCAACCATGTGAACACTTCATGCATATGTTTGTAAGCATGGAAAATAATATAAGGGTTTAGGTTAATTATTTGGAACATTAACCAATTTTTAATATTTAATTTTAAACTAATATTTTAAAAAGATGTTTTGGATATACAAATTATAAATATAAATGAACTTTAAAAATCCATAATACAGGTACATTCATGGTTGGAGTATTCCTTTTTTGGGCACATGACTTAAGGATTTACTTTTTTCTATCTACCATATATAAAATCTATTGATAATAAATTTAAATGAGAAAAAATTGCATAATTCAACTCAAGGTAATTGATATGGTGATAGTGATTTTTCACATGCATACATATTTGTGCATCAATATCTTGGTAAAATGTCGTAAATTCAAAAAATGTGTACATTAATTTTCATAGATAACTTGACATTTTTTTGCATTATTATTTCCTATGCAAGTGACTTGCATTTTGGGCGTCACATTTTAAGCTTAATGAATACAAAAAATGAACCAAATGATAAAAAAATTGCATTTTGTTTGTAGCCCTTTCAAAATTTTCATATGATGTATAATGTAATCATATGCCTTCAATGAACATTGTTAAACATAAATATAAACATTGTTTATCCATGATTTTTTTTGAAATCAATTGCATTATTAATGTATTTTTTAAAAATATTTTAAATGAAAAAATAGTTAAAACAAGGATTGAAATGATTTTAAACGACTTAAAAAGAGATTTATATTATATTCAATTGAATTTTAGATATTTTTATCAATTTAACATGACATAATTCTATATAACAATTCACTATAATTGTAAAACAATAAATGTTATGAAAAATTTAATTAATTTTTTACTATTGTGTTTTTGTTAAAAAGTTGTTTTGGGTACCTTAATTGTGAATATGGATGTAGAAAAAATGATTTTAGATATTTGCATATTTGTTTTCTTGGTCCATTTGATTTGTTAATCTAGGGTTTTTTCTTTTTTTTGGCCTTCAAAATTCAAATTCCCAAAGGGATTTTGTGCTAATAATGTCTAAAAATTATTACCAAGAATCAAACTACATATTTTTGAATTGAAAAGATAGTTGACATGGAGAAATACAAATTGAAGGTGTAAGACTTTTCTTTGTTGCTCATGTTGTATGTTGGCGAACCACCTTCCAAAATCTTCAACTTATCAAATTTGATCCATACTCAAGACATGCCACTATATTATATGAAAATTGTTATTAATTAGTCAAGTTTAAATTGTGGGAGGCAACATTCCAAAATTAAAGGGCCTACTATCGAAAGGTAGTTGAGTTCAATGCTACATTTTGAGAATGTTCCTTACCTATGGGCTTTACCCACCTAACATTACATGTGCTCATAGTTGTCAATGCAATCAATACAAGAGAATTGCTACATTTCTTTTTCCCTTAGTCTGCCCTTTGTCCCAAATTTTTCACCTTGGCATTTCTAGACATGTTTTGGGCATGTTACAAGTGTTATAGGTTATGTAACATGCTACACGGCCCTTGGCACAATCTACCTACCATATTAGGTGCCCCTTGGTACTTGTAACATGGGAAATTATGGGTACAAAACACGAAAAATGATTTTAAAAAATGACAAAAGTCAGACTAGGCAAAAAAAAAATAGCAACACTTTTGTATTGATTAGATTAACAACTATGGGCATACGTAATGTTAGGGTTTAACCCATCATAAAACATGGTTGAATGTTATGATGAACCTAAACATTGGTAGATCACAAGGTGTAGGAGGGGGAGGGCACTTGTGCCTACCACTCTTAAACAGTACATGTAAGGTCAAGGCCATATCTAGGAGGGTTATTCATGGTATTCATGGGATTTATACATTATTCATAGGGATAAATGATTAACATTTACATGCACAACATTAGAAAGTACCTTTTGTGTAAGGTAAAACCTTAGGATGAACGATATTATGATCATGAACCTTAAACCCAAAAAGAAAAAGTAAGAAAAAGAAAGAGAAGAAGGCAAATGAATATAAGAGAAGGGAATGGAAATTTTAAAATAGAAACGATGAAAAGAAAAAAAAAATAGTAGACAAAGATTTTTTTTTCTTGTTTTTTTAATTTTTTCTACTTATAAAATTCTAGAAGAAGAAGAAAATAAATAAATAAATAAATAAATAATTGTTTTTTTCTGAAGATTTTTCGTTTTGTTATAATTGTTAATTCATGAAGAAGAAGAATTTAGTTTTTGTTTCTTTTTCATTGCTTTGCTTTCCTTTTTTTTTTCTTTTTTAAAAGATTTTTTTGGGGGTTTTAAAAACTTTATTTTTCCATTTTTTCTATTTTCTAAATGTTAGAAGTTTTTTTTCTTTTATTATGTTTTTCCTAAATATTTATTTTGTTCCCTTCCTATTTTCCATTCTTCTTGGTTTTCAAAATCCCAAAAGATGAAAGCTGTTTTTCTATTTCCTTTATTTATTATTTTCAAAAAACAATTCCAAAATATATATTTAAAAAAATTCTAGTAGTCTGTATATGTTCATACCCATGTAAATTTGTGGGGTTTGGTTTATATTTTTCAAATTGTCATATTAATGTGTATCATGTGTTTCATGCAGACTTTGAATAATTATGAAATACCAATTTGTAACCAATGTCATTCAACTCCAATTGTATCACTATCAACTTTACACTCATCAACATGCTATTAAGGTGGTTACAATAACAAGAACTTATTGGTGAACACATGACATGATGGTTGATGAAAATAGGTTTGGAAAAGTGTCTCTTGAGGTTAGAAAGTAGCATGCTTATCTTACTTAGGTTTATTTAACATAAACAATGGCATGGAATTCATGTTTTCCATTTTTTGGACATTTATTTTCTTTCGATAGATGTGATATTTGCATTAGTTTTGTTTTATTGCAATTGTCACTTCATGTTTGTATTATGTTTACGTGCTTTGAATGTGAGCATTGCATTAATACTTTGTTGAATTTTCTTTGAAAATACGAGTTTGAAACATATTGCATTAAAAAAACTTCAGAAAAAAGAGGTTTAATGTGAAATACTTGCTTAAGGGTCAAAAAATAAACATTAATTTTGTTAGACTGATTTTGCAATACCCACATTTGAAGCATAAAATGTTAGCTGGTATTTTGGATGGTTTGTGCAATACCCACATGTTGGGCATAAAATATGCATGTTCAATGAAAAAAATAATGATGATAAAAAAAAAAACTTAGAATAAGTAAACTAATTGTGCTAAATAATAGAAGAAAATAATTTAGAATAAGAAAAAATAAAAAGTTAAAATAAAAAATTTTAAATTAAAAAAAAAGAAGAAAAAAGAAATTTATAAAAAAATCCAAAAAACAAAATGCTTACATTTTGGTCACAAGATATGCAATAATTATGGAGGTGTATTGTATTTGAAATGACATTGTTTCCATATGTGAGTGTTGTATTTTGTGATTGGATTTCCAACTACTTCAACTTTTAACAATAATTACGAAAATATGCAATACTTATGTGTGGGTCACAAAAGTTGATGAAATGTGCAATACCTACATTCAAGGTTACCATTTATTGACATCCAAGGATCAAATATGATTAAAATGGTTGTTAGTTCATTTAATGCAATACTTTCATATTTTGTATATCATACATTGGTAGACATTAACATTGTGTAAATGATATGTAAGTAGTTGAATGGGGGTGGGTAGGTAAGTAAATAAATATGTAAATAGGTTGGAGGATAAGCAAGTAGGTATGTACACAAATAAAAAACAAGTTAGGTCAATAATGTAATTATGTCAATAAGATGGTTAGGTCAATAGGGTAGCAAAAAGTTTTTAAAAAATATTTTGTTGAAAAAACGGTTAAAAAGTTAATTCAAAAAAATTTAAATTTCTTTTGAAACATAAAAATTTAACCAAGAATAGATAGAACTTTTGCCAATAAGTAGAGGTTTAGTCATAAAAAGATGGAAGTTTTGCCAAAAAGTATAGGTTTAGCTAGGAAAATTTAATTTAATTTTTTTTTGTAGAAGCTTAACCAATAAGAGATAGAAGTTTTATTAAGACGTATAAGTTTAGCTCAAAAAATATAAGGGTTTTGCCAAAAGGTAGAAGTTTAACTAGGAAGATTTCAAAGTGCTTTCAAGTGGTAGAGGTTTAGGCAAGAAAATCTAAAGGTTTTGTTGAGAAGTAAAACTTTAACTAAGAAAAGGTTAAGATTTTGCTAAGAGGTAAAAATTTATTCAAGAATAAATAAAAAATTTGCTAAAGTGTAATGGTTTAGCCATGAAGAGATGGAGGTGTTGTCAAGAGATATAGGTGTAGCCAATAAATTAGAATTTTTTCCAAAAAGTTGAGATTTAGCTAAGAAAATATATAAGTTTTGTTGAAAAGTAAAAGTTTTGCCAAGAGATAGACGTCTAACTAAAAAGATATAGAGATTTTGTCAACATGTAAACATTTAGCCATGAAGAGATGGAGGTTTAGCCAAGAAAAGTTAGAAGTTGTGCCAAAAAGAAAAGGTTTAGCCAAGAAATATAGGTTTAGCCAAGGAGAGTTAAAAGTCGTGTCAAAAGGAAAAAGGTTTAGCCTAAAGATATAGGTTTAATCAAGAAGAGTTAGAAGTTGTGCCAAAAAGCAAAAGTTTAGCCAAGAGATATAGGTTTAGCCATGAAAAAATAGAGGGTAAGTAGGTAAGGGGTTGGTAGGTAGAGCCAAGATGCAGGTCAATAATGTAGCTAGGTCAGTAGGGTAGCTAGGGTGATTAGGTTGGAGGGTAGTATGGTCAGGGTTGAGAAAAAAACACCTAAAAAATAAAAAGGGTCAAAGGTCAGCTGCCCAGAAAGGTTGACTGTTCTTACAATAGGTGTTTGGGCATTACCCTCTAAAAAAAAAGTGAAGGGCAGAGCTTAAGGTCCAAGGCATAATGTTCTAACAGCAAGGCCTCTCTCTACCCACGGGGGAGCACACCACATGATGTCGACCAAAATCAACAGTGGGTCTTCCTTGTCAGTGACACACGCTCTGCTCCACACACCTCCTAGTGGCTGACTGGCCCAAGAAATTACATTTGGGGAGGTCCCGCAAACAACCAAGGAAATCTCTGCCACCATTGTTCGGAATCTGCAAGATTCTTCAAACATGTTCCTTCTTCCTTGTACATGAGGTCAGTGTTTAGTGTGGGGGAAAGGGCAGCACTAGAGGCTGTTCCTGTGTTTGAGGGCCCAGGAGGAAAAAGTTCACACAAATGTTACCCACCAGTCTTAAAAGGATTCTCTAAAGTTTCAAAGCCCCACAGAACCCAAACAAATAAAAAATAGGTAAAAGCAAAAAAAAGGGTCACCGAAAATTGGCTTCAGGATAGGCCATTACATCACCCAAGGATGACTCTTGTTAGTTCATTGGCAAGTGTTTGTATGCCAATTATGAAAATGGATGCTCTTTAGAAAGCTGATTATGAAAAGTAATTTCTGGCAACAATTTCTCTGCGTTGTTAGAATTGGTAAGAAAGAAATGGCAGAAACGGCCTCTAAAAAGCAAGCCTAAAGTACCAGCAGAATAGCCAATCTGGACCGTCCGATTGAATAAAATCTGCCAGATGGCCGTGCGTTTGAGGTTCCAGCTGGCATGAAGATAATTTAGATAACTCGTTTACCCCCTAAAAGAAGAACCCCGTGAAACCTCGGAAAATACGTACGTACTCCCGGATGCGTGTATATCGAGAATACGAAAATCATAGGACGTGAATAAACAGAAGAATAGACTACAAGAAAAAAGATACGACCGTTAGATTCCTCCCATGTATACGGTTCATTACGTAGGGTACTTGGAGCAATACATTGTACGTACTCGTAGTATGAGTGATAGTATCTCAGTGCTAAGATACGTACGTATTTTTCTACGTACATTTTGTACGTAGATTTGGATTTCGGCTGTTTTCTCGGCTACTCCTTTGCCTCGCTGTTTCGAATCGCCGGCTTGTCTCGTTCACACTTTGCGCGCAAGGCTAATCCCCTTTCGCAACGCACACATCATCGCGGAAGGATGCGCATGCGATGCGATGCGAGTGGGGAGTTTTCTGGCGGCAGCAGCACCGGACTAAAAACGCCAGCAGCCGTAGGGCTGTTGTTTCTGGACGATGGTAACATAGAAGGGCGCGATTTCGCGTGGTGCAAAAATACCTCCGATTTTATAGTGGCCTTTTAGCGATTTTGATTGCGGTGGACAAGGTGAGGAGCAGTACAGCTGTGAGCGCGGAAAAGCGGTGGATGGGTATTATTGTGCAAATGGAAGCCTCAAGTTGTAGTAGTATTTCGGCGCATGTTCTTCCGGCTTTCGCGCCTGAGAAAGGAGTGGCCGTCAGAAAGCGAGCTCACAACAACGCGAGTGGTTCCTCGTCGCTCGTAATGCAGCAGCCTAATACTTTGTTGGCGCGGTTATCGTTGCCGGTGACACACTCGCGTGCTCCTCCTCCCCCTCCTCCTCAGGTTAGTTGTTGCTTTCGGGCGCCGACTTCGGGGCTTAGCGAGTTAGAGGTGTTGTGGAAGGTGGAATCTGGAGGGGAGCTCAAGTGGGGACAAACGTGCTCGCTGCAACTGCAAAGGGGCGGCGGCGGGGGTAGTTGTGCTGCGGGTGGGAGCCCTTCCTCGTCATCAACTATAGGGTGTAGGAATCTGTCATTCGAGAATTTGGAAGGCTATTGGTGTAGGGATAGGAGAAGGAGTGTGGCAAATCTTGGTTTGCAGCAGCATTATGGTTTGCTTCCTTCTTCGTCTTCTTCCACTTCTTGTTGTTGGGATCTGAAGAAGAAGCATAAGAAGAGGATTCCGCGGTTCCAGTGTCGAGGCAGTTCGCAGGAGTTGAACAAAGGAGGAGCAGGAGGAGGAGGAGGAGATGGAGATAAAGCGGAGGAGGGAACAGAAGGGGACGGTTATGAACTGGCAGGCGGGGAAGCCAAGGAAGGACGAAAAGAGAAGAAGACGCCGGTTTCTTCTTCTGGCGCTGCGGGACCTGCAAATGCATTCGATATTGCAAACTCGGGATCGAGGTTGAATCGGGAGGCCGCTGCAGAGTTGGGCAGCCTGGAGTCGGAACTGTTTCTCTACACGGTATATTCGACGTTTTTTTTCCTTTGAGATCTCTCAATAGTGTTCAGGGTTTGCTCAATAGTGTTGGAATTTGATTGTGCAGTGCGGCTCTTGACCAGTTATCTATGATGTCCTGTAGTTAGGTTTACACCTTAAAGTTGAAATGCTGTAAGGAAAATGTACAAGTCTGGTTCTAATGCTGCATATGCAGGGATTTATTTTAGAATATGTACCACAAAGAATTCACTCTTCCTAGATCTAATTCAGGAATTTCTTGTGCATGTGTGCTCTTGCAAATGTGCCACTCATTCAGTGATATGAGGAATGAATGGCTTTCTACGAAGTAGTTTCATGGGGGAGCATGCACTTGGGGTGGTCTTTGTTTGTGATGTGAACATTTGGTGATTCCTAGGGTTTCTTGCCCAAGCAGCAAAGTTTTGTGGGGCTGACAGACTTTCTGACTGTAGGGGCGAATGAGGGCTTTGAAAAGTTTTGAGGAAGAAGTGTCAAAGCCAGATGAGGAGATCAGTCTAGTCAGAGCAGCTGTATTTGTGGCCCAGCATTTGTAAGTGTTCTTCTGTGCTGTGTGTGTTGTTTGTAAGCACTCGAGGGAAATCATTGTTGATGTGGAACATGGACTCTTGTTTCCATTCTTCTGGTCAGCTCTTTTGTGGACATGGTCTTGGTTTGATAACATTTTGGGATAGTGGACTCATATATATGAGAACTGTGATGCTAAAGATGGACAGTCTATAACTAAGTGAAATTTGCACATTTAGTCTAGACATGATGGTGCTTGTCACCAGCCTTTACCCACTGTAGGGAGCTGATGAAGTCAGTGGGGAAGTTGTGATAGTTAAGTCACTATCATACATACTACTGTTGATGGTCCCTGAACAGATGTGAGACTGGCACTTTTGTTCATACCAGTGTGTGTTTTTTGTTTTGTTTTTTGTCTCCCCTTGTTTGGTTCTTTCTGTGGCTTCCTGAGGAAGTGTTAGCCTTGCTGTTTTCTTCTTCATCGTGACAATGGAGATTTCTCTATTCTTATGAAAGATATTTAGTCTAGACATGATCTGCGAGCCTAATGTAATTCCAGGGTCTTGCCTTTATGCTTTTATAAGATCAAAAGGTTTAAGCTTTGATATCTGTTCACAATGTAGAGATTGGTCTTGCTGTGTGGTGCCGGAAGATCCTAGTCTGTGCTGTTGGGTTGATCAATTTGGTGCTAAAATCTATCCTTTGCAAAGCAGTGCCTTTGGCTCTTTAGATGTTTAGGATTTGGTTTCAAAGGTGAATCAGACAGTTGTTCAGGCTTCATTTGCTCTGTTGTTTTCCTTTGAAATGAAAAGCAGTGTTTTCTGGTCTGATTGTGGTCAAGTGGTTGCAGGTATCCAAGAGTCACAGCTGATGAAGTTGAAGCTCAATTGGACCAGATGGCTGCTGATTTGGAGCATTCATTACCACCCCATGGAGGTATTTCCACACCCGCTTTGACCCTATCAGTTTGATTCTTTCCAGAATAACTTTCTTTTCTCCTTTTCATTTGTACTCGTGAGTCTGATTGGGACGATTAGGGTTCAGTAATTGCGCACTTTGAATTGTGATGTTTAATGTGCTCCAAACAGCAGTGTTGGCACAAAGGGCCAACCACATGGAGCTTGTTGTATCTATTAGGAGATGTCACTCTGGTTGAGAACCTACTCAGCTCCACTTGGCATCTGTGCTGAAGACCATTCAGCAGTAAATGTTTGGCATGAGAACTTTTGCATTATGAACTATCTTGACCCGACTCTGTGGCAATGCCAGTCAAGGTTTGCCAGTCAGTAAAAAGGACTCTTTTACTCTCTGGTCCTCATTTGTTTACCCCTGTTGTCTGTTATTCTATGTCTTTTCTTCTTATTGTGTGTGCTTCCCCCTCCCCCTCCCCCCCTTCTCTTTTCTCTATGTTTTTTCCCCTTCTATGTTGTGCTGTTGTTAGTTTCTAGCTAGTATCATGGCTGAGCCTTCCCATTGCTTCTGAACTAGGCGACAGAGCTCAGTACTCAGGTTAGTGATTACTGACACTGGCCACTTTAGAGAACTGATGAAGTCAGTTGAGAAGGTGTGACAGATAAGTTGCTATCATACATGTTACTGTGTGATGTTCCCTGAATAAATGGAAGACTGTCACTTTTGTTCATACTGCTCGTTTTTATTGCTTCTTCATTACAGTTCATCCCTTCTGTGTTGTTCCTTCTTCCTAGTTCTGAAGATCCTTATTTGGAAGTTTTTCTTTGACTTCAATGAAAAGTTTAAACTGTGTTCTGGCTTTCTTAATTGTGAGTGGTGATTTCTTGATTCTCTTGATGGTTATCATCTTTTACTGTTGCTTTCAAAAGGGGTCTCTGCTAGGTGCACTGTACACTTCACTGGTTTTGGAACAAAATGTATTTCTCTCCATGCTGTATTATGTAAAGCACCCAGTTTTATGAGACCTCCAATGCAATCTCTTTGATGACCATTGAGAACTACATCACATCTAGTAGAGTGCACTTTAATGGATATCCCATCGAATCCCATCTCTTTAGTTGACCTGGTGGAGTCACAGGTTGTGCTTGATTGTCTAGGTTGTCTGCATGATAACAGAAGGTTGGGAAATAATGCAGGGATTACAGATTTTCTGGCTATCATCAAGCCAGGGGCAAGCACATGCAATGGAAATTGCTGTGTGTATTTGTTTGTGATTACTGAGTCTTCCCATTTCTTCTGGAAACATGACAGAAACTCAGGATGCAGATTTTTGAATTATGTTTGCCCAAACTTTGCACACTTTATATACTTATGTACACTCACTGTACAGAATGATGAAGTCAGTGGGGAATCATGGCAGCTAGTCACTGTTATCTATGATGAAGGTGATGGTCTGATATTCCTGAATTTTAGTTATAAGGTTATGACCATATTCATTCCTGGTATGTTAGTTTTGGTTTCGCTGGAGCTTACACTATGGTTACCTTCAAGGTGATATTGTGTAATTTACTCTGCAATCTCATAGATTTGTGTTGGGTATGCAGAGCGGTACACTATGCGGATGATCAAGTCCATCAATAAGTACCTGTATGGTGAACTAGGCTTCAGGGGTGCTGATGTGTACCTCAATCCAGACAATTCATGTCTCAACATGGTCTTGGAAAGGCGACAAGGTATGTGATTAGATACAGAACATATGTTGGTATAAGTTCCATAGATATGTTTCTCCATTAGGTGCATCTTCTGCTGGGCATTGTTTTTCTTGAGATTCCAGTGAGTGTATGTTGTATTCCTTTGTTAGCTTACCACTTAGTCACTCTGTCAGACAATTCATAGTTAATTTGCCTGAATACACCATCCAAAGAGTTAGATAAGTCAGAAATTTGACTTCTTTACGTTGCTTTGCATGGGCCTGTAATAAGTGGTCATGCCCAGATGGCATCAATTTTGTGAAGTGGTTATTTGTACAGTTGATCTAGAACATAGCACTCAGGTCTGTTGAATTGCTGCTTTAGAGGCAGGTATTGGTGGGGTCCTTGGTCATTTGTGTAGAAGCCAATTCCTGTACTGCAGTGTTTTACAGTTTGTCATCCAGAAATCTTTCCTGGGTGGAGGACCATCTGGTGTGTTCCATCTGTTACTAGTTTTGAGGGATGTTTAAATTGCTAGTTCCTTTTCCATGGACTGCAGGGTTGCCTTTGACAATGTCATTGGTGTATATGGAGCTTGCTAAGCGGGTGGGCTTGCCAGTACAAGGGGTGTGACCTCTGCTCTTGCCTCTTTGTTAACTTAGCTCCTTTTTCTGATAGTTTGGTGCAACAGTTTCATCCCAGAGCAGGTCCATCAGAGTCTTAGAGACTAGTTGACACCAAATTACATATTTCATGCTTTGTGTTAATCACTAGAGGGTCACATACAGAAGTCTTGGGTTGTAGGAGTGCATTAGCACTTTTTATAGCACAAAATGGGCTATAAAAAGTGCTAATTCACTTGCACAAATTGGTTTACACTTCAGAGCACAACATTACACCATTTTGTGCTCTGAAGTGTAAACCAATTTGTGCAAGTGAATTAGCCAGCAGACAAATGCATCCTTATAAGGTTGTCACCTTCATTAGTGCCATTACTGGCAGAATATGTATGTGCTGTCTTGAGTAGCTTTACTCACAATGACACCACTCGTAATTGTTTGATTTCAGGTGAACCTCCCTGCTCATTTCATGTGTCGACCATGTGGAGAAGGTCTTGAGTTCTTTATTGATGCCCATGCTGGTGGCAAGGTCAGCCATTCCAAGCTTCCATTTTGTGAATCTGCCTCTTTTTGCTTTTCAGGATATACTCATTGATCCACAAGTTTTTGCTGATATTTTGGGAACAACTTCTTTTCTGCGAAGCAACTAGTTCTGTCAATTTGAGAAGCAGAAGAGATTTGAGATCACAGAGAGGAACCTTCATTCAGGACAAGAAGTACTAATCAATGCACTGCAGACCACAGATCTGCCAGCCAAATAATAGGTTGACATAGGGCTTGAAAACTACAAAGTTAGACCAATACACATGATGCAGGAAAACTGGAAGCATGAGATAATTGTCTGCTATCCAAGCATGACAGCCAGACATGATCCTACTTCTGTAGTGCAGGCGTGCGATTGTCAACTCTTCACATCATTTACCCAATGCAGTTGGGTTCTTAATATGGAGATTTCTGTTTGGTGTTTCTGCCTTGACAATCTTCAAAATGATTATTTCAAGGGCTTCTTAAACCCAAGTGGGGAACCTTTCTAAGCCCAAAGTGTCCTCTAAAGACCTTGCTCTAAAGTTCTACATCTTGTTTTCCTCTCGTCTTCCTCATTTCATGTTTGGGTTTTTCCTTTTCTTTCCTTCTGCCTTTTTCTCTTTGTTTTTTGTTCCCCTTTGTTCTTGGGTTTCTTCATCTCCTCTTTCTCTTTCATGTTTTGGCAAGTTAGCAGCATTATGGCCGAGTTGTCCTGTTACTGCTGGTCTTGTGACAAACTTTGTATGTTCGTTACTGTTGGATATTGAACCTCATCCACTGCTGGAGCTGATGAAGTCAGTGGGGATGTTATGATAGGTGGTCAATGTCACAAATGACACTGTTGAAGGTCCCTGAACATGTGTCTGACCATCACTGTTGTTCAACTATGATCTAAGTCTTGGTTTTTTCATCTTTTCTTTAGCTTTGAATTTCATCCCACTAAACTGATTCCTGGTATGTTATCATATCTGAAACATCTATGTCATTATCAGGTCCTCTCAGTTCTGATGAGGACCCAAAGAGTGGGTATGGAGAATATCTCAATATTCTGATCATGGATATTATGTAGCTTGACCTTGTGGTGATTTGAACCTGCAACTATTTGCAAAGCAACACAAGGCATAGCCATTGGTTATAGACTTCATGCTGCCTGAAATCTAAATGACTGGCAGTTATCTTGCAAACCTGGCTAATCCACAAACATTTATACCTTAGCTCAAGGGAATCTGAATTGGCTGGCCTGCAATCGTAATATGTACATGCTCATCTGACAGACAATCTTGCAAACTTTCCTGGTCCTATTTGCATTTCATTGGGCTGTTTCTTGTCCTGGAAAGGTCTTTTCTATTCTTTTTGAACCATTGCTGTTTACAGTTACTGTCTCTACTAGAATAATCTCTGCAGGAATTGATGACTGGGTTGGTTGGCAGGTGACCTTTCTGCAGGATGCTGAGGATAGATTGTCACTGGTATATGGTGTTCCAGTAGCCATCAGCCCAGCTTTTTTGCAACATACTGCTATTTCCAATCAGGCTTTCTTGATTCGCCTCCTTTTCAACTTGAAGCGCATTTACTTTGAAAGAAAAGACCCTGTCAGGTACTTGTATCCTGCATGCCACGTGTGATACACCTCCCTGGAGACAGATTATATGAACAGTGCTTGGTCGGATCCCTTGTTGCCATAAGGCACACAGATTACAAACGTTGTCAAGACCTGTGCAACTGTAATTTTTGAGATTGAGAAGGAAAACCAGGTTGGATTTGTAGGTCTTGCATATTTAAACCTTGAAGTAAGTTATCATAATTGTTTGCAGTAAGACCTCTTGATTACCCATATCTTTCTCATTCTGAAGTTACTTTCAGGGTCAAAGATCTTGGTATGTTTAGAACATGTGCTATGTTGACATTTTGCAAATCCAGGTTTTTGTGAATTCTTTTGAACAAGGAAATATTATGTTCATGAAAAATATTGATGTTTCTCTGTATGTTGTAGGTTTCGAACTTGAATACAATGGTCCTTATGTTACTCACATCAGTCCCTTGTAGTTCTTTGGTTGTGCCTCTCTTTGCTGATATTATAGTGGAAGACAATGTTGAAGAAGGGTGTTGTATGTGTTTTGTGCAGCACACTCTGCATAATAGACTATCTAAAGCTTGTGCGACCTGGTGTGATTGAAGAGGTACTCTCTGGTTTGTTATCACAAATTTGCTTGTAAATCTTGCTTTAAGTTCAACACTGTCAGTTGGGTTTTTTTCTGTGTTGTATCCATGAAGCTGATATGAGCCTAAACAAAGGCATCTTCACAGCACCAAATGCTATTTTCATTCTTATTTTTTTGTGGAGAAGATGCCTACATCTTCTGCAGTTCACAGTAGATTTGTGCTTCTCTCACTGATCTGGTTAATGGGTTTTGCAGACAAGAGATTATGGGGTCTGCCTTTATCTGCTGAAGCGCTTCTCTGATGCTATCCCTTGTCTTGAATCATATCTCCAGGTACATCAATGCTGTCTCTAATATTGCTATGTAGCTATTTTGAAGTGCCTCTGTCACTAAGTGTGTTTTGCAGTCTGTTCTCTTTGCCAATAGTGGAGTTGGTAATTAATTTCTACAATGGATGGGGATGGGGAGAAAGCATGGCTTGGGATGTGGCTCAATTTCCATTGATCTCTGTTTTCTTGCAGGAGGCACCCAGGGCGACAGATGCAGAATCAATAAGGTCCCTCCTCTTCAAAATGCGCCGAGATTTGTGAGCTTCCTGGATAGGTGGTAGTTGGGTGTTCTGCCATTTTTCTCTTTTGTTTCTGGCATATGATTAGACTGTGTGAACATGAGCATAGATTTGTAAAGATAGCCTGGGATGTACTGGCAAAGTGCATGGTGAGATGGGCTGCCCTGGACCACAAGGAACTTGGTACTCCCTGAAACCTACACCTGATGTTAGTCTCCCCAATTTGAGATGACTGTACATATATGTGTTCCACTGTTGACCATAAGCAAGTTTTGAGCATATGATCGTGCAGATCCATAGAGCTGCTCTTTTTGACCTGTGGATCTTTACAAATTTGTATGCTCCGCATGCCCTTTTGGTCTTCACAAATTCTTATGCTCTTTTGATTTTTGCAATTTGGTTCTTTGGATCTTCCCTTTTGATTCCAAAGTTTGTAGACAAATCTCAATACTTTCCAAGTGAAACACTCAAAACTATGCCACTCATTTTGATATGAGCCCTTTCAAAAAGGAGCAATTGGCCCTTAGATGAGGTGATTGTATACTGATCCTTGAGGATGGATATTATTAAATTATGTAACCTTGTTGATTGTGTAAGGTCCCTGCCAGGCTGTTACAGGACCCAACAGATTTTATAAAGTCCTTGCCAGAGCTGTAGTGGTAGGTAATAGGCTTTATGGCTCACAAGTATTTTTCCCTGAAGTTAGCTTCAAATGGCGTTGGTGAGGCTTTATAACAAAAGCAATCAGGAGGGCTTTATGAAAAGCAGAAAGGCCACCCAGCAGGCCACAATGTCCACAATGCTGTGAGGGAGAGCCCTCTGGTTACACTAACAAAATTTGGCCAGGTTATTACCGTTTCTTTTACCCACTGCCAAGTGTCTTACAATAGACCCTTCTCAAACAATAACATCTTTCGAAAAGCATTCTCCATTTTTGGGGTTGGGTTATGCTTGACAGCTTATGCATTACATAATGTGATGTCATGCACCATACTGATGGGGACAATTACGGGTTCATAATGTCACTGAGTATTTTTTAATACCTCTTTGCATGCTGCAAATAACCAGGGCACAATGCTTTACACATTTTTCCCCTACAGGCTTGAGCCAATGTGTGATGATAACTTCTCATGTCTTCCGCCATATTTCAATTAAGGCTCTAAAGCAATGTTTTTTTTTCCTCGCTGTAGCCAAGTAGGCAATCTCACAGAGGAAGATTTGGCCAAATTGGCTATAAACCAGATATGAAAGTTAAATTTTTTTAGTCTCCTTCTATATGTTTTGCTACATTCTTGAACCAAGTGTCGAAATATTGTGATTTTTTTTTTCAAATTTTAGCAATTGAAAATCCCAATAAACCACATCATTTTCATATTTATAATTCCAAATTAATATTAAGTTATTGTTTCACTTTTTTGTGAAATTTCACTACTAAAGAAAACGACTACTAGAGAGCATTTGGTTAACTACATGTTGCTACATACCCTTATAGATCTCTACTACACTAAACACCCCTTCAATATCAACCTGGTGGCGTTGGGGGATGAAGTGTTGTTGTAGGTGTTCAGTGTAGCACCTACATCACACAAAAAAGAAGTTAGCTTCACTAGTTGTAGCTCCTTGAATTGACAACCAAATGCAAAGTAACATCATCACTAAACTTGGTTTGATATTGTAAAATAGACATTTTGTTTGTTTGCTTATCTTTATGTTCTTGGTGTTTGAAAATTGTTGCACAGTGCCCCTAGGGATGATGGCTCAATACTATGACCTTTGTTTGGTACCAAAATGGTCCTAGGTCCAAACATGTTCTGGTAGGTGAAATCCTTGTCATGTCCTTTGCCACTAGGCTTGACTTGGGTTTGTTTTTGTGTTCCAAAATAAAAAACATTAAGTTGTTGAATGGCGTCCATAATTTATGAACATCTACACGCAACAAATGTGGTGGTGTCTTTATGGTTTGCGATGGAGCTACAATGGGGTTTCTTTACTTTTTGGTGGAGGTGTGGTTTGCATTGGAGGTGCAACGGAAGTGTCTACATGCACTTGCAATTGTGTTCTACCCGTCAACACTTTTGCAATACCAATATGTGGAACATGATTGAGACACCTCAATTACACCTCAATCATGTTCCACATATTGGCAACAATGGCATTGAAATGTAGGTTGAAACTTTTGATGGAAGAGTCAATAATGGCCATTGTGTTTTAGTTGATTCTTCAAATCTCCTCTTTGTAGGTTGAAATGTTATGGACCAGTGCATTTTTGTTACGGCCAATGGGAATTAATTCAACATCCTTTTTGTCATGATTTGTTGTGGGGATCTTTGAATGACATAATATGACAATTTTGGAGATGAAACATCAATTCTACAAAGCACAATTGGAATTGCATCATATCCATCAATAACTTTTGCATTATCACATGCATAGGTGTGGTGGAAGTCTTTGTGATATGCATTGGAAGTGTGATGGAAGTATGTTTGTGCACCCATGTTTTACCTTTACCCAACAACAACTTTTTGTAGTACATTACACATCTTTTTTTAATGCTCCCACAATTGCATACTACATACCCTAGAATTTTTGTTATGCACCACACTCCTTTCTAGAACATTCATTTTAAATTCTATGTGATGCAAGTATATGATTTGAAAGAAAAGTGTTTTACAATTTTTGGAGCTTAAAGAATGTCATAAGGTTTATTTGTCATGTTTGCTTGATAACCTTGTACCAAAAGTCAATGTCAATTTAATGGGTTTTACCTTATGTTTGTGATAGGGCAAAGCTTTCTTGAAATGATGTAAACTTGGTTATGTGCTTTGGTGTTAGAAGGTGTTAAATCATTTGACATGGACATGTTCTTACAAGATCAATGATGTGTGATAAAAGCTTATCAACAAACCATTATTTTGTCTTTTAACATTGTTTCCACTATTCACACTTCCAATCCAACAAAGAATTGTCCTTTGTAGAGAGCTCAAAAGTTGATGAGTTGTGATGAACATATGTGATGATTGCATTGACATGTGCGGTGTTGTGTCCAAGCTTGAAACTTCACGATAATTTCTAGATTTCGAAAGCAATAGGACATTGGTTGGTGCAATAAAGTTGAATAGAAAATAAACACTCTTGGTTGCCCAAGGCTTATGTGGTAACTTGGGGATGGATGATGTTGAATGATGTAGATTTTGGTTGTAATTGATTCACCAACATATTAATTAGCTTCCATTCTCATTTCATGGCATTGAAACTTCCATTTCATCATAGTTAAGTGCTTCCTTTATTGCAATGAAATATTTAATTTGCAAAGTTTGTATTTCAACCATTTCTATTGAGTTCAAATGCCTTTTTAATTTTGTGGTAACACACTAAGTTCTTGGGCCTCATATGCCCTTTATGTGTCATTGGAATAGTTGGTATCATTCTAAACATTGTGACAACATGAACTATGAAAATATAATTTTTTTTAACATGTGTATGAAAGTAATTTTTTAAAAACACATAATATGAAAGTAAACAAAACTAAACACCTTTCTATATATTGTTGCTACCTATTTGAACCATATATAGTACAATTTGGTGTTTTTTCTTAATTTTTGGTCAAATTTTAGCTTTCGGGAAAAAAAAATCAAAACATTTGATTCTTGCATTTTAATTTACAAGATAATTTGCTATCTATATGTAAAAAATAAAAAAGGTTGAATGCCAATATGGAGTGTGGAGGATAATGTACACATATCAATTACCAACAATAAATACACCTTGAATGTTTATACATTTTGAAAGGCAATAAAATAACAAACTTGATATCACATGTTATTTAGTCATATAGGTAAAGTTGAAAATAAAATTAGGAAATTAGTTACAAAAATGACTTAGTTTTCCTTCATCAATGAAATATAGAAATAATGGATGACATATGTAAACTTTCCATCTAAACACATGGTAGTCACAAATGATAGTCACATGTATGATCCATACATGTCATAGTCGCATGTGTGATTAAAATTCCTTGCAATCATGATGACACATATGACTATTCTATTTGTGTTCACAAAATGAGTTGGATTGAACACTAGTTGCACATTAGTTGCAAAAAGATGGTTGGGATGAACAAGATTTATTCTAATGCACATTAACATTGAACCTCTATTTTATTTTATTTTAAATAATGGTTTGGGTAAGGGTTACATTTACTTAGTATATATACAATATGTTAATGTTAGAAATAGCTTGAATATTATGGATATATATAGTAGAAATAAAACACAACTATATAAAATAATTAATAACTCAAAACTAAATCAAGTATTGAGTACTTTAATTTGAGGTTTTAAAAGTAAGTATTGGGATGCAAATGATTTGATATTCCACTTATTTTTAAAGATCTATTCCAATCTTACACATCTCTTTTTGTTTCATTCATGTGAAATTTTGGTTTGATTGTGTTTTTAATCGTAAGTTAAGGAATAAACATTTTCAAGTATAAACTAAATGAGGTCACATAAATGCAATTATGTGCAAAACTAAATAAAATTGATGTAAATATCATGGCTTGAACCTTATTTATTTTACACAATTTTTTTTCATTTTAAAAATCAGAACATTCAACAAATTACAAAATTGAGGGTAATAAGGTTTTTATATTGCTTCAAATTCTTTTAAATTGTGCAAGGGCTTTTATTTGTATTGATTGCCCATTCTTATAGCTTATATAAGGACTCAAATATCCCTCCAAACTTCCTTTAAAGGACTAGTTTGATTAGTGTTTTTGACTTTAGTAAAATTGTTGATTATTATCACATGTCTCCATTTTTCTGAACACATTCTTGTATGTGATAAAGATAAGGTCCTTGTTTTTCTACTTTTTATTATTATAATGGTTTTTTCTTATTGATCTTAATGTTTATGAAGTTTTCTTCTTTCACTTTTTGATAGTTATGGATTATGTTAAGCATGGATATGTTAATATCTTGATAATTATTAGGATGATATATTGACTTTAATAGTTAGTTATTATAATCTTATTTTCCTGAATAGGAAAAATGTCGTCAAGTAGTAGGAGTGGAGTTGAAAGTAAATTGAGTAGATGTAAGTCCCATTGGGGTGAATAAAAAACTAAAATAAAAATCATTGTTTTGTATTAAGTGAGCTTGGGTTTTCAATACTTAGTACTTGGGCTTGTTTGACATCAATTATATTATGTCTAATTTTGTTGAAAGTTTTGAAAAATGGTATATAATTAGGTCAAAAGTTCTAGAAACCCTAGTCGCCATCTGCTTAACATTCACAAAACTTGGCCATCATTCATTGAATGTTCAGGAAGCCCATAGACATGCCATAACTACTTACTATTCATGGAGTTTTTAGGACGATATATGTGTTACAATGGCTTGCTAGAATTTCCAACAAGAGCTTAAACATCATGTTTTATTATTGGGAGCTCCTTGTTCTTCCCAAAAACCAATCTTTTGGAAACTATGATTATTCTCAATAACAATTGGATAACTTTGGAATTCATGGTGGTCAAGCTATTTATGATTCCTTGATCGCAACTATAGATCAAAGTCCCATCAAGCAAGGTAGTAGCTCACAATAAACATTTGTTGCAAACATGAGTTTTGAAGTTTGAGGCTCTAAGTTTTTTTTTCTTTTTTTGCAACTACTTTTGTGCTACCATGATTCTCACAATTGGGTGGTGGGTTTCAAAATTGTTTAGGATACAAGAGTTTTTTTATACTTTGATTTAGAGTCTATAGCCATAGTTGTGAGAAGACCTAATGTGTAAAACCGAACCTTGTATGTAAGTGATTAATGGGGTGGTGGTGTTCTTCACACCGAGCTATGGATCTTTAATAAGAAACATGCTTATGCGGGTTTTGCAAACAACGACTTGGAATCCTTGACCCAAGTGAGCTCTTGATTTTTCTTTCTTTCTATGGAATGGTGTTTTCACATTGGTGGCAACAACCCAAGACCTTTGGATTTGTTTTTTTGTTGGTGCAAAACTTGGTGGAAGCTTCAATTATTACGAGGAAAAAATCTTCAACCCTAAACTTGTTCACCCCCTCTTGCACCACCCATTTTTTGAATTTGTTGTTGTTGGTGTTATTCTTGGAACGCAATTTCTTCTTCCTTCCTCCCTTTTTTTCTTCATAATCAAAGTTGCAAAAGTTATGTTCATGTTCATGCTTACATTTACTCTTTCTTTGTCTTTGTCTTCACAGTTAGATATTGGTACGATGAAAAATTCACATTGTGCAGAAGAAAGAAAAGATGGATTAAGTGGGGGGCATTTATTGTCTTTGAGAATTAGATGTCGATCCATTGAGATGAACATGGATAGATTTTTCGTACAAGGTTAAGTTACTTGACTGACCGATTGACTTCACCTATTTTGTTGGCACGTGAAGGGATTAGGAATCTTTTTCATTGATCCATTTCAATCAAAATACACAACAGACTAGCTTGGTCAATTAAAATTATTGGAACAAAACAATACCTTCTATTCCTCAACTTTACCAATGCACTTTACTCAAATTTTATCTACAATGCATGTTGGCAAAGTTGAGATAAAATTCTATGAAGTTTTTAGTTAGTAATCAATTGGTCCAACATTGAATGTAACTACTAAAACACCAATTGAAGCCAAATATCTTGATTTCACTTGAATCAGTCATGCAAAATATGTGGTGAATGATGTCAGCACAAATATTGGAACAAACAATCTCCTCTAGGATTACTTTTATAACACAACTTGCATGAGCTTCAGCACCTATGATCCTCATATAATGAAACGACTTCAAGTAGTTTTGAGTTTGACTGGAATTTTGCATATGTTGTTCCACTCACGTAACATTCAATGTATAAACTTTATATGGCTTAATTTCTTGTAGATGGGTGATTCAACATCACTAATCATGAAATCTCTTTTTGAGTTGTTCCAAATTCAATTTGAGTTTTTCTTTGAGTTTTTCTTTTACCAATGGCAACAACATTAAGCTAGTGCTCCCTTAAATGCTTCTCTAGCACCACCACTCATCAGTTCCCACTCTTGCTTCTCTATTGTCGTCATTGTTGTTTTTGTGCCTTTTTAAATTGCAATAGCTTCAAGCAAACAAATGAAAGACAAAGATAGAAACAAAGATAAAGATAGAGATTTGCTATCTTTTTTTGGAATGTGTTGCATGTTGTTAGGGTTTTGGTTTTGGTTTCATTTTGTTAATTGGTTTGGTTGTTTTTTTCAGTTTCCTTCCATCGAAGGTTTTTGCCTCAAGCTTGTTTAAATTGCCACAAATGGGCAAAGGTCTAGATTGTCTATTATGTGTTTAATGTTTGTGTATATGTATGTTATGTCTACATGTATGTTGATGTAACTTGTGACGATAGTTTTGTTGATTGGATTTTGCGATTGTGGTGAATAGGTGTGGAATCACTTTAGGGCAAGAGTATTGGAAACAAAACCTATGCAAGAATGCAAGAAATTGTCTTGTCCTTCCTCAAGTAATGTATGCTAATGGTTCAAATAAATGTCTACATTTTATTATTCCTCGATAGATTGTATGTGTTTTGTGTTTTGAATGTTTTGCAATACATTGGTGGTAAAAATTGACATGATCTTCCATATCTTCCAGGGATGAAAGAAATGCAAGGAAAAGTTCATTGATTTTGTTATGACATTGTGCAAGGTAGTTTTTAAGTGTAGGAACAACATAAGGTGCTTAAAGTTCAACTATATCTTACAGCAAAAGAAACAGAAGTACGGTGGTTGCTAATACTACTCTTAACACTATTGTTAACAATTGTATAGGTATCTAGCTTATTTTATACTCCAATATTACAAAATTGAAAAACATAATCACTTATGACTTTGGCTTTCTAACTAAGGCTTGTAGTCTCAAACCACCAACACATGCACTTGAAGAAGGCAAAATTGTTGGAATTGACTGTGGTGTTGATTTTTCATTTAGACAACACTCCATGACAACTAAAGTTATTTCTATTGGATTAGTGCATGGTTCATCAATGTCCATGTCTTTTTGAATGTTATGTGTTATTGTAAAGAAAGAAGCGATTGTGTTTGCCTCCATGGCAGCAAGTTGAAATTCATTGTTCCAAGCTCTTGTAAACCTTATTTTTTCCTACCCTTTCAAAATCATTGTTTGTTTGTTTTTTAACTTTTTCCATGTATTGTGTAACCATATGCACAGATCCATGGTTTCAAATTGTTCATTTTGAAGTCAACATTGGGATCTTTGCCACTCTTAATCTACTATTTGATGACCATAATTATCAAGTTGTTGAACTCCATTTTGAATGCATGTTTGAGTGGGCACTACAAAATGACATCAATTGGTTGGAGAATGATGATATAGTTTGCTGCAACAAAAATAACTAAAATATTTCAATTTTTATTTTATCCAATCCAAGAATTATTAACTTTTGTGCACACTATAACAATCTAACAACCAAAACTAGTTTATGTTGTGTTTACAATCCCAATAATTCAATCTAAGCTTAGTGGTAAAGAACCATGACATTTTTCACAAAACGCTTGGTGGTATCAAAATTTGTCTAATGATTTTCACTGTAAGTCAAATCCCACCCATTTGCTACACACATTACTCTTCCTTAGTTGTTTGGTGGCAATATCTTTGATGTACTGCTTGTAAAGATGATTTACAATGGTAGTAATACTCCTACTATGGATGCGGTACCACGATCATCACTTGTTGTTTGTCCTCTATGCCAAATACATGGATATGTTTGGAGCCCCTACTTTCTCATGTACACTTTCATATTATAGGTACTAAATGGATGTTAGTTTGATCATTATTGACAATAAATGAAAGGGGAATGTCGTAGGCCTTGGTTAGGTAAGCAACGCAATATAAGCCATGAACTTACCTTTCTCTTGCCAATCTGTTGGAAGTTTGTTAACAATTGTAATACTAGCCCTGAATGTCCAATTCATGTAATGTTTCATGAACTGGCGGGTCCACTTTTGAATGACCTTAAACCCACCAAATTTGGTGTCACAAATCACATCAAGGGTTAAAGATTTGATCATTCCACGAAATATGGGTTGAACAGTGGAGGTTGTTAGGGTTTGACATGCATCCTTCATCTTTTACAACATGGCTACCATGGAATCTCTAAATACATGGTAATTTCAAAGACTAGTAAAATATGCTTTGTGGTTTAAACTTGTGTGCCTAGAATTCAGTAAGATGGGCATCTTTGGCCTTAACTTCTCTTCTATATGTAAACTAACCATTGAGGTTGGATCTTCCAAGTTTCTTGTAACGACTAAGACATCTTAGTTTTTTGCAAGTAATTCTCACGAAATGGAGGGCATCAATTTTGTTACCATGGTATTTCTTGATTGTTGCCATGATGGGTGGCCACGAGTCTTGTTGAAACCAGTTGATGTGTGTCCTGTGCTTGTGCACATGTGATCTTTCTTTTACTTATTCTTCATATGATTCTTATTTGATTTTATCATTTGCTTGCAAAGTTACTTTGAATTTCTTAGGCTGACCAACTAGACACTTTTGCATTGCATTATGGGTATATTTTTCTTGTGGAACATGTTTCAACAAATCAATTTCATGTTGTAAAATGTTGAGATGTTCATCTTTTGTGATGGGCTTAAACAACCATGTTCACATCTTTTGCTATTTTGTTGAGTGCCCGTTAAGGCACCAACTACTATTCATTCAACCTTTCCACTTCTATACAGGTATAGTAAATTATTGTAAACATATGCTCCATAGAAATAAGTGAACATTTTTTGCACTTGCATGCTCCTTAGTACAATAAGTTCTTCAATGCAAATTATTCTTGATGTAAACCTCTCTAAATATAAAAAAATAGCAAGAATTCATTCTTTGTTTAATCTCTCCATTCGTTTCCAAGTATATACCTAATAAAATTGATTAAATGCAAACTATTTTCTATTGCAAACTACTCTTTCAAAATAGATAAGTATTGCCAAGAATTGAAATGAGGTTGTCAATGTAGCAATCTTGCATCTTATACCTATGTCATAAAACTCTAAATCAAAAAATTTGTAACAAACAAAAAACTACAAAGGATCATGTCTGGTGTGTAATAATTAAAAACTACCAATGAATGCATAGATGATATTTATTATTGTCAAAATATCCAAAAATATTACATTTGGTAAGATATATTGAAGCTTTCAAAATTACTAAAGACCTGCCATAAAACGTGTCAGAAAAATAAAATGGAGATCCATTCATCAACAATATCAAGGTCTAAATATTGTTTTGGAATTAGTGTCGTCCAACTTTTAAAGGCTTTTGATAGGGGCAATGATGACTCAAGATTGGTCAATACCCTTGCTGAACTTCCTAATTTGATAGTTCAATCATTATGGAACATGGAAAAGTTCAAATTTTTAATAAGGACAAATAAATTTCATCTCGACGATGCACACTTTTGTTAGTAACCTTAGCAATTTGAATGTTTGGTTACATGGAAAGTGAAAGAAAACTTGGATTTAAATTGATTTTAAAATATTCATTATTGTAGTACTTGTGATTTTATAATGACATTAGTTGGTGAATGTGATAAACTTGAGGGAAAATGGCATAAATGAAAAGTGAAAAATATATATGTTAATTGGCTTGGAAAATAATTTTAAAATGTTAGTGAAAGTTGACAGGAAGGAGGGTTGAGCCGACTTGATTGATAAACATTGATTATAATAATAGGAAGAAAATTATTTGAAAATAATACATAAATTGAACCTCATTGAGAATGATAGTCCTAATGGTTATTGAGAATGCATCATTAAATGAAAAATACATGAATTTTTTATAGATATTATGTGTAACCTAAATTGATGTCAAGAGATAATCTCATGTTGAAATCCACATTTTTCACATATTAACAATTTTAATGATTGATATCTTATATCTATTACAATAGTACAAGGGCAGGTTCAACACATGTTTGCTGAATAATTAATTATTGTTGAAGATTCCATATTGAAACATAGAATATTTTGAAATTTTGAAAAACAAATTCATAAAATATATTTTTTGATATTTTTTTTAGGTGAAAATTTCAGCATTTTTTACAAATAATATACAATGATAAATCCACCTTTTTAGTAGTAATATTGTAACTATTATGTAGGTAATATCTATTACCTACCTACTAATTACTAGTAATAATATGCACCACGTAGCCATAGGTCCACCCTTTTGGTGAGATTTACATACATTTACACTCATGTGAAAACATTACTTATTAAAAATTCAAGTGATGGTTGAATGGTTAAGAAGTTATTTTGTGATCAAAGAGGTGAAGGGTTCAATTTCTTCTCATGACATTGATTTACAAAAATACATAGTCAAAATGGATAATTGTGACTTGGATGACCATAATCAAATTGGATACTTGTAATATTATAGTCATGGTGATGCCATGTCACATAATCATTTATGCCATGGTGAAATCAACAAGTCTGATTGGACTATGTAATATGTTGTCAAAATGTAGTTGTTTACATAGTCATAAATCCCACTTTTTAACATAATGAAATGAATTAAATTCCAATGAAGTCATTATTGTATTAATACAATTGGTTGTTTTGTGACATTAAGGCACACATTCAACAATATATTTATGGAATCATTAACATCAAATCACACATTTAATATGTCTATAAACATGCCACGATTTTGTAGAAAAAAAAAATCACAAAATGGCTAGGTGAATCCACAATTAAAAGATCTTACACATTCCTTTGAATATTTAAAAATGACTACTTAATTTGAAATATTCTTAAAATATTTACAAGTCTTGAAAAGTTTTTTTACAGTATTATGTTAAGGTTTAATTTTCAAAAAAATAAAAAATATGCGATTTAAAAATATTTTTAGATCATTTCATTTAACCATACTTGTGTCCCATTTGTAGCAATTAATGATCCGGCACACACTAGATGTGATGCACATAAAAAAAAACATTTGTGAAAGCTTGATCAAGTTCATAATTGGAACAAAAGACATGATCAAGGTGCGATGTGACATGGAGGTTTGTAGCATTTGAGATTGTGGTTTAAGCGAGATCCACGTAGACTGGGGAATATTTTCAAACCCATTACTTCATATATCCTACTACTAGAAGAGTTGAAAACATTTCTATCCAAATTAAAGAGCTTGAAAGTGCCTTCAGATGACTATGGTTCAATAGAAAGACATATTATGGAAAAAAAAACTAGGGTCAATGAAAAACCATGATTGGCAGATTTGATGTAACAATTAATGCCATTAAGGTTGAGGGAATTAATGCAACCCTATGTTTAGATAATTTTGATGCGGCTCAGTAAAGTTTTTCGTAGCATATGTGTGAAAGTTTGGGATCCAAGAGATTTTCAAGCATTACAAGATGATGTGACAACCACTTTTAGCTTACTAGAATGGGAATTGCATGCTGCTTTCTTTGACATTATGACACATCTAACCTTACATGTGGTAGAAAAATTGGATGTTTGTGGACTTGTACATGCCAAGTGGATGTACCTTATTGAACGAGCATTGAAGATGTTCAAAACCTATGTAAGGAAGAAGGCCCACCCAAAGGCATCCATGGCCAAAGGGTATCTTTATGATGAAACATTGGGTTAGTCACAAAATACGTGCAAGATTTTTCAAATGTCCAATACCATATATGGGATGCAGAAGAAGGGTTATGCAGTGAAATGCTGGAAGGTGCAGGAGTCAAATTTTTTCTTGATAGTGGGTGTCAAAATTTGGCACGTCAATATGTGTTCACAAATGCAAGTTCCATGGCACCATGGACCTGATAATTTTACCTAACCCTAATGCCATCCTCAAAATTAATAATAAACACGACAATGTAATATGCTAATGTAGCCACCAAGTAGAATCTAACATGAAAAGGAATGCAGGAAACATGAAGAGGAGTAAGCCTAAGTGAATAACCAACAAGTAGAATTTCAGTCACAGTGGCAAAAAAATGTTTCAACAACTGGCACAACCATACAATTTCCATATGAACTTTTGGAAATCACAAAGTTAGCCACCTGGGTATGAGTTATTGTCCGAAACTGCATTGTAAACATGGCAGGATTGAAGACATGGATGTTATGCAACTTTCAATGAAGCCTTAAATGATTGCTTCAAGGTATGCAAAAGTTAGGGCATACAATAATCATTATAGGGTTACTATAAACAATGAAGCCACAACAATGGCCACATATGACTTTAAGGTTGCATTTATATTCCAGTAGCCACATGCAACAAATGAAGGCATGACACTTGGCTCCATCCAATATGTGGGTGCACTAAAAGACATAATCTTGTTAAATTATGGACAGGTGTCTCAACCAATGGTACTCTTCAAGTGTGATTGGGTTACATATGGGTCTGATAAATGGGGGAACCCAACATATAGATGGGATGAAAATGGATTTTTTCTTGCAAATTTCCACAACGTGAAAGTGGAAGTTACTGAACCATTTGTGTTTCCATCACAAGTGCAACAATTGTTCAATGTAGATGAACTGAACACTATGTGGTGGAAGGTTGTTCTCCACAAATAGACAAGGTTTAAACACATAATAGCTTAAAACAATGAGGAAATTAATACTCCTATTGACAATGTAATTGGAATAGAGGTGCCATTCATCATCCTAGAGGTATTAAGTAACATTGCACTTGTAGGTACCATTGAGCTAATTAAAATTGAGACAATCCTATCTGCTATGGGGTTACAAAGGGCCTCTGATGATGAAGAGGACGCAATAGGTTGACCTCCTTTTTTATTCCAGTTCAACAAATCGGCATTTGATGTAGTAGTAGTTGTTATAAACTAAAAAGTTGTGATTATAACATTTGCGGGTTGATATGCATTGCACCTTTGATGGATGGAAAATATGTTAACATTGTGGGATGTTGTAATTAGGGTTTTATTTTAGCATGTCAAGTTGTAGGTTTATTGTAATAATGTTGTATAATTGTAGTAATGTCATCTAATGGCAATGCAATGTGTGCCAGGAATGGGACTTATGTTGTTTGCCATCTTGGGTTTGGATTATAATAAAAATTTCAAGGTAGTTCCTGAGCAAGAGGTATATTTTGTCGGAGTACATAATAATTTCCAGAAGTGTTCCATGTATTATTCACTTCTGCAATGTTCCCATGTGGTGGTTATGTAGGAAATGTTGAGAAGTTGTGTCAACTGGGTGTAGTTTTAAAGGAATGATAGAAAGTGGCTTGAAAGATAAATTCATTTTAATTATAGTGTAATATATTTGACTGATTTTTTTGGGAGTGGGATTTGAAAGGTTCGTGCAAGATGAACAAGGGTTATCATGCATGGAAAATCCAAGTTTGGTGATATAGATAAAACATGTGCAGAAGACAAAGATTTGATGTTTACACAAAGACTGAATCAATTTCTAGAGTGATGATTGTGGACAATCAAAGGAATCTATTAGAAACAAAATATATTAGAGTTTCAGTCTCGCAGGTTTTCCATGTCCTTGTGTTAAATAATGTTACATGCTCAAAGCATTAAATAGGTCCATTTTTTGCATATGTTATGGATGATATTCACAATAGACCCATATGAAATTAATGTGCTTTACAATAACATCAAAGATGGTATGCTTCCAAAGAAATCTTCATTTCAAACATGGCAAAGATCATGACATCTAGTCACGCTTTCATGGAAGTCATCAGGATTAAAGATTTGTTTGCCACCTAATCCATGTGTTATTGACCTTATTGTGGGCACATGTATGACTCTTGACCTTATTTCATTACCTCAATTCATAACCACGTACATGTAACATATCATTTTATCTTTTCAAATTTGAATTTTTTTTCTTGTCTTTTTTCTTAGGTTTTACTTTTCTTGTTAGTATGGAGTATGGGTGACATGTTTTTGGCTTAGAAGGTGATGTGGACTTTGGAAACAACATTTATCCACATTACAAAAGTCCAAGCAACCCATGCCTACAGATTGCATGATCTTGTTAATGGAGATGATGACAATGGTGATCCATTGCAAAAAATCACAAGTTCTAACTTCCATCAATGTCATAGTGTATAAGTGGAAGCCTCTACATTCTATAATTCAATATTGCATTTGTAATATTCTTCCACTTTCATCTTTGCATGATTTTTGAAATGTTTTTTGTTGGACATGATGTAGCCCAAGGTTGAGATCCATCATTGACAAAATACCAAGGAGCCCACCACCTTCTCCATACCTCCCACCATGGGTTGAAAAGGAGGCTATGCAATCAATTGAGTTGGATCTTCAAATGACTCCTATCATACCATATCCTTTAGAAAAGAAAAGAAATTTTTACATGTTGTTAAGGTTTTTTTAAACTTAGAGGCTTTTGAATCATGTGATGGGTTCCATATGGAAGAGGACCAATAGGCATAAGTAGATGGTGATTATTCATCCATTATATGGTGTTTGATGATATAATTGCATTTTCTTGGAAACATGAAGTTCATCCTTTGCTTTCTTATGTCCATATTCTTGATTTCAACTTTGGGTGAAAGCACACTACGCCCCCCAAAGATTGTAGTCATTGAAATAGAAATTATGCATTTGATTTTTTTGGGTACACATGGACATCATATCTTGGATAATTTTTGTTCATTTCAAGTATATTGCATTAACTTTAGATTTAAATTAATAAATCTTAAAATAAATCTTAATAAATATTTAGAAAATTGAACATATGAAATATATTTGTGTCGAAAAATACACGTCACAAAGTATGAAAAATTGCATATATACTTCAAAACTAAGGTTATGGGTGGAGTTTTGTAATGGATTTTTTGGTGGTAAATGATATTGATGCACATCAACTAAATTTAAGACCACTTAGAAGTTTACAAAATTTGATGGAAATTCATTCAAAAAATGTGTTTTTTGGGCACTTTTAAAGCAATAAGTGCATTATGAAATCTTATTTCTGGGAAAATACCATTACTTTAAGAAAAAAAAGAAGATTTTATAGGTGGGCATTGTATTTTTTTTCATTTTTTTGGTTTGGTAATGTGTCATGAACCACAAACATGAAGCCTTATGGTTATTGAAAAGATGTACGTTATATATTTTATGCACATTGATTTTATCCAAATTTCTTCATCTAACCATTGGATCAAGCTCAATTTTGATTCAAAATGAGCTTTGAGTTCCAAAATCTTGTCATGCACATTCTAAAGTTTTTTTTCTTATGTTTAAAGTTTCCAAAAAATGCCATCACAGTTTCAATTTACTAGTTTATTGCACACTTGTTATATTTGTTATACATCATTTTTTTGGGTGAAAAGTTGCTCACCCATAATGTGTTTTCATCCCTTTGTTGAATGTTTTGGATTTTCAACATGTTTTTTGTTTACTTATCTTTTTTTGAATTTTTTTTAATGTTCTATGTATGAACAACATCATGTTTTATCATTAAAAAAAACTTTTCCTAAAAGGACCAAAAGGGAAAAGGAAACCCAAGATATTTTTCATTTATGTTTCATCCATCATTCATCCACACTTCATCCTTGTGCAACCCTATATTATTGCTTTTGATTTCGAATATTTGGTTCATGCTCATTGTTTATAGTTCACTATTCTTGCACTAACATTTCCCTTTTCAACATAGTCAATTTGGATCGTGAATGTCCAATCAAATGAAAGGGGTGTAAAGTAGTGGGAGTGGGAGAGATGCTATTGAAGAGATTTCGTGTTGAGTTCTAGTGATTATCATTTGATGCCTTGAGCTCTTAGAAACAATTTGTGCTTTTCAGTTATGGTGGATCAAGTAAAGATTTTCCCCTTTCTGTTTATGGGTTGTCAAGGGCTTTTCAAATGCTCTTAAACAATGAAAGTCCTTTGGACTTGAGCAACATGTGATGATTGGGAAACTTCATTTGGACAAACCAAATGTCATTTTTTCAACATTTGGTAATTGGGAGGACCAAGCTGAGTAGCTAGTGGCCGTGAACTTGGTCTTACAAATTGACAATTTTTGACATCATGGCATTTCCAAGAGCTTATGACAAATGATTATGTACGCTATGATTTAGACTCACAATGTTCAAATGTGGTAAACATGCGAAGGCAAAATTGAAGGTGGCAAGTTTCAACCAAGTAAAGGCTCATATGAGGCAAAGCCATAATTGGGTCCAATTCTAATAAAAATTATGGTTGAAGGCTTTATCAAATGTAAAGATTGTAGGTTAGAGACCTACATCGATATAATAACGTAAAAAAAGGGTGATTGGGGAAAGAATCAAACTTTATGAAAATCATAAAACCTACAAAAAGGGTAGACAAATTTTTATGAAAATCATATTGCCCATGCAAGAAATCAAACAAAATTACATCCCATAATATGGCATCCATAAAAAATCCTAGGTCTTTATGCACAAAATAATTGTAAAATCTCAACCCATTATATTGAATAACAATCTAATGAACTTATTATAGTGAGTTAGGCAACACACTTGTAACTTGATGTAATTAAATTATTACTTATGTAATTACTTAAAGGTTAAATTTGGTAATTTACTTGGTGATTGGATTTCATAATTTAGTTATGGTTTGGTCATAGTTTCAATTAATGTGCATGTTCAATCACATGGGGAGCCATGTGATATGTAAACTTTTGAAAATATATTGTTTAGTTTCCTTTTGGTTAATATATAATTGAATGTTTATGACCTTTGGAGTCACTTTCATTTTATGAGAACAAATTGTTATATGAATGCGTAACTTCATGCAATAAAATTGTGAAGGGAATTGAAATTTTAGTTTTCAAAGGTTTTGGTAAAGTTTATGATTGTGTGAAATACATGGCAAAAGAATGATGTGGCATAATAGTTACATGTAGAAAATAAAAAGGTGAAAAGACATTTGTGCAAACAAGAACATAAATTTTCATCGCTATTTAATAAACATACATAGTTTTGGTCAAATACCCACTTGTTGGTTTACACACCCAACATAATGGACAAGGGTGAAACCTTTTGACATTAACATCTACAATAGAAGTTTGAACAACTTCAAAAGAAAATTCCATGTTCAATATACACATTTTGGTCACTATTTTAAATGTATAATCATTGTTGGAAAATTATGTCATATAATGTAGTCAAGAAAATGACAATGTTTGCCACACCAAACTTTAATATGCTTGTTGCATGCATTTGAAAGAGCAATTGACCCTGGTTACAAGGAATATTCACAAAAGCCTGGGCTTCTGGACTGGAAGATCCAAATTTGCCAAGTCAGCAAGTTTTCGAGCCCTCTTAGATGGCAGAATCAGCTACTAGAGCCAATGCCGTCACTTCTACGTACCTTCTGTAGTTTCTGACCTACTTAGCTACTTTACGACCTAGTCACAGACCTTCACAGTAGGGAACATGTCCAAGGGGCACACTCTGCCTCCTACGTTGGCTAGGTAGGCAGCGCGTCGGGGAAGACGCCGGAGCAGGTGACCGCATTAAGGATCGTGCGGTTACTGCGTCAAGTGCCAGAACTCGGCGCGTGAATGCCGCGACGCTCGGCGTGCGCCGGCTACATTCTCTTCCTCTTTGTCTTCTTCTTTACTCCCTTTTTTCGCATTCGTAACAGCATTTTATCTGCACGGCAGCAGTAGCAATCTGAGCTTCGTAGTAGCAGTAGACGTTACAACAATCTCAAGTGGGGTTTCGCGAGACGTAGTTGCCAGTGTCTGATTCTTTCACGACCAGTCGCTTTCTGTGGCGTTGTCATTTGCTTCGAGTCCCGAGCAGCCAACTACACAGACACCTAAGTTACCCCAAGTGCTCTTGCCTCCGCAGCTCCCTTTTTTCCTGTGAAAGCAGAGCATTTGGAGAGAGAGAGGGGGGGGGGGGGGGGGGGAGGGGGAGAGGTGGGTGTGTGTGTGTGTTTGTGTTTGTTGGTTGTGAATGTGGCTGCATTCTGATAGAATTGGCGGGCGGGTGTAAGTGGTAGTACCTGGCCCAGCAAATTTTCTTTGTGTCTTGCAAGAAGTAGTAATGGCGGCGGTGCAGAGGAGTAACTCTACCATGAAGGAGCCCATTTTACCTCGGACAAGCTCGACGTTGAAGGGGAGTCTGCAGCAGCAGCTGCCTGTGAAGTCATTGACGTCCACGTCTTTGAAGCTGGATGCAGTCATGGGAGCGAACAAGTTCAGCTCTGCCATCCGTAACCGTAATATCGTGATCGGGGTGCTGTCTGCGTTCCTGTTGCTCACAATCGTTTCGTGGCCCTGGCATGGGAGCGTTGGTCCGTCATTTGCGGCATATCAGAGGGATGATGACAGTCCATTGCAGGGCGTCAGTCGTGTGGTTGAAGGTACTAGATCTGATCCGTTTCAGACCAAATGGGCGAATGCCGCCCGAGTTCTCCCGTATCATCGCCAACTTTCGGTATCGAAGCAGCTCGGGAGCAGTAAGTTTCTCGTCACGCCTGAACCGCTGGTTGTCCCCTACCACAAAGGACCTGTACTCACAGGGAACAAGCAAGGGGTGCTCAAGGTCTACTTGATCTATTACGGTCTCTTCAGTCTTAGTCAAAGAGCTACACTGGGGGAGTTTTTGGCATCTTTCGCTGGCAAAGCCGTGAAGGGAACCCCCACTGTTGCTGGCTGGTGGGCTATCACCAAAGGGTTCAAGGACGCAGAAAAGGTATCCGTTGCACCAACCGTGATTGCCGGAGACGTGTATGACTACGTCACGTACATCAAAGGCAAAACGCTCAAGGTCTCTGATGTTGAAGCTCTGGTCATAGATGCAATCACCACTGGTCAGCTTCCTTTAGACACATCCGGATTGTACGTTGTGCTCACAGCTGCTAATGTTGCAGTACAAGGCTTCTGTAGCCAAGAATGCGGAACGCACTTGTACACCACACCTGTGAAGGCGACTCGTAACCATGTTCTCCCTTACGCCTGGGTCGGCAATGCCGTCAAACAGTGTCCAGGTTTCTGCGACTGGCCTTACGCACAGGCTGCCCCTGGCACTGGACCCAGCACCCCAGCTCTGAAACCGCCCAACAGCGACTTGGGAATCGATGGAATGATCATCACACTGGCGTCCCTGATTGCGGGAGCTGCAACCGATCCGTACGGCAACGGCTATTTCCAAGGAGATGCAGACGACCCCTTAGAAATCGCAGGCGTTTGCGGTGGAATCTATGGTGAGGGTGCATATCCTGGATACCCTGGCAATCTCTTGACTAACAAGAAAGGAGCTAACTTCAATGCTCAGGGGGTGAAGGGTCGTCAGTTTCTACTGCCATGGATCTACAATCCAGCTACGCAACAGTGTGCAGGGCAGGTCTAAGATGGGGCCGTTTCCAATTCCAGTTCAGCTAAATTGTAATACTCTTTTTTGCCTTATACATGCATCTGAGCTGCAGCTGAGAAATCAAAAATTTCTCACAAACTGCTAATAGGGTGGCCGATGTGTTGCAAGTGTTCTTTCTGTTCTAGGTTTAGATTTCTTCTGCATTTGGTGTTTTCACTGCTGGTGTTGCTGAAGGGATCTTCAGCCCAGAAAAAGATAAACTCTTGTTTGAATCCACATAAGCTTTTGTTTGATTCTACAAAAGTTCTTTGGTACTATGACTTCAAATATTGAGGTTTAGAGATTAGGGAAATCCCTCTACTCTTTGAATCTAGGATCCTCTCTCTCTGTTACTCACAAAGAAGATATTAACTAAAGCTGTTGAACTTTGAAGCTTGGTTGCTCAGTTGAGCCATCAGAAGCATATATGACATTTAGACCTGCTTAAAATTTTACATGCGGTTCTGTTGCAAAAGCGTGATTGGAATGATATATACTCCATGAAACCATTTTGCAGATCAAAATATCTCTCCACAAGGTGGGGATACAGTGGAAATTGTTTTCATTAGTGATGGAAGACTGTGGGTAGGAGTGAATTAGTTTGATCACTGACTGATCTATATCTCTGCAGCTCAAAACTGGGCTACCAGAAACTCTGAAGTTTTATACCACATCCTTCCTGAGCTTTGAGCTATTGCTGATTCAGACTATGGTGGGTGTTTTCTCTTTAAACTAGTATAAGCTTCAATGATAACGCCAGTGCTTCGGAGCCCAATTGACTGAATCAACACATATTATGAGTATTGAAGCACATTCATAACTCATGCTTGAATGTTCAAACATTGAAGATGTTGTCATCTTCAATTCATTGACCTTCCAACTCCACAAGATGTAGCAGGGTCCTTGATGGAATTGAACGGGTCAAATGAATCTCTTAAAGTAGATTAGGTCACACATATCACCCAATGGGCCTTTGGCAAGACAAGACACCCCTCTCATCTTCCCATCACCACAACATTGGAGCCTTAGATGCAAGAATGTATTGGGCTTGTGCAAGAGATGGGTTGCCCAAATAGTCAAGGCTTTCTCTAAAGATTGGACAAATTCCCCTGCCATGGATACAAAATGATATAATAATGGAAGTCAGTATAGTTGATTGACATTAGTTTAGGCAGATGTCACTTTGCAGCCTAGCTTTGTAAACTTAATGCCCATGTATGGTTTTTTTTTCATGTTTTGAATGGAACTCACTTAGCCATTTACATTCTACATGCTTGCTGTTTTTATCATATGTGGTTAGGGTTATATTGCTTGCTGTGTTGAAGCTCATTATAGTTGTTTTGCCCACAATAGATTTGTGATAATTATTTTCATTGATATGAAGGTCATTTGTAGCTTTTTTGTAAATGAAGAAGGTTGATTTTTTCAATAAATAGGTTCATGTGCTTAACTTCGATCACAATTTATTCTTTTTTGTGCTTTGACTGATTTATTGTTTTATCTTTCAATCATTGATGAAAGAGTTGCATACAATAAAGCTTTCACTACTCAAGTTTACATAAGAAGATGTCTTCTACTACATGCTAAAATAGATAAAAGTAAGACTATTTTTCTTAGTATATTTCAAAGGATGCCGACTAAATCAAACGCTTTATAAGCCACATGAAAATGGAAAAAAAAAGAACTTTTTCAAGAGTTGTATTCAACTATAAGATGGCAATTGAACAACAATAACAATGCAAATGAAAGGACTTCAAAATGAGAAAGGGACATTAACAAATATAATAATGGTTTATTCAAACATGGAGATAACATGGGCCATAAACTTGAAAATGATTATTACTATTCAAACATGTATGGAATTGTGAATAACTAGTTGACCTAGCTACCAATGGCATCATTAACTTCTACATAATTTTTGTATGTCAAAATTCAAGTTAAGAAAATTATTTTGTAAGTAAAATCTTTTGAAAATAACATTTATGTCATTAATATCATTGATTCCCTATAATCTTTAATTCCTATGTGATAGCCTATTGAAAGAGTACTTTCTACTTGTAGTACATTTTCAAAAACATTGTGCAACATTAGAGCTTGACCTTAAACTTTCAATCTCAAAGCTCTACTTGCAATTCACACTTCTTGCCTCAAAGTTCACATGACATACATGCCTTAGAACTCTAATTACATTCTACACCTTAAAGGTTGCTTCACATTTCAAAGTCTTGTAGGCTTAGCACTGCCTTCCACATTTTCACTACAATTTTATGCATTCGTCATATTTTTTTAAAGAGCATTTTACCTACACACATTCTACCAACATAAATTCCAATGGTAGATTCAAACTCACAAAAACTTTGCACAATGGAAAATTCAAAATGAAGAGAGAAAGGAAGTGGGAATACTTCACAACAACAAAACACCAATTGGATTCAAGTCAAAGTGTTGGTGTTGATTAGCTACAAGCACAAAAAACATAACACCTTGAAGCATATCCTTAATCCAAAAGCCAATATGATTCCTACAACATTTAAAAGTGGAAGAAAATTTTAAAAAGCCTACATACAATTACAAAATCAAAATCTCCATGCAACAACAAAATGTGTAAAGACAAGAAAAACTCCATCAATGGAAACTTCAAAAAGATCTTCAACTACCACAAAGGTACTAAGTATAACACCTCTTATTGGGGTTCAATTAATTAAATAGAGAGACAAGTTTTATTTGCCAAAGCAATTCAATAAAAAATGTTATGTTTAATTGAAGCTTTCCCATGGGAAAGTCACATCAATGTTCCATTGCATGTGTGGGATTTACACATGCACACTTGAGATGATGTTTATGCATAGATGAAAGAAGAACAAGAAAAACACTTCCCTACATAGTCCAATCATTCTTTCATGCAAGACTTGTGTAAAGAGGATTTCATTCTTAAAGAAAGCCAAAAGCTTGGACAACAATTCAATTAAGAGCAAAACTAGGGAATCAATCTAGATTAATCTTGCTTATTCACAATTCTTTGGAGCTAGCCATCCTTGTGGTCCTCCAATCATTAGTCTTGTCCATATGTTCCATCCAATTGTACAACTCCGATGAAAGGTATGAAGTAGCCAACAATTGGAATTTCAATAACAACTCTCAAGAGCACAAGAATAAAGAAGAAGAAGTCATCTATTTTCATGCTAGTCATTGAAGCCATTAACAAAAACAACAAGGTACTTGTTGATGCAATGAATCAAATGAATGTTGTTCAATTAAACATTTAAAAGGACAAAGCATAATCACATGAGAAACGATTCAAGCAACATCTAAAATACTTGAAGGAGAAAGATAAGAAAAATCATAAAATGAATAAAAACATGGTGAACATCTTATCAAACCTTAACATTATTTGCGCCATGCCTTCATTAAAGATCACAGACCCAAGTTTTCACTAATCATTCTTTTTGAATCTTTACTTGATGTTGAACCACTACTAAATAATCAAGGTCCACACTTGAAAAATAGTAAGCAAGTCAAGGACAATTCAAAAATTCAAGTGTGGAGCAATGCAACAATTCAAATGATGAACAAATCATGTTGTGAGTCCAAATACAATTGAACATTGAACTTGCTTGGAACTTAATTCAAACCTTCAATTGAACAAGTTGTTCATTTTCTACACATTCACATGTTTCCCAAAAATGCTTCAAGAGCAATCCTTCAATTTTATATAAAGAGTTCATTTCCTTCTAATGTAGGTTTTACTTCATTTGATGTTGCATATGTCATGTTCTAACACCTCCTTGCACCTTGAAGAACTACTTTTTTTTTACTCCAATAAAAACATAAAAACATTCACATTCGTATCCACATATGCATCCCTTCCACTTAAAATCAGATTATCTAGCATACAACATGTTACAACATTAGAAAGGAAATGAATATGAAGACTACTTTTTAGCAACATTCTCTAAAGTTTTTTAGAATCCCAAATGCATTTTCCATAAAACTCCTCCCCTTGGAAACGTGTATATTGAAAAATGTTTTAGGTTCGTAATTTGGTTGTGAGGGATAATAAGCTAAAGAAAAGTGGATATCCTTTATCCCCTTTAAGATGTATGGGTGAATACCATTTTGAGATCCGTCTTAAAGTTAAACAAACCATCATACATTACCTTCTAGGAAAAGCTCAACAACTTTAAAATTCAAAAATCTTTCCTAGAACATGGCATCCCTACAAATATGTCTTAAAAGCGCCTATAATGGCCAACAACAACTTGGACTTGCATACTAATATTTGTTTTGGACTTGTAGGAAAAATAATTAACTACGTGAACACCCTTGGGTTTTGAATGTGAATTTGTGTGTAATCAATTACACCATGAACCAAAAGAAAATTTGAAAAATCATTAAAGTCGACCATGACAAAAGACAAATCTTCCTTGTATGGCATTGAATTTGGTTTCTAAAAACCACATTGACAACATAAACAAATCCATGGAAAACCATGTTCACCAACAATTTCCCAATTATAGACATCTTGTTACATTGTGAGCATTTAAACAATTTGTACAATGAACAAGCCATTTTAATGCCAATAGACATAATAGATTTGTGTATCCTTGTGTTTTTTTAAAAATCAAAGATCTCAATTCTAATTTTTCATCAACTACAATACATTTGGTTGCTTAGAAGTGTTCCAACCATCTTAGGTTGTCACATTGTGTCATGAAAAAATGTGAATACTATGTGGTATTTATGGCCTTGACCCAATCCCTAAGCTCCTTGTTCATTAATTCATGACAACCAATAATGATGTAAAACAATTATATTTTTAAAGCCTTAAATAATATTTTTTAGATTCCAAGAGGCCTCCCATAAACTCCAACATAGGATCATTATCAACTTAAAAAAATAGGTTTAATTATACCTACATTTGCAAAAAAGATGCACAAATTGAATCAACATTAATAACTTTGCTACTTTCATGGTGTCAACAAGAGAAATTGCACAACAAATAAACAAATTAGAAATCACACTAGACTATAAGAGAAGAAGAAAGGAGAATGTTCAATGATCACATTGCATTACATTGTGCACAAGTAGAAAAGTAGTTCTATACTACATAGAAGAAAATTTTAAAATAGTGTGTTATACCACACCACATTGCTTGAGAAAAAGCAAAAGTGTTTGCACCACACTGCATTATGAAAGAAAAAGGAAGAATTGCACAATAATGCATGAGAAGAAAAAACATTACTACATTGCAATGCATTGCAATTGCATTGAATAACAACACAAAAAGTTGTGTGAGCTTTAAAAATATTTTTTTCCAAAATTATAAAAGAAAAATCAAATGAAAGATTGTGAGAAGGCACACAAGATCTAAAAGATAGAAGAGAAATGGAATGAGAATTCATGAAAAGACATATACAATCTTTATGAAAAGAAAATTCTCAGAAGGAGAGGAAAAAAAGGTTGTTTAAACATCCTAACTTTCAATGCACCATCATGAATGGAGATGTGTCATTTATGACGTGCTTCCAACTCCTTGAGGGATTCAAATGTGAGTCCCAAATAGAGAACAACGGGAGAACAAAGAGTCGAGGCACACTCCCTGGCTCATAACACTTTGGAGGGGTAGAAGGGTGTGCTAGAGCTTCAGGATGGGACTCTGAAGAATTGATAAGCTTCACTTACTCACACATGCCTGCGTAAAACCAATACAAGTTGGTTAGTGCATAGTTGGAACACTTTTGGTGCTAAGACGAACCACGAGCAACTTGGACTCACAAGACTCACCACCCAAACTTGGGGAAGCCACCACCTTCCCCCTTATAGTATACTCTACACGTCTCCATGAGGCCCACATCCAAATGGCATTTTGTCTTGGGACTCCTAAATGGAAGTCCCGAAATTGCCAAAGTTGGGACTTTCGCAACTTATGGGGCCCATAACTTCGCGTGCAGACCTCAGATTGAAATGAGGTCTCAAGCAAAGTTGTATCCTTAGTCGAGAGCTTTTCCACGGTATGTCACACGCCACCTGCACGCAAGTAAATTGGGTCGATTCCCAACTTTTAATGGTTGGGAGTCAAAATACCAATTTGACTCCCGGCCTTTCTTTTTGCCATAACTTATATTTCAAATGTCCAAATGGGTGATGTGAACCCATTTTAGACATTTATGTTTCAATAAATTTTCAATGATATAAGAACTCTTCAATCCATTGGGTTTTGACCCCTCCAATCAATCTCTGAACATTCGAGAGTCCACTGGGACTCCAACTCTCAAAGTGAGAGTTCCCTTGGGAGTGTGAGGGCCTATTCCCTCACACTCTTTTACATTCCTGGGGGCATGCAGCATGACTCCCGGGCTTCCCTTTTGGCCTGCAACCTTGCAAGGGCCTTGGTCACGAGCCCAAGGCTAGGGTTGTAACATTTATGACAACTACCCTACTTACTAACCAAAAAAAAAAAAAAGTTTGAAAGATGATATGCATAATCCATTATGAATGAATAATCAAATGTCATGAATAATCCATTGTGAATCCATAATTTCATGTCAAATTGAAAATGGATTATTCACAATGGACTCTGATTACATTTGTTAAATAAATAGAATGAAAAACGGGGGTTTAATTTTTTTGTCATAGTAATGTTAGAATAAAAATTGCAAAACAATTCACCATCAAATATAAGGAATGTAAAAATAATATGCATTGAAACTTTCCTAATACAAGAAATTTTGATTTAAAAAAAAATGCCGTAATTTTCATTATTTTTATCATTGATAGTCCATTTCACATTGAAATATTCAAACTTTCACATGAATTTTCAAACCAATCACATGTTTAGTGATATATAGAGGGTGGTCTATTAATACTCTTGATAAAAAACATAGGGGATAATTATAGCAATTATCATGACTAAAAAAAAATTAGTTAATGTAAGATTTAGGATTTCCAAAATGTCAAAATTGAATCACCTAACTTTAATTTTACCTAAACATTAGATTTAGGAATGGTTAATTGGAACAAGGGTTGGCTCTAAATATGTGATGAAAAGCATTTTTCTTTGGTGCCTTTTGGTGTGACAACAATTCTTTCAACTTGCCCTTCTTTTGACGACCTATTTTAGCCTTCAAATAACATGTGTGATATGCATCACTTGGGGCAAAACCAATTATGCATATAATATTGGAAACTTGCAATCCTTGGGAGTCTTTTTTGGATGGTGAAAACAATAACTATGAATTCTTGAATTTTGGCTCTAATGTTTTGTAAGAATTGATCAATAAAGAATCTTAAATGATTTTACCTTTAAAGAGGAGGGTTTAATCAATGACATGTTGTTTGTTGGTTCAATTGTTACATTCATATTTGTGCATGAATTATTTGTTTGAGTTGCCTTCTATAAGCAAGGAAACCTAAAGCTTTGATTAAGAAGCACACCAAGTTAGGAAGGTGCATTTCCAAACATGATGGATCTTCTTGCTATTGAGATAGTTAAAATTCATGACCATAACTATACATGTGCATTATGCATGGTTGTAGGTTCATGAATAAACCATGTTAAATAGGTTCATTAGGAGGCCAAACCATCATATGTGATACAAGCATCACCAAATGAATTAAACACCCAAAAACCATTTTGGTAATTAAGGTGGACCCTTGGAGGAGGATTGGACAATCATGTTGCCCCACCATCAAAATTTAAAAAGTTCAATACCCTCGCAGGTTGAAAAGCTTGTGTACCATAGAATGGACACCATGATCACCTCAAGACTTGTTTGACCTAGTAGGTTGAGATGTTATTCCACAAGGTAGTATCGAGTTCTACCAAGGCTTGTTCCATAGTTTAGTTGTGGTTCTATCAAGGGATAATGGGTTTTTTAGCAATGTCTATTCCAAAATATAATTAACGATTTTTTAATAATTATTTGCATGAATAAGTTAATGATTTCTCACATGTATGTGCAAACAACAACATTGAATGAGAGGCCCAAAAGGCCTTTCCCTTTTAGTTGTAGCCACCTTTTTCAAACAATGAATTTCAATTAGACTCCAAAAAATGCAAGCCTCTACCATTTTAAATCAATTAGTAGCAATGGGGTTAGTTGCTTCAAGCTCTTGGCTTTTGTAGCTTGTCTAGATCCCCCACCCATTAGCATTCAAATATTTTAATTTTGTTTTAGGCGACTTGAATTTTATATTTAAAGTGCATTTACACCAAAAGACCTAAGGTAGATTGTCAACAACAATCAAAGTTAATGTGATGTTGGGTAGGTATTTATGAAAACAACCTATCCTTACCTTTACTTAGTCCTACACTTAGATTTATGCTATCATCATTTAAACCTAATTTTTAAAATATTAATTTGTAGGTTAATTATAAGTTATGACAATTGTTATCCATGATGATGAGCCAAAAATTAGGCACTATCATGTTGAACAAAACCTTTTTGAACCTTTCCTCTCTCATTATATCTCTTGTTCTCTCTTCTACTTTCTTCAATTTTTTCATTAATGTTGGGTTATAAAAACATGGTTCGGGTATATAAAATGAATGTCTCATCAAATATCCAATGTATGTATATAAAACACTCAAGTGTGACAAGAACCAAATGTCCTAAATTTTTTATGTACAATAACTTTCAAAAAAGTGAAAATTAAATTGGGCACTTAAAAACATTGATAAAACATGGCCCACATTGGATAGAATTTATTATTCATTATTTCATAGGTGCAAATTATGGAATCTACATGCATGTATCAAAGTACCCAAAGGAATTTATTTCATTTGATATGAAAGAGAAAGGGGAAATTTAGGATAAAATTTAAGTCTTGTAAAAAGGTTAATCTAAGAAGTCCTAGGAATCTTAATTGTGTTTTAGATGGGATACCTCAATCATATTTTTACCTTGTTATCAGATATTTCTATATTCTTAAATTTTTAATGTTTGTTTTGTCACATTCAAAATTTTCTTTTGTTTTTTGCACTCAAACTTTGTTTGGTGCAACTTTTAGTGCTTTCAAACTAGCCACGATAGGATGTGCAACATGATTCAAGTTTCATTCCCATTTATTATTTTGCTTGTTCATAAATCAGTTTATGATTTACCTTTTTCAATGATTTGGTTTTGTCCTTGCACTTAAATAATAATTATTGCATTCAAATCAATCTTGCCTTAATCATAGTGTTTTCATAACTCATAGAACTTTCATTACCTTTTCTATATTTTGCTCTTCTATCTTGTTTCCACTATTTCAAGCGCCCAATCTTGTCATTAAATTGTCAATTTATGTGTTTTGTAGTTTCCTTACATGTAATTGTATTTTCATTTTCCTTCAACTTTTCATTACGATATTGTTGAAGTTCTTGCTTTTGTTTCAACTTATACATGTTGTTTTGTGGCATTAAAGTGGTGCGCTCACTTTACAAACTAACTCATAGAGCTTGTTATGTACAATGTTATGAAAAGTTTGCTATTATACATCCCTTTAACACTCATAGAATAAGACTACAAGGGTATTACTTTACATGTGGTCCCTATTTTCACCTTAGGCTAGGGGGCCAAATAGGGTCTCATTATGGATAATGTTTATAGTCAAGGTTTGTTCTAAACTAAATGAAGAATGAATTTAGTATCTATCCCTTCCTTTCTATTATCACATTTGGAAACTTTATTGGTTAGGGTCTAGTTGCTTTGGTATAAATTGCAAAACGGAAAAACCTTGCAAATGTACTATTGTTGGTGGTTTGTTTTTCAAGTTTGGGAGTTCGACACAAAAAAACATGATTGTCAAATAACTATCAATTGTTTATTAGTTGCCTATTAGTGTTAAACAATAGTAAAGGAATAAAGATTCCTTATGGTTTAATTCACAAAGTTGTTAGGTTATTTCTTAATTAATTCACTTCTCCTTTGTCTTTTGACACTTATTTTTCTAAACCTTTTACTTCACAAATTCAACCACTACCAATTTGCACATATTTTTTATCAACCCTTCTTATGTATATCAAAATTTTCAATCAACATACAATTCAAATTTTACCATCATTTTAATGTATTGACACCACAAGCCCACAACCACCCTCCCCATGCTTTACATTAGCAAAACATCAAAAACACCATTGTTTCCTCAAGCCAACAAGACTAAGCTTTAGAAAAAAAAGATTCTAAAAGAAATCCATGCCCCCAAAACAAAAAAATTCAGTTAGGTTCACCCTTTCTTTCCTCTACTATCTTCTTATTAATACCCACCATTCTTCGTACATCCTTTGGCCTTTTTTTCTTTGGTTCCTCCTCCAAAAATTCTTAGGCATTCTTGTTTCACTCATTCAAAAATGGCTAAAAGTAATTATTAGCTCAAGTAATCACAAAAACATATTGCCTTCCTTTTTATCACTCATTGTGCCTCCTATTTTGCCTCCAAAATTTTCTCCATTAGCTCCAAATCGTCCTCCTTCCAACACCTTTCCCCCAAAATTTTCATCATGTTTCAAATAAGTTTCATCTTTTTTTTACCTCCTTTTAACCTCAAAGCCCATTGTAGCTTCTACTTGAAGCTAAAATTTTCATCCCCATGAATGATGGATGGACACTTGTCATGAAGTACATGCATCCTAAGTTTGTTAGTAGGTTGTAACACTAAGTAGTTCATGTAGGATTTTATGTTTGGATGTTATCTAGTAGCAATTCAATTACAAAGACACCATTAGTTTAACAACCAATTTGCCAATGCTTCACAATTAGAGTATCAATAGACTCCATATAACCTATTATCCCATCATTAGTGCCACCATTTTACCAAACTTGTTTGACGCTATAATCATGACTACTTGACAAGGCTTTATCCTAAAAGAATGAATTAATTAAAGTGGATATAATCCTATTACCAATACTATGCACATTTATGTCTTTAGATCTAGTGGAAATATGCATGTTTAACATTTGCAATTGGAACATCTTTTGTGAATATGGTACTCTATGTTAATAAATAGTAGATCTACTCAAGTGCAAACATAAATCTTAAATGAAAGGAAACTACAGCATAATGCTCACAACACATAACATAACATCAAGAACTCTCCAAGGTTCTTGTCACAAGAAATACACAAACTTGTGTAATGAAGAAAAGAGAGGCAAACCATCAACACCAAGGTATTTAACTAAAAGACCGAACCACAAATAACCAAACTAAAATAAGTAACGAAAGTAATTCAACCTTGTGAAAGTAACCTAGTTACTTTCCTACTCCAATTGCTAATGAAACCTAACTAGTTGAGCTTGAATTCTCAACACTCCCCCTCAAGCTCAAATCCACTTTTAGTACACCAAGCATTTTTCTAAACTTCTTTAGCTTGTCTGTACCTAAAGCCTTTGTGAAAATGTCAGCAACTTGATTTTTGATACTGACATGAATGAGGTCAATTTCTTTTGCTAGAACTTTTCCTCTAGTAAAGTGGTAGTGCACCTCAATGTGCTTTGTCCTAGCATGATAGACCGGGTTGTTAGCAAGTAGTATGCTACTACTGTTATCACAATAGATGACAACAGGAGCATCCATTGACTGTCCCAAATCTGAGAGTAGTTTTTATAACCAAACTACTTCACATGTAGTAATTGCTGCACCTTTGTATTTTGCTTCCTTGCTTGATAATGCAATTGTTGGTTGTTTTTTACTGCTTTAACTAACAACACCACTTCCACAAAAAAACATGAAACCACTGGTTGATCTTCTATCTGAACCATTGCCAGCCCAATCAGCATCCGTGTATCCATGTACTTGTAACTGGCTTTTAGTTTCATAAAAAATTCCACATTGCAGGGTATGTTTTATGTACCTCAGTATGGGCCTCATTGCATCCAAATGTGGCTTTCGTGGTGTTTGCATGAATTGACTCACCATTCCAACTGCATAACTCAAATCTGGCCTTGTAATGGTCATGTAAATCAAACTCCCCACTATGCGTCTGTACATAGTGGTATCCTTTATGAGGTCTCCTTCATCTGCATTCAACTTCACATTTTGCTCCAATGGAATTTAAATGGGTTTACAACCCGTCATCCCATATTCAGACAATTTGTTCAAGGCATATTGCCTTTGTAGTAACCATATCCCTTTCGGGGAATGGATTACCTTAATGCTGAGGAAATAACGCAACTCTCCCAAATCCTTCATTTCAAACTTTTGCTTCAAAAGCTTCTTCAAATCAGAGATGTCTGCATCACTATCTCCTGTGATAATCAAGTCATCAACATAGATGACTATGACTACAATCCCATGATCTGTCTTTTTCACATATAGTGAAAAACGTGCATTGGATGCTTGAAATGACAAGATACTGACCTATCTTGTCTGACAAAGCTCTAGGTGCTTGCTTCAAAGCCATACAAAGCTTTATTCAACCTACAAACCAAATTAGGATGTGTTTGGTCCACATAACCTGGTGGTTGTTCCATGTACACTTTTTCTTGTAAATCTCCATGAAGAAAAACATTTTTTACATCCATTTGATGTAAAGACCATCCTTTTGCTACTGCCATAGCAATGATTGCTCTTACAGTTGTCATTTTGGCAATTGGACTATAGGTCTCCTCATAGTTTATGCCATACGTTTGGGCATAACCTTTGGCAACCAATCTTGCTTTGTATCTGCTCACATATCCATGTGCATTGTGTTTGACTTTGTACACCCATTTGCACCCAATTCCTTTCTTGTTTTTTGGTAAAGCTACCAATTCCAAGTAGCATTTGCATCCAAAGTCGCCACCTCTTCATCCATGGCATTGTCCCACTTAGGATTTCTAACCGCTTGTTCAAAACAAGTGGGTTCAACCTCTTGTATAACTCTCACCATGTATGCGTAATGATGAACTACAAAGCCATCATATGTGAATATTTGTACAGGGTATTTGACTCGTGTGGATCTTTGTACTCTAATGTTGTTGTCAGGTGTTTTCAAAGTTTTCTTGACCATTTGAGCTCCAGGAGTAGTAACTGAAGTGATTCTTGATTCTTCACCCTCACTCTTCTCTGACTCGCTTAATTCACCATCTACATAAGAATTTCTAAATGATGTTTGAGAACTACCATGTACAATGTTTGAAGATCTTAATCTTCCTTTCCATGGAGTGCTATTGGACCCACTATTTGAAGATTCTTGTGGTCCACTAATTAATTGTGATTCTTGTTCCACATTTGATGAAACTTCACCATTTCTAGCTTCTCCATCTTTTGCTACCCTCATTGGTGAGTACCAACTAGCCATCTCATCAAACACAACATCTCTACTCACTTGCAACTTTCGTGTGGAAAGGCTGAAACATCTATATCCCTTTTATTCTGAGGAGTATCCAATGAAGATACAATTCTCAGCTTTTGGGTCTAGTTTTGATCTCTTCTCATCAAGAACATGCACGTATGCAATGCAACCAAACACTCTGAGGTGTGAAACATTGGGTTTCTTGCATGTGAATTTTTCTTCAGGTGTCATGCCATGAACTGCCGCTGTGGGTGTTCGATTCATGATGTAGACTGCAGTTGCTACCGCTTCAGCCCAAAAGTAATTTGGCAAATTCTTCTCATTCAACATGGCACGTGCTATTTCTACAATGTGCCTGTTTTTCCTTTTAGCAACTCCATTCTGCTGTGGGGAATAACTACATGAGTACTTTCCTTTGAATTCCATGCTCCTTCAAGTACTCACTGAATTCATTTGAAAAATACTCTCCCCTTCCATTGGACCTTAGGCACTTGATGCTCACACCTTTCTCCTTTTCCACCAGTGCTTTGAAATTCAAAAAATGTTGAAACACTTCACCTTTGTGTTTCATGAAGTAGACCCACACCTTCCTTGTGTGGTCATCAATGAAACTCATGTAGTACTTGCATCCTCCAATGGATTCTGTTTTCGTGGTCCACACATATGAGTGGATCATTTCCAAAGGTTTGGAACTTACATGAGTTGTTTGAGCTGGGAAAGGATGCCTAGCTTGATTCCCCAATTGGCATGCTTCACAAATCTCTGACATCACCTCTTCTGCTCCAAATTTGGGAAGACATCCAACAAGTTTTTGTTTCTCCATGAACTTAAGACGTTGGAGATTAACATGGCCAACTCGCTTGTGCCAAATTCCAATGTCTCCAGCTCCTTTTCCATGTGTGAATAACATGGAATTCACCTCAGGCATGTTCACATCCAAGGTGAACATTTGTCCATTCCTTTCCCCTTTTGCAATCAATTTGCCTTGGTTCTTCATGTCTTCCACAAAACATCCATTTGGGTTGAATGTCACCTGTAAACCTTGTTCCACCATCTGGCCTACAGAGACCAATTTTTTTATTATGGTTGGAACATGAAGTACATCTTTCAGGTACTTTGTTTGCCCATCTTCCATGGACAATGACACCTTGCCAATTTGTGTGATGGGATGTGTAGTGTCATCACCAGTTTCCACAAACCCTGGTGTCTTCAAATCCTTTGCGTCTCTAAACCATTCTCCATGGCTAGTCATATGGTTTGAAGCTCCAGAATCCACATACCAGACATTGTTGTCTAATACATCTCCTATCATTGAATTTGTCATGTGCTGTATCACAAACAATTGCTCATCACCTTGATTGCTAGTTGATGCATAATTCCCTTGTTGCAGCTTTCCATTTCGTGCATCATGCTCCCTTTGATAACAGTTCTTTGCCATGTGCCCAGGTTTCCCGCAGTATTAGCAATTTGAATCGCTATTTGGCTGTTGACCTCGATGACGACCACCACGACCTCCACGACTTCCTCGACTTCCTCTTCCTCCAAAGTTTCCTCATCCACCTCCATGAGCTTGACCTTCATGTTGTTGATGTCCACCATGCGAGCTTCCAAGTCGACCTCGAAATGAGGTTTTACCACCTCTGCTGCTACCTCTATTGATATTTGAGTAGAAAACACTTTCTTGTGATCCTCCATTGGATGAAGTACCAACAATTTTCATCTCTTCACTTATAAGTAATGTTATTAAGTCTTGGAAGTTGGGAAATGTTTTTCGAACTACAATCGAGGTACAGAACTGACTATAGTCTTTTCCAAGTCCATTTAAGGTCACGGCCACTAAATCTTCATCATCTACAGGGGCTCCTATAGATGCAATAGCATCTGCAAGGTTTTTCACCTTTGTAGAATAGTCATTGATGTTCATCTTGCTTGAGCTGCATTTTGCGGGCTTGTGTATTGGTGTTGTACATCTTCACTAATGTATCCCAAGCTTGCTTGGGTGATTTTACATCTTGAATATGCACAATCATGGAATCGCACACAGTCATAGAAAGCCAATACAAGACTTTCCTTGCTTTTTCATGCCAAGTTTTATTGGCTTGAATTTGTTGTTGTGTGGGGTTTTCTGGGAGAGGAGGTTCTTTCTCATCACCAGTTATGAATTCCTAGTAGCCTTTCCCCATCAAAAATTTCATAATCCTAAATTTCCACACTTGGAAATTGTTCTTGTCTAGTTTTTCAATTGCAATTTGAAAAAGGCCGTCCGCCATCTCTCAAGGCACCACTCAATGTCTTCTTGGGGTTTCAAAATGATTTTAATTCCTTCCTTGGGTTTCTAGGGTTAGGGTTAGGGTTTTCTTTCCTTAGGTTTCTAGGATTAGGGCTAGGGTTAGGGCTGAACAAGATAGACCTTGCATACGTATGTATGTCTTGAGTATTATACGAAATTTTGTACTATACATAGGTTTTACATATAGGTACATATCTCATATAATATTTTGTATGATATTAAGTACATGATTACATACCACACTTTTGTACAAAGGTCTTGATAATGTATTTACGCTTCCCAATCTTCACACTTCTTCCTTCAAGTTCTCCCAAGTTGTATTTGCTCCACTTCAAAACTTTGCTTTGATGTCTTCTTAAAACAAACTTCTGTCATAGCAACTTTGCAAAGCTACTCCACACACATATGACCTTGGATCGATCTAAAATTTTGGTGAAACATAGAACACTATGTCAACTACCTTCTTTCAAAATTTCAGCTCATTTAATTTCATAAATTGAGAGATCTTGTTACTTCCTTGAAGTCACCTCAAATTGGGACCTGAACACAAAATGACTTACAACTCGCTCTCAGCAACTCCAAAATCCTTGAGATTTTTTGAGACACATAAAATATATGTCTTCTATATATGCTCAAAATTTCAAATCTATTGATGATGACTACAAAGAGATTTTACTTTCAAAAGAAACTGACTTCAAAATTGAAACTGAAACTTCAGATGCTTGGATCTCTCTCAATACAAATCCAAATGACATGAAATTTCTCTGACACATATATTCCTATATGATCCCAAAGCTGCAAATCCAAAAAAACTCAAACAAAGGAAATATGACCAAAAACCAGATCTGGCACAAAGTTTTCAAAAGCTCATAACTCTCACAAAACATATCCTTTTCTTTAGAAAATTTGAGAATAGAAGCGTCCTATAATCTTCTACAACCTTTCCAAGTTTCACTCCAAGATCTTTTCACAATAGCTCTAGATCTAGCTTTAAAGATCTGACTTCCACAACTTTGATATGTTGATCTCATCTCACCTTTTTTCCTTTCTTTTCTTTCTCTTCACATTCTTTCCTTTCCTCGTTTCTCTTTTGCACTTGACAAACTCCTATGATATTACTAGAGACTCTCAAGTTTTAGTTCTAGAGATTTTCTAGCTCTAGATCTCTTTTAACTTTCTCACCAAACAACCTAAGTTCTGATACCATGTTAACAAATAGGAGATCTACTCAAGTGCAAACATAAATCTTTATTGAAAGGAAACTACAACATAATGCTCACAACACAAAACACAACATCAAGAACTCTCCAAGGTTCTTGTCACAAAAAATACATAAACTTGTGTAATGAAGAAAAGATAGGCAAATCATCAACACCAAGGTATTTAACTAAAAGACCAAACCACAAATAACCAAACTAAAATAAGTAATGAAAGTAATTCAACCTTGTGAAAGTAACCTAGTTACTTTCCTACTCCAGTTGCTAATGAAACCTAACTAGTTGAGCTTGAATTCTCAACACTCCATGGATTTGTATTTGTTGTTAATGTGATTTTTAAAAGGTTAAGTTGATGGCCACAACAAGAAGACTTGGCTAAGGTGATTATGGGATTTAAAGAATTTTGTGGATTGCCTTTGATCCATGGAATAATCAATTGCATGCAAATTCGCATCCATAAACCCATGGGTACATTTTTTGTAAAGTATTTTTCCTACAAGTTGAAAACTTAAAGCATGTAGTTGCAAGTTGTTGTCAATAATGAAAGATGTGCCAGGATATATTTGTGGGCATGTCAAGTTCCGCGAATGATACCATGATATTGTGAATGCCTAGTTTTTACGAGAAGGCAACTTACAATGGTCTACTCAACCTTAAAATTGGATCCCAAAATAAATTTTCCCTCTACAAAATAGGGGATAAGGGCTATCATCTAATGTGACCCTATTTCATGATCCCCCATAAACAAATAGTCAAGATTTGACATACCGTTTAATATTTTTTTTACAATAGGTAGCTTTTGAGGGGGAGAAATGCAATCTTGATTCTTAAAAAAATGCTTAAAAATTTGTTGGTAAAAATCAACTTTTAAATTATTTTCATACTTGATCATATTATATTTTGTTCTATGTTCTAGAATCCTAGATCAGAGGGATGTAGACGGGGATGCATTCATGTTTCAATTGGAGTGAGAAGATTAACCTAATCCTCATTTGGTGTAGCAATGAAATGATATAACATGGTAGGTGCAAGAATTATGGAGCTAGAAGTAATGAAATTTAAAATCTAGCTAGAATTGTTTACTTGAGACATATATATGGGGAGTAGGAAAACATGAAAAAAATGAACATATTTTTTATAAATTGAATTGAAAAATTGCTGGAACTTTCATCAAATTATGGTTTTAAACTCAATTTGATTTGTTTTTCTTATACATAGATGTTTACTCTTTTGTTACATCTTGGTTTTTCACCACTAATTGATCATCAAACAAAGATTCAAATAGTTTTATTGGAAAATGCATGAGCTTTTGGTATTTAATGAACACATGGCACATTGTATTATTGAGATTCAATAGGATGTTCATCATGTTTTTTTTCATTTTGTGAGCTTTTCTTGTCTTTCTTCTTTAAACATTATAGATATTGCTTGAAAGTCATTTTAAAAGATTGTTTCCCACTTTTGTCAATGTCTAAATGAACTAAGTTAATTTGGTCCATCACATCCATAATGATTTTGTTGAACTCTTGTCTATGATTTTGATGATTGGCATGAATATTGATGACCAATTCCTTATAATTCCTATGTTCCCAAGAATTTTGAGTGCATCATTGATGGTTTGTTGTCTCTAATTATAATGTTGTGCAATATGGAAAATTAGCAAGATTACAATCATAAGACCAATTTATGGGTGACTTGGTCTAAAGGATTGTGGATAAATTTTAAGATTGAGTATGCTATTTAGATTTAGTCCTAGATTAAAACCTTGATTAAATTGTTGAACATTATGACAAATCATGTTTTCTACAACTTGTCTTATGCAACTAAAAATGTCCTTTAGAATTAGTTTGAGTTGCAAATTAGTTCTAAAGGACATTTTTTAGTTGCATAGGACAAGTTGCAACAGACATGATTTTTCATAATGGAACTTTTTTGTTCTCATTAAAAAATAGTTGTTTCCGCAAAAAATTCCATCAAAGAGCAAGTCATGCACATGTAAATGTTCTTTGTGTTTTTTTAGTCATGTTGGGTAAAAATGGTTTTAAACACATTAAACCCCCCACTAATTATAATCATAAGTACAATCTTTCAATGATTATTATTTTTGGTAACATATGAACACCATATTTTGGATTATTGTAGCTTGTTTTAAGTATGTTTGATTAGCCTTAAATTTAAGCTAATTAATTCTTTAAAAAAATCCAATAAATATTGAAGAATTTGAGGATATGGAAAATATTTGTTACAAAATAATACCCATCACAAATTTTGAAAATATGCTTATATATATTTCAAAACTAGGATTATGGGTGAAATTTTTGGGAGAAATCTTTTGTGGTGAATGATATTGATATAATTCAATTGAATATATGGCCATTTAATTTATTAAAAAGAATTGGTTGAAAATCCATTCATTTGAAATTCTTTTACATTTTTTGAGAAATAAATGTACAATGATATTTTCATTTGAAGAAAAAATCTCTATCATATGAAAGAGGACAAAATCTCATAATTGGGTATTGCATTATTTTTTTGTTCGTTGATGTTTCAAGATCCACAAACATGAGGCCCTATTGGTGTAAAAAAATGTAAGTTATTTTGTACATTGATTTTATCTAATTCTTTTCATCTAACCATTGAATCAAGATTAATTTTTATTCATAGTGAACTTTGGGTTCCAAAATGTTGTCATGTACATTAAAACTTTTTTTTCTTGTGTTTATGATTGCAAAATGATACTATCAAGATTTTAGCTTAATGCATAACATGATACTTGTTATACAACACCTTTATTGGTGAAAAGTGATTCCCTTTAATATGTTTAACCCAAATTCCATCTCTTGGTGTTTTTAAGTCCCTCACATACAATGTAACATTTTTTTTCCCTATAAAGCTTCAATAGCTTTGTACTAATCTTTATCAAATTGTCTTGATAGGTGGAAATTATATCACTATTCTATTGACAAGTCCCAATAAAAGGTTTTGTGGTTAATACCAAGTTGTGGTGGTTGAAATCTTCTTCTTGTTGCCATTTTTTTTTGCACATCCTCCAATTTTGTGTTTTTTTATCATGTTTTTTATTGTAAGTATTATGTTATTTTGTTCCATTTCATTATGAGAAAAAGGGTGCTTTGCAACTACCCTTGCAACTCACTATATTTATATGTTGTGAATGTTAATGGACAAGTTGCTTGAGTTGCAAAATTACAATTCATCGTATATACAATGCAACTCAATTGCAGCTCAATCAAAACAATTAATTTTCAACCATTATGCAACTCCATTATAATTACACCCATGATGTCATGCTAACATCATTGATTATCATTGATTATCAAAATTTGACACGTGGCACTATGAAGATTTTTTGACTTAAATTTTTTTTGAAATATTGATTTCCATCTTTCATTATGATTATTAATGATGGTCTGAAATTATGACACACGGCACAAAAAAAATTGCTACATGGCATATTAATTATATTTTGGAATATATATACATATGTATTAGTAACTAGATAAGTCATACATAACCATAGCTAGGTACCTAGGTTGGTAGGTTTTAAAACCTACATACCTACATATTTACTTAGGATTTAGCCATGAAATTTTGTTTTTTAATTTTAAGTTTTGCCTTTAGGTTAAGTTTATTTGAGTTCATCCCAAAATGACACTTGTATTTTAATATGAGAATATGAGAAAACAAACCTTCTTTATATAATTTGTAACATAGGATTTGAAAACAAACCATATGGGTTAGATCTTTTAGTTGTTCCTTAGTTGCAAATTAAATTACAATTGAGTTGCAACTATAACACTTAAGCATTTGGGGCAAGCCATATTTAAAAGGAAGGCTCCATTGTTTCTAGTGTCCAAACAAAACTTGAACCCTTCCTATTGTCACCTTTGGGCCACTAAAAATCATCAAAAATATATATATAATTGAGAAAGTTATGGCCCCCCAAAGTAGAGGGGGTCAAAAACTCAAAAAAAGAACCACTGAATGCTACAAAGGCTAGTTCCCAAACATGTAAAACAAATCTTTGTATGTTGTTGTATTGTTGTTAAAGTCCAAAGATCATTTGTAGAACTTTAGGGTGCATTCCTATAACACTTTAAATCATTTTGAATGAATAATAAAAAATAAACATATGAGGTTTGAAAGTAAGAGGGGTCCAACGAGGAAAAAAAGGTGTTTTGTAAGTTACAAAGTTTATTTCTCTTCTTGTTATTTTTGCATTACTCCTTTTCCTTTAATTTCACAGATAATTTCTAAAGCTTGAAGTAATGCTCCCATAACATTTTAAATCACTCAAAATGAAACCCATATGATGAAGATATAAATAATTAATGAATATATATTTTTATTAAATTAAAATAGTTGTATTATAATCATACCATAGCTAAATAATAATATTTTAATAGTGGGGCAATAATGGCTAAAAAATTGTATAAATGGAATCATAACAAAAAACACGTTACAAATGTATTTCATAATGGGTGATGGAAATGTGAACATGTCACAACCCTAGCCTTGGGCTTACGACCAAGGTAAGGGCTTGCAAAGGTGCAAACCAAGAATGAAGCCCAGGAATCACATTTCATGCTTTTGGAAATGTAGGAGAGTGTGAGGGAATGAACCCCCACAATCCCCAGTGAATTCCCACTTTGGGACTTGGAGTCCTAGAAGATTTTCAAATTTTCTAAGGGCAATTTTAGGGGTCAAAACTCATTGGATTGAAGAGTTGGAAAGGTCTTGGAACATAGAGGTCTAAAATGGTCTTGCATGATCCATTTGGATGCTTAAAAACATAAGTTGTGGTTAAAATAAAAGTCGGGAGTCAAATTGTCAATTTGATTTTTAACCACTAAAAGTCCAGAATTACCTTAATTTCCTTGTGTTTAGGTATCTTGCCACATACCGTTGGAAAGCTCTTGACAAGGACTAAAACTTTTCTTTAGACCTCACCTCAATCAAAGGTTTGCACACAATTATGGGCCTCCAAAGTTACAAGAATCGTAATTTTGGGAATTTCGGGACTTCAATTTGGGAGTCCGGGACAAAATGACATTTGGGTGTTGACCCTGTGGCCAAGCACAAAGAATAATACAAGGGGGAAGGGTTTAGGGTTGCTTCCCCAAGTCCAAGCCGTGATGAGTCTCATGAGTCCGTGTTTGCATGTGGCTTATTCATGCACCAAAAGTGTTCCAACTATGCACTAACCAACTTATTGAGTAATTGACTTGTTTGTCACTCTTCCTAGTCCTCATCTCAAAACTCTAACATGCACCTTTACCCCTAAAGTGTTGCAAGCCAGGGAACATGCCCCAACCCCTTATCCTTCCGTTATTTTCACGCTTTGAACTCATAGTTGAATCCATCAAGGAGTTTGGGGGTGCGTTAGAGCATGTGGCATGATCACATGCATGTACATTGTATGTAGTTGGAACATAATTATTATTTTAGTAGCACATTTACAACAATTTTAAAGTAGTTGCCACATGCAACGATAATGTAATTCTTGAAAAAATCAAACATTATTGACTACATATGTATGTACGGTGTGTATAAATTATTCTATAGAATAGCCATTTTCAACTCACTTACAACTATAATACAACTAACTGATTATTAAACATGGCAATTTATTATATAATACATTGTATTTCTAGGGGGATAGTTTCACAATAGTTGTATATGAGTTGTTTTTAAAGTTTAAGTTGTAGGGTAGTATGGTTTCGACAAATGCAATTTTTCGTAATGTTTCTATTTTGTAGGAACCATGTTTCTTCGAGGTTCCATGATTGGTTTTTGATTAAACTTGTTCTTTGCATTTGCAATAAACTAGTATAATCATTCCATCCAAATTCCAATTGGAGTGGCATTATCAAAAGGTGTTAGGTTTCTTCCTTTTCCCTCTTCCATTCATAGTTTCCATTGATAAATATTTTTTAACCCATGTCCAGTATGTTTGAAGTGTCGATTGGATCTAGCAAAATTTAACACACTTGCAAAAATTTGAAGGGTTTATAGAATATATTGAACTATGACATTTGTAGAAATTTAAAAAATATCATTGAAATCTATCATGAGGAACTTGTACCAAAGCCTTAAGTGTTTAAAAAAACTTGCGTTTAGACACTTACAAAAATTGATTGTAGAATTGTAAAATTGTTGATTACAAACTTCATGAATCTTGTTAAAGAACTTATGAAAAGGTGTAGGATTTAGGTTGCAAAACTTGAAGCATTTGGCAAATTTGAGGCACATTGTGTAGGATTTGTAAAAAATAGGTGTTCATAACACTTGTAAAATTTGAAACATGAACATTAAGGTGCAAAGGGAGATGAGTGAGGTATGCACAAAAAATAGAAGTAGATGTTGGGGCAAGAGGAGATGGTAGGCCCTTGTTAATAGGTTTTCACATAGAAACTTGAAGAGTTATGTTAATGATAGTGTTAAACATCAATATCTACAATTTTGGAACATTTTTATTTTAATGACATTTATTTAAAACTTGGGTGTAATCATAATCAAAGGAACAACTAGTAATAAGGTTAGAGTCTTTACCAAGGATTATAATGTACATGTGGCCTTCATGTATAGGTTTACAAAGTACCCAAAAATAAATAAAAAATCATTATTTACCTTAAAAAAAATTTGGAGTAGATTTAATATTGAAACCAAATATAACTTGTGTACTATAGGTAATTATTTATGTATTTAGCATCAAGCCTTAAATTATAATCAAATGTAAATTTATGCTTTAAATCATGATCACAAATTTTGAATTCTTATATTCATTAAAGATGTTCAAAATTAGAATCAACAATATTCAATACATTATTTAAAAGGATCCAATATAAATTCACCTAAAAATATCAAACACATGTGGCCCTTCTTATGAAATATGTTGAAGTTCACAATATATTTGAGAACCTTTGGTGAAGGTTTGGATAATTAAAAAGCATGTTCAATTTTAAAGTTGTCGATAACAATATGTCAACCAATGTTTTGTGTATGACAAAAGATTTTTAAATCATATAATAAATTCAAGTGATTTTAACTTCATGATTTGAATAAACAGACATAATTTTTTTTAAAATAATTATTTCATAAAAAAATATATATATATATTTTTTCAAAATGGTGTAATTAATTTTTTTCATTATAATCAATAAGTGTTTTGGCTCCTTTTATTGTGCCCACTTGCATCACCATTGAAAGTTAATGTAAATATCATGGTGCCACATAGATAATCATGTTAGTTATGTATTGATAACATGGCACATGTATGAACAATTGTACCTATCTTCATGTTTATTAAGTTTGATTATATGTTGAGGTTTAAATGGAACATCCTATATATAATTACAAACATTGTGTGTGTATCTATCTGTCCGTCTTTTACTTTTCTTTTCATTTACATCACACGTTTTGGGGTCTGTCTATTTGTCTATCTGTCCGTCCAGGTCCTGAAACCCATACCTTTTCGTTTCAGGACTTCCTCTTCCTGTCCCTGGCAGTAAAAGGAAAAAAAGTTCCATGTGTAACTTCCTCCTCCTGTCCCTGGCAGTAAAAGGAAAATTCGAAACAAGGCCGGGGCAGGGGCAGGGCAGGGCAGGGCGTCCAGGGCAAGGGCAAGGGCAGGGGCAAGGCAGGGTAGGGGCAGGGCAGGGCAGGGCGTCGAGGGCAGTAAAAAATAAAGAGTAAAAAATAAGAAAAAATAAAAAACAGTGGCCGAAGGTTACAGGCACCCACGGGGGACTTCACAGTGGCCTTCAGCCACGGGCACCCATTCGTTAGTAATAATTAATTTTAGATCATCCCCCTTTTTTTCCATTTTCTATTGTTCTTTTTTTCCACCCCTAGCCCTCTTTCCTTGAAATAAAAATTTGCAAGTTCACATCATTTTTATTGTTGATTGATATCATTGTTATGTTACCCATTATTGATTTGGATTTGGTAAACCAAAAATGGAAACATAAATGATGATATTGACCTATTTTGCTAATGAACAATATGAAAAATACATGTAAATAAGACTCCAAAACCAATTACTTGTTGAGGAACATGTGGTCATGGGTGTATTTTGGGTCCTAGATAGTGTTGGATGGTTATGGATTTTTTAAAATAAACAATAATGAGGGGGTTCAATTAATGAGAATCAACAAAATAATTATTTTTAAATTTTTAATTAAATGTTTTTTAGATGTTTGGCTAGGGTATCATATTTTTCCCATTTTTAAAGGTGGGTATTACATAATTGGTTTTCAAAATTTTAATATTAATAGTTGAGTAGATTTAATATTTATGGACGATTATTTAAATATAAAATTAAAAATATTAATGCATTAAAAAAATATTAATTCAATGGAAATTTAGAGGCTTTGGGTTAGATTCAATTTGTTTAAGGCTTTCATCTTTTATTCAAATTGTATTTAGTATTTATTTGGCATGATCTCTTATGACAATAACATTTGATTGATTGCACAAGTGGACAATATAAAAACTCAAACATTAATGATGCTCTTGATGGATGATGAATGTATTTTAGAAACTAAAATATGTTAGGGTCCAAACAAGCTTGTGAAGCAATAATGGAACACATATAGTAACAAAAGAACCCTAATATTAGTAAGAAAACATCAAAGCACAAGGAGCAACATGGGATTTCAAAAAACAATAGGAGCGCTTGATTAGTCCTTGAAAACATTGAATATAAAAATATTTTACAAATTTTTCATGGGTGAAAATCCTTTAAAATGTACTACCTAGGATGAAAAGGACCTAGTCTTTACTACAATCCTTCTTTCCCCTGTATTTTGATCCCCATCAAAACTAATGAATAAAAAAAGGGAAATATTTCATAAAATACCATATTTTAGACCATTATGACAATAAATTCCATCATAATATGCATAATTGTGTTTTTCCATGGTGAAAAAAACTAGGTGAAAAATACCAAAAAGGTGACATTGTGTCTCAATTTTGGTACACAATACAAAATTTGGACCCTCGTAGGCCAAGAGAAAAACCAAGAAACTTCATTAAAAATATTTTATATTTAAAACAAAAGCGTAATATCACATTTAAAAATACAACCTACCCAAGGCACAAAACATTATATTAGTCTTTTTTCAAATTCATCTTGCTCAAATGAGCCTTTAAATTCATCTAATCCTTGTTTTAAATCTGCTTTAGATTTTATGAATTCCACCAAATTATTAAATCCTTGCAACCAACCCTTGCATCATTCAATCAATTTTTACTCAAAAATACTAACTTTTCAAGGTTATTTGATTACAAACGGTGTTTCCTCAAATTGGTGAATATACCAACAAGGGAAAATAGATTCTCAATTTTAATTTAAGGACCCACAATCTCCAATAATTCCAATTTGAAAACCCATAATCTTCAATATTTTTTGAACTAAAAAACTAATAGTTGGGAATATGATTCACATTTCCTTGACCACTCCAATAGGCGTTTAATGCTTTCACATCCACTTGATATCTTCAAAATATTAATAATTTGTATTATTAATAAGTTCATTTGCAGTTCATTGGTGCTCGCTACCATTTTGAAGATATCCAAATTGTTATTTTCATCGGTTTTGTTAACAAAAGAGTTTTAGCTTGAGATTTAATGGAAATGATGATAAGACTAGTTTAATAGCATATATGAAACAAAGATCTTTTATTGTACTTCTCAATTATGGCAATCTTTTGTTCATGACTAATAAAATAAGGTTGTAGTCATATTAATATGTACCAAATGTAGTCATAACCACTGCTTAATTTTTTGAACTTTGGATTGTAAATTTTTTTTTTAAATTTTTTTTAAAAAAAATTTATTGTGAATACATTATGTATGTATCATAAAAAATTGGAATCAATCCAATGAATGAGAAATACGTTTAAAGATTTTTCACCTCTTGTAAGCATTATTTAAAAATTGCATAAAAATAACTTAAAAGCAATTTTGACATTAAAAGCACAATTTGAAAATATTTTTTAATGACATATTTTGGGATTTTAAAATATACACCTTAACATAATAATATACTAAAACTTTAATTTTTAAATTTTTTTTTGAAAGCTGTATTAAAAAGATTTTAAAAGATTTTAAGAATAAAGTAGTGGTTAAAGGGGGCATGTGTGGCTCCTACTAACGTGGTTGGACCCATAAAAGATTAATTTCAAAAATTTGAATCTAATTTAACATTAAGGATAACATATTGTGAGTTATTTTCTCATTATATTTTGTCAAGAAGGTAAGGAAATAATCATTGATGCTTCAAACCTCATTTTTGTAGTGTTAAATAAGGTATTCAAAATATAAAATTTTAAGTTGTAAACCAACATAGGGATAACATGTGTCATGTGCAATCCTTAGAAAAGGACTTTTACCTTGGTGCCCTTGGCTCCTTTTATTATGTTTTCACCCAATTGTAGGAAACATTGGATTACTATGACACACTATACAACGCATCAATTGCAAGACATTCACATCCATTTTCGACCCATCATTAACATAAAAAAAATTTCAACACAAAGACTTTTCTACCATGAGGTTTCCAATTGATTATTTTTTCATGCAATTCTTTTAAGATTACATGTATAATGTTTCATCATTTTTTGATTGTGGATTTGATAATATTTCAAACCTTTCAAATCTTTTATTTTCATTTCCCTTTTTTGGATACAATCTCGCTTTCATTCATGAGGATCTTAAGACTTTCTTCCACATGGATTAGTTCCATATTTTAAAGATTTGTTAACAAATTGGGGTTAATAAAATCAAACAATTTAATGTTCTTCCAGTTTTGGTTGTTGTGATGTGTATGTATTTCAATAAACCATAAACATAGAAAATTGAAAATAATTATAAGCATTAACAAGTTCATCACTAACTCTTTTCAAGGTGATGCATAATGCAAAAAAATGTTGATGAAATCAAATGTTAAGTCAAATGTCAAGTGTTGTCCTTGTTTACAAAGATGGGCTTAAGGAGTGAAAGTTTAAATTATTCCCTTTTTCATTTCAAATCAAGGTGAAGTTTTCAATAAATGATCTTACACAAGAAAATCATAATAAAAACACAAAAAAAACTTAACAAACTTAAACATAACAAAACTTGTAAACAAAACCCTTATAAACAATACCTACAAATAAAAAGAAACATACAAAGAACAAATAGACATAAATTTAATAAACAAACAATCAAAAACCCTAAACTACCTAAAGCATACGATGAAATCAAAAGAAAAAACCAAAAGGAACAATGTGATGATATCAACAATAATTTGATGATGAATAACAAGGCAATCATGAAAAATAGTAGCAAGGCAACAACAAACAAGAAGGAGGCAACATCAAGCAATAAGGCAATGACAAGCAACAAGGTGATGGCAAGTAGCAAGAAGGTGATGATGAGTTGCAGTATGCATAACAAAACAAGGTAATGAGAACTAGTAAGGTGCATAAGAAAACAAAGAAAGTAAGCTAGGAAAAAAAATACAAAAAAAAACGCAAAGAAGTGTGGGTTTAAATGAACATTTGGGCTTTAATAAAGCCCACATTTTTCATCTTCAACCCCCTTGTGCAACATAATGGTGATAACACCTTAAACCCTAACATTAACCATATCTAATTAACCTAATCCTAACATAGAACTTAAATGAAAACAAGTTTCAATGGTTGAATAATATAACCCAACCAATGTTCAAAATTTAAAATGTGTCAATGGGTGAAAACATGATCAAATATACATTTCGTGATCTTTGTTAAGAAAATAATAAAATAACCAAAAATGATGCCATAACATATCAAAAATTAAAATATTATTTAATTTAATGATCAATATGAACATATTTTTTGAATTTGTGTCAATGATATTGAAGAATCACATGTTTAAAATAGATTTAAATAGATTTCTAGAAATTGCAAGTATAATTTTTTTTTTCCTTGGTTGCCCAAAGAAACAAGGTAGGCTTCAAGTATATGAAAAATTGAAATATTTTACTTTCTTGGTTAATGGCCATTTAAAGTTTACTTATGCACTTTCAACTTTTGAAGTAATAATAATAATATATCGATCTTTTAATGTAAAAATATTTTTGAACACAATTGGTCAATTTCAAAAATATTTTTGACCTACTTTTAGTACACTAAAATTTTCCAAATTTTGCATACAACATACTATAAAATCAATATTGTGCATCATGATGGTTTGACAATGATTGAAAATGTTTCGACTCTACTTTCTTGCATATATGTGTAAAAATATGACTACAATTACTCATAACTACTTTTGTTGTATACTTGATTATGCTTTCACCCCAAAAGAATACAATTATTTATGAACTGGTTCTTTCAAATTTGATATATTAATAAAAGAGTATCAATTTGGGTATAAAATTAGTTAATATTTTCCTTGGACTGAAAATTTACCCAATTCCAAATTTTCATTTAATAATTAATCAACATTAACCTAAACCTAGATCCTACCTAACCTATATTCAAACCTTATTCACCCTAGACCTTTAGCCTTGAGAATTGGACCCATGGCAAACTTTTTGCCATATGTGGGGTTCATAGTTAAGATAGATATCGATTCAACCAATTCTTTCCTACCAAAATTATGTTGGTTCTATTAATGTAGGGTAAAGCATGTAGGGATAGGCATTATTAGTATAAGGGCCCAATGAGGCAAAGTTGAACACATATCCAAATATGGTAATGTTGGTCCTCAAGGTCTTTAAATGGCATAAAATTTTCGCACACTTTTGTAATCCAACCCCCTTCGCCCCCCCCCCCCCTCCCCCCCCCTCTCCCATCATATTTCAATGGATATTCACATGGTATCATTAGGAAAAATGATGACGGACGTTTCAAAAAATAATGATAACAACAAAGGGGGGTGATTACATTTTTGTAAAGTTCGCTGGTTTTTTATGTTTAGTTAGGCACTCTTCATGTACATTAAAAGTCCAAATGTGGGTACATTCATAGTTGGGGGAACACAAAAGGAATGTTTCACCCAAAAAAATTGTTAAAACATTATTTTGAATGACAATGACATTTATGAAATTATTTTAGATTTTCTTTTGCCATTAGAAATTCATAATTTTTTTAATTAAAATGGTTGTGATTTTTTGTGATTTGAATGATTAAAACATGTCTTTAAGTGTGTTGAAAGATGGGTTAGGAATAATGTCCCATTACATTGTTTTATTGAGAATGACTCAATAGGACTAACAATATTTATTCAAATTGCTCCATATTGTAATCACAAATAAAATAAAATATGTTTTATATGATGGCACGAGTTTTTATGATAAATCGCCAAGTTTTGTGGAATTGATGCTGGAATTTTGAATTTTTTCATAAAAAGGATGTGCTGATGAGGATAATAAAAAAATTTAATTAAAAATTTACATTTCAAAGGTTTGGAAAGGAGTATAAGAGATGTGGGTGTAAAAAATTGACATTATTTGATGTTTTTAATAGAGTTTTGGCATTCCAAATGAAAGTATGTCATTTAAAAATGCTTAAGTAATCTTGCATTCTTTTTTGGTTTATACAAAACAGTCAATTGATTTGAATCATTCATTATAATACTTATTGGTTGAAATCCTAAACATAAATATCCCCATTTCATTATTTAACATTTTAGAACATTCAGTTTGCTAAGTCCTTGTTTTAGGATTCAAAACACATGACAAATTGGTGTGATGGTACCCCAATTGTGAATGCACATGTGTAGGTTTTTACAAATGTTGGGTAGTTCTTTGTTTTTTTCAAAAATTGTTGGGTCTAGGTTTTAGAAGATTTTATGAGACCCACCTTAAGTCCTTTTTCTCAATTAAAAAAATCTTTCAATAGACTTAGGGAGGGTTTCAAAAACTTACAAAAAATAACATCACCCAAGTTTCAAAGTGTCGATTTTCAAAATTCATACTATTTAATTTTCAAAGGTGGTTTTCACACAACACTTATCAAAAGGTCTATTATTTCAAGCATTGATTTTTTAAAAAAAATTTAAATTTAAAAAGTAAAAAAATGAAAAGCATATAACTTTTTCTTTTAACATTTTTATGTCCACAAGGCAAAAACTATTAGGTTTAAACATTTATAGGGAAAAATCAAAAACTATTTTCCCCTCCTCTTTCCATCACATAAAATCTGCGAAAAAAATGTATGATAGTTAGAATGTGTGATAAAGTTTTGTGCAAGTGGGGTTTTAGTCCTACACATAACACATACATGTTGAATAATTAGCAAATCTACAATTACAAAAATAATTGCAAGATAAAAGTAAAAGAAAAAACATTCATAATGAAAAAAAAGACAAAATAAAATGAAAACCACCTTGTAAAAACAATGGAAGCAAGAAATTGCTTCCTCTTCCTTCTCCCACACTTGTAGAAAAATAATGGTAGAACATACACAATGAGAAAAACAAAAAGAAAAAGGAAGAAAAAAGAGAAAGAAAAAAAAACTTATAGAAATAAACTAAAGAAAAAAAACTTGAGGTTGGTAGTTGGAAAAAAAAGTGGCAAAAAATCTTTTTCTAAACTTGCACATAAAAAAAAGGAGAGGGGGAGGAGTGCCAATTAAAAAAAGAACCAAAGAACATTAGAAGTGCACAACAAAAAGGTGATGAAAAACACCAAGAGATTAGAAAAGTACATGATTAGTAAGGTGATGAGGAAACTAGGAAGGAACCGTCAAAGAACATCATGAACATATATTAAGAAAGTGATGAAAATCATTAGGAATGCATAACAAACATGCCTTGAAAATCACAAGGAGCCCATAGCAAAGAAGAACCGAAAATCATTAAGAACACACAATAAACAAGCATTAAAAAATATTAAGAGCACCCGACAAGGAGGCATTGAAGATCAACAAGAACGCACAAGAAGTAGATGATGAACAATATTGAAAATCCATAGCTAGGAGGTGCTAAAAAACACCATGAGCACATAGCAAACGAAGAATGAAAAAAATGGGAACACATAGCAAGGAGCCACTTAAAAACATTAGGAATGTACAACAAGAATATTTTGAAAAACACTAAAAGTGCACAATAAGGAAGCATTGAAAAATATTAAGAGTGAAAAACAAGGAGATGTCGAAGAACACTAGAAACACACAACAAGCATGCACTAAAAAAACATCATAAGCACACAACAAAAAAACAACACAACAAGCATGCACTAAAAAAACATCATAAGCACACAACAAAAAAACAACACAACAAGGATGCACTTAAAAAACATCATAAGCACACAACAAAAAAACAATGCACGACACAAAGGTGATTAAGCTTTGACTAAATATAGAACTACTCAATTATCATCAAGAAAAAAAAAAACAGGCCCAATCATTAAACAGTAAGGATGCTAAACATCCTTTTTATTCTATTAAAGAGAAAAGCGTGAGAAAAAGCCCACTACACAAGCAATAGTTCTACAACGCCTCTTCCAATAAACCTAATTAATTAACTTTTGCTTCTAACCCTAACTAATAACGTAAACCTATTTCTGACTAATTACTAAAACCTTGACCCTGTTACTTTTTAATACCTTAATAGGGTAGCAATTAAGAAAAGGTTCAAACAAATGGTTCTCAACCCACTGAGAACGAGGAGACGGGTTTCAAAAAGAATATCACCATTGGTCATACCTGGAGGTATTCAAGGTCAGAATCGACCTGAAACCCTGGCTGGTTGTCACATCTTTTCTGATACCCGCCCAACACTGGTGTTTATAATTGGGGTTTGCCACAAAGGTTTTTATGATTGGCGGTTGTCGCAACAGACGATGACCACCAATTTTCAAGTTGGGAATCGGCTTGGAACCCTAGTTGGTTCTCACCAGGATTCTGATACCCGCCCAAGACTGCCGAGCCTACTAGGTCATGAGAGATAAGCCGAAGAAGATATCATAGCAACAGGGATTTGTTTGTCCCGAGAAAAGAGAAAGATTCTGCACATAAAAGTAAGTGTAGGGGAAGAATCTCATTTAGTGTGTTTGGAACGAGGTGTTGACGCTTTCTAAGACACCTGAAATTGAGAACGGGTAATTTCTTCCAGGGGAGGCTGAAATACAAATGCTACATTTGAAAAGTTCTTTACATCAAGTTATAAGCATTTCACAACCGGTTTTGGTGTTCTCTTCAGGTACTTTGTTAGGCTTTTTCCAATGTGTGATGTGAGTCAATGGTGGCGGAACACCGGTTACGCTTTGGAACGGCCCCGGTAGGACTCGTTACGAGCTGAAGGAACAGTGTCGAGATAGACAGTTCTCGAGTCTCGATGCGTTCTTTGATGGAACAGGCCAAGTACCCCTACCGTAGTATTGGTTGATTATACGAATACGTAAGTAGGAAAAGTTGTGTACCGATTACGTACACGCGGGGGAGATGGCAGCACAGGGAGGGCAGCGGGACGACGGGAAGAATGTTCGACAGCCAGTTGTGATTACACATGTCAGCAGATAGTTCTGCAGCAGTAATTGTGTTACGTGTTGATTTCCGCTAGGTCTATAATCGTCACGCGATGCCAAGATCTTTTTCATTGTAAGTGGGCATCACCCATTTCATGCTAGCCCCTTGCCAGTTTTGTTTTAGAGCTTTTCAGAGCACGCAGAGAATAGGCTGTTTGCTTTTGATACGCACCACCAAGCTTTTTTTCGGCCCGAAGTTGGCAACACCCGCTCATTGCCACTTGCCGGATTTGTTCAGAGCTTTCGGAGACATAGTACAGAGTGAGTGGCAGTGACAAGAGTTAACCCTAATATTGTTTCTGTTGGAAACCCTAATCGGAGCCCTGTACGTGGGACTCAAGGCTGTTGTTTTGCGCTAGCAGGAGGAATCTGTTGTCCGAGGATCCATTGATCCAAACCCAGAGAGGGAGAGAGAGAGAGAGGGACGAGCATGGATAGATTCCTGCTTTAGCTTGAAACCCTAATTTGTTGTGCTGGGGCGTCTTTCTGATCCTACATTGTTGTTGGACATCAGGAGGAGTCTTAGTCGACGGAACAACAGTTGAAGGAATATGTCCTGTTTCAAGTGAGAGGTTCGTTGTTGTGGACGGGCAGGCCGTACTGGGTGAGGTAAGTATCTACAATTCAACTCCTTGGTCGTGGGAGTCACTACGCTATCCTCACGAAATATATAGAGAAATTGGAAGAAGTTGGTCGCAAGTCAGTGCATTGTGATGAACGGCACGTAGTGCATGTTATACTTTAAGCCATTTGGTTGGGATCTAATGTTGAAAGTGGCTTCACATGCATCTATATACGCAGATGAATTTTGCTGACAACTTCGCGAAACACAAGTAAGCACTTTTTCAGTTTAGCAAGGTGCTGGCTCTGAGTTTCATCTCTTTCATGATCACCATATGTATGTCTGTCAAGCCAAGCTCAGTGGCTCATCTGTCAGAGAATTTCTCCAGGTTCTCCTATCTCTTAAATACCTCTTGTGAAAGCGTGCATTTAAGTTTGCTTGTTGGATGCTGTCTATCCATGTAGCTACAAGCATTGGTCTGTTCAATCGTTACTTGGACCATTCCGCTGAAGGTTATCTGTTCTCAAATCTGACATTGGGTTTCAACCCTTACATTGATACAGCACATTCTGCATGATGAATAAATGATAGAAATGTGCTTTAGTTGAGAATATGTGCCAATTCATGGATTATGTCAAATTTAACAACCTACACTGAGGCTGTCTTTGTTGGCACCCTAAGTGGAACAGAAAAGGGTGAGATGAGTTGAATCTAGTTTTGGATTATGCTAGTTCTGAAGATGGCACTAGTCATCCTATCCATGGAAGGTGTCAGTCAGTTGGTCAGACTCTTGGGAGAAAGCTAGTAACTTTCTGGATACTACATTGCGTCCATTCACTTCCACCTACATTCATAGTGACACATATCAGCTGGATGATGACCCCTCTATGTGAATAGTATTCACCAAAAAAGCATCAAAAGAGTTGCAAACTAAATAGCATAGTTGATTCAACTGTGAAATGCTTGGAGAATTTTCACTGAAAAATTTGTAGTTCCTGGAATGGAATGCCAATAGCTTACTAGCCTAAGTCTATCAACATCTGATTAGTTCATGTTAAGTGCAGCAGCCGAAGTAAGGAAGCAACAGGGAAGAGGCTGGAGAGACGAGTTGCTGTGCATGCACAAGTGGAACAAGAGTTGGGTGGAAGGTTGAGTGACAAGTCATGAAGGGAGGGGGTGTAGTGCTGCCTGCCAGTGTGGCAGGGAGTGTGAGGCAACGGCATAAGAGGCGAAGTGGTGAAGAATTTAGGGTCTGCTGTTTTCCATCCAAAATTATGTGACATGACATGCTTCAATATTGCCAGGCCCCTCTCCTCTCTCAGAATGTTGGCATGGTTAAATATTTCTTGTTTGTGAAGTTCACATGAATCTTTTTTGCACCTAAAACTATTAGGAAAGAATTTGTTATATGATTTTAGCGTAGTTATTTGTTGGTTTTCAAAAATCCCAGTCTCTCTGTATCCTAAAGTTAGTGACAGATGAGCTGACAAGAATCCTACAACCTTGTCCTTTCGTTCCAAGCATTCTAACTTGCTCTGCCTTGATGGAAGTAAGTCAGACGAGAAAACTTATGGTGCCATAAGCTAGTTTGAGGTTCAAGAGTGACTAATGTTAAATTGATTAGACTCTCATGGTTGGTTTTTTGCCAGAATGCACCGGATGGTGCAAAAGGAAATGGGGAGAACAATCAAGGGGAGACCAAACAAGAAGATGAAACAACAAAGAAGTATAGGAGCATGCGAATAAGGATTTTATCTTCCATATGGATGATAGGAGGGTTTGTGCTTGTTGTGTATATGGGCCATATTTATATTTGGGCTATGATTGTCATCATCCAGATCTATATGGTGCAAGAGCTTTTCACGCTTGCCCGAGCATCCCAGCGTGAAAGACAGCTACCTGGATTTCCATTACTCAATTGGTATGTCTTCTTGCCATGACAGCATTTTTCTTTGCAGGGGGACATATGTGGCTAACTTGGGTTGAATGTGGATTTGTTGATTTGGATTTTGAGAGTTACTGCAGTTTGTGTCAAAGCATAGTTCTAGGGTTCATGGCTCTAGACTATCTTGCAACATGGCTCACAACCCATGGTGCTGGGTTGCAGACCTTGAGACGGAGTTTGTTCTGAAAGATAAGTGTTATTCCAGGTCCATGGTTTCATTTGTGAGCTGTTAGACAATTTTGAAACTTGTACATGGAAGGGACACCACTAAGATGGGTTTTGGTCAGGCTTTTTTTCATCACAGCCATGCTATATGTCTATGGCCGCTTCTTGAGTAAGCAATTGACGACTACTATGCATTCTGACCAAGTCTTATCTCATTCCTTCAAATACGGTCTCATCAAATATCACATGATCATCTGCTACTTTATGTACATTGCAGGTAACCCTAGATGGGAATGTAAATTTCTTTCATGTCCTATATGTGTGCTGTTTTGTAATATCCTCAGCAAGGAGGACTTTGTAGCATCTGGTTACTCTTGATTGATAGTTGGTTAAACTGAATTGTTTCAAAGATTGAGTCCATAACTTGTGCTCTTCTTCCTGGGCTGGTTTCTGTTGGTTCTGTTTTCCTACTAGAAGTGGTGTGATGGACTTCATGTCTCTGTTTCTGATACCTTTCATGTCTGCCAATGGTTGGAACCAGAGTCTCTGCTTGAGGTCATTTGTGATTGCAGTACATAAGGAAGTGACTTCTCCATGCCTCATTCATCGAGTTCTTCAAAGCTTATGCTGTAATTTTATTTTTCTGGTTGCAGGATTTGTGTGGTTTATTTTGACTTTGAAGAAGGGAATGTACCAATATCAGTTTGGACAGTATGCATGGACCCACATGATTTTGTTCGTTGTCTTTGCACAATCCTCCTTCACTGTTGCGAACATCTTTGAAGGCATTATTTGGTATGTTACTTCATATTTACTGTATTTCTTTTCTTCGATTGAGTTTAGCTTCTCTAATTGGTCAGTTTTGTGCTAGATCCATCTCTTTGCACAGTGAGGAGATCTTGAGACTTATTCAACATCAGATTCAGCTTTTAGTTTTGTGATTTATATCCTCATTAGGAGAAATTGTCTGCAGTAGTGCATCAGCGTGCTCTAATCAGTATCAGTGTGCCATGACCTTTTAACCCACCAATGTTACCCATTGCAATTCCACAGCTCCATCTGCTCTGGGTTGTGTTATTGATCTGAAATCTGGGTGAAGACATAATATCCTGAGTCTCATGTCATGTTCAAATTCAGCAGTTCCAATCTTGCAAAACTCTGATCCCTGAGCTATAATTTCTTGAATTTTATTGGTGCGTTCTACTCAAGATGATCAGTGGGCTGTTGTGACAATATTGCAATTTGTTTACTGAGGACGTTTGTACCTATGTGTTGCAGGTTTTTGCTTCCAGCATCCTTGATTGTAATTAATGACATCATGGCCTACTTTTTTGGGGTTTTCTTTGGGAGAACTCCATTGATTAAGCTCTCACCAAAGAAGACATGGGAAGGCTTTATTGGAGCATCCATTACAACTGTTTTGTCGGCTTTTATTGTGAGCCTTTTCCCCTCTTCTAACAATTTCCAAAATACTACCATGTCTTGATTTGAACAAGTACATAATAGTAATTGTGATTGTTGGCCGACTTTCTATACACCATGGCTTGGGAGAGTAATTTATATTTTGGTGAACCATGCTGCATTCCTGTATCTCAGTTATAAGAGGACTTGGCATGTTTGTGACTTTGTCTTATTGAGACTTGTAGTGTCTGTGGCTGTGTTCATAAAGGCTACAGCTGTATGTTAAATATGAAGGAACTTCTTGGGAATATTTATTGCTGAGTGAAGGGACATAAAGGAGTGGCAGTATTTTGGGGTAAGGCTAGTCCATTCTCTAGTCATACTTGTTAGCTGTTTCTTACATAATGATTTGAGTGGAGGTTGATGACAACTTGTGGATGTGATGTGACAGTTGGCATATGTAATGGGCCAGTTTGAGTGGCTTACTTGCCCCCGCAAAGTATGTTTCCTCTTAGATCCTTACATCATCTGATGCTCTGCTTTAACTGTATCTAAGTGTACCTCAATTTTGTACCTAGATGATGAACTTGTGAGTGGGAAATGTTCTTATTACAATGGGATAATTCTTGATACCAAGTGAGTATGTTTCAGGACTTGTCTACTGGTTGGTTACACTGTGACCCTGGACCACTTTTCAAGCCAAAATATTACACAGTCTCTTCTTCAGTTCCAGATTGGGTAAGGTTCTTGCCACTTTTTTGGTCAACTCCATGCTTTCCTTGTGATGTCTTGTGTTTATTTGTTTGGCTGTTGATAGGTCCTGGAGTATAGGAGTTTGTAGGGTAATAGAAAGATGGAGTTCCTATTAATGTGGAGAAGACTAGATTTGGTAGATGCAACACCACAGTTAACACTGACCAGGGATGAGCTTTTGCATGAGCAATGACCTCTTATCGTCTGCAAAAAAATGTTATAACCATGAGGTTTTTATCAGAAATCAGGTTGGAAACTGTGACTTTTTGTTACCTTTACATGGAATTGCATGCTATGTATGGTGGTTGGGGAGAAGAAGTGTGACTTCTTACATCAATGGGGTCTGTTGTAATGACAGTTTCCATGGAGAGAAATAAGTGTGATGCCTGTTCAAAGGCATGCAATGGCCTTTGGATTGTTTGCCTCCATTGTTGCTCCTTTTGGTGGCTTTTTTGCAAGTGGGTTCAAGCGTGCCTTCAAAATTAAGGCATATCCCTTCAACCTCTGCTGTCATTATGTCTAAGCTAATTCTAGGCGAGTTAGAAGTTTTTTTCAACAGTATGAGAAGCACTCTGTTCCTTATGTGAATGAATGCAGCTTTTCTCAGTGTGATAAGCACTCACTATTACAGTCACTCTGTTATTAATGCTTTAGATCTTTTCTATGCACACATTTGACTTCACTGTACATCTTTCCTTCTAATTTTTTTTTTTGCTTTGGTACTGTAGGATTTTGGAGACAGCATCCCAGGCCATGGTGGTATTACAGATCGGATGGATTGTCAGGTACATGATTTATGCACCTACAGTCCCTCTAAAGCAGATGTGTTAGGATATGGTGGGAAAAAATGAATGAACATGACATATATTGGTTCTTCCCCAGTGTGGTTTCACAAAGGCAGTAATAGTGTGAAGCTGTCAGCAAATATCAGTAGGCATCTTCCCTTCACCCAATGGTAGGAGAGTAGTTCATTCAACACACTCATAGGTGCTTGTTTTGTGCATTTGCACGGATACAGGATTGGCATTTTTGTTAGAAGGAATTTTCACAATGGTTCTCCAGGTTAAGAGGAAGCAAAGGTGATAACAGTCCTATTGATTCAGGAAGGGATCACTGAAGCAAGCATTACCTCTTGTGACTGTCTTATTGGGGTAGCTGAAGGCATCTGCAACAAATTACCATAGACCCAAGCATCCTCAAATAGGCAACTAACCAGATTTGTGCTAAATCTTTTATGCAGATGGTAATGGCCGTGTTCTCATATATCTACTACCAATCATTTATTGCACCACACCATTATTCCACTGACTTCTTCTTGAACCAGGTTAGATTTTGACTTTCCCATTGTGGTCTGGTTTCTGTATTGGATAATCATATTTCATTCTTGTGTCTTAACCCATTTTGATATCATTTGTTGGTTGAACACAATGGGCCTTTTCCATTTCCGAGCTTTTGAGTCCATGTGCAAATCAATTTCTCAGTTGCCATATCACATGTAATTGTAAGCTGCAGACATGGATAATGGTGGTTTTCTGCCATATACTCACAGGTTTTACAGTTGGCAATTGGTAGTGTGTAGTGTGCCCTTCTGTAATAAGAAAAAATATTCATAATTTTGCATTAATATTTGTGTGCACAGATCCTGGTAAATCTCACTCTGGAAGAGCAAATAAACTTGTACCGACAGCTAGGAGATATCTTGAACACGAGTCAACACAAATTACAATCATAAGATGGTATTATCTCACCCTCCTGCCTTTTCTTGTGCATCAAATCAATTAAGGACTTCATAGTAGCTACTCTCTCAGAGTCTCACAGAATCAGTAGTTGGGATCTTGAGGTCTGAGCTACATGAAACCCAGATTCCCTTGCATGGGGATCTTTGTATATGACTTTGGCACAAGCCTTCTGGAAAGGAAGTGATGAATCAGGAGTTAGATTTAATTTCTGCTTTAAATTAGTTTCTGCTCAGTGGTGAAGAAACTGTTTCAGTTTCAGGCATTAGCCTTTTTCTGTGAAGGATATAATCGGAGAAGCCTTGTGGTTTAGTGATTTGAAGGTTAATTTAGTTGAGATGTTTGGATATATCAAGAGTTGGTTTTCTATGGACTTTCTTTACCATATATGGCACTGTTGGTTAATCACCAAATTTCCTTGAATGCATTTGAATGGAGAAATTCTATTTGTTGTGATTATGATGAATCTTGGCAGACTGCAAGCCCATCATCTTGATGTGTTGGAAGAAACATTTTGATGACAATTGTTTGATTTGACACTGATCACTTTCCTTTGAATAATTGCACCACTTTAAGATGATTCCTTAGATTTGGCTAAAACTATTACACACTGTATGTGGTGTCGTGTCTTTTGCAAGAGCAAAGAGTTGTGGTGGTGGATTGTTTTCTTTCACTGTGGATTGAGCAAGTCAGGTTCACATTTTTGAGGTGGTCAAATTTTGGAACTGAATCATTTTAGAAGCAACCCAGCAACTGCTTTTGTTCAATGAAATTTGTGCTTTCTTTTCCAGATGACAAGATTGGCTGGCCTTCTTGGGTAATCAGTCTTGCCTTATTCACCAAGGACAATATTTAAAACTCCACCACCTTCTCTTACATTGCTCAGGTACCCTCTCACAGCGCTGCAAGCATGTTCTTGCTGCAAGTGGCAATAAAGCCTGTGGAGGACAACCAGCAAGGAATCGGGCTCTTCATAATTTAGGCCACAACAAAGTCTTTGTAGGACAACAGCCAGAAAACTGGCTCTTTATATTTCAGTCCTTTAAGATGGCTTATTTTTGGATATGATGAAATGACACGACAAAATTAGAGTTAGCGAGACAGAGGGGTAGATAAAAAGTGGCCAGGTTATATCGGACATTACGGCGCCGAATCTGGAGAGCCTAGTGATTACGGTCATGGCCCGGAATGTTGAGAACTCAAAGAATCTGCGTGCGGAATTCGTCTCCTTCTCTCGCCTCAGTCAGAGCGCGAGCGGCTTTGGTTTGTTGCATTCCTGTGTGGCTTCATTTCCATCGTTCGTGCGTTGGTTTGTTCGTCGCCGTGTTTGTCTTCCGAAGGCTCCTAAGGAGGGACGACGTGAAGGAAGTTGTTCGGAATAAAAAAAAGATCTTGATGATTTTTCTTCCAAAAACATGGGATTGAAGAAGGATTTCGACCAGGCTGCCAAGGACGCGCTGACGCTTCCTCCTTCCACCACCAACGACGACAAGCTGGTACTCTATGGCCTCTTCAAGTCGGCCACCGTCGGGAAATCCGAGACAAGTCGCCCTGGAATTTTTGATCCCAAGGGACGGGTCAAGTGGGATGCCTGGAAGATGGTAGAGGACAAGTCTAAGGATGAGGGCATGCAGGATTATATTCTGAAGGTGACGCAGCTCAAGGAGGCCTGAGACACACTATTGTTTGCGTCATGTGTTGCATATTGATAAAGTTTGACGATGTTGGCGGCTCATTTGATGATATGCTATAGTGTTTTTACTGTAACTAGGAATTTGTGAAGTGAAGAGACTGCGATTTGCTTTACCAGGTATGATTACAGAAGAACATGGACCTGTATTTCGATTGAATTTGGCTGCATTGTAAATCTGATGCAGAAACTTTGACGGAATTGGCTATGACTTGTTTTGTTTTGTCTGTTCTGACATGCCTATTCAGCATTCGCGCTCGTCATGGCTTCTTCCCACAGGGCCATTGGTTCAATGCCATCTTGAGACACAGAGGTAACCAGTTACAGCGCATGTTTCGGCTGGCTGCTGCTTCAGACGGGATCTAGTGGTTTTGTTTTCCTGATTATCTGGTTGCTTCTTCTTGGTTTCCATGAAAGGCAGAATCTCTATGATATTAGCTTGTTCTGCACACAGCTATCTTGCACTGTTGTGAATTCTGTTTCCTCATAATTCTTGCTCTGAAGCTGATCTGGGCCATAAAGAAGCTGCACTAGCTTCACAGGATTAAAAAAACCAAGGTTCGGCCAGATCCAGTGCTGATTATGGATGCACACACACTCTTGACAGGTGACATTTTGTTGGACAACAAATTGTAACCATTAGCCTTTTTTGTATTCAGCAGCTACAAACACATGCAACAATGAAGGTGTTAAGTTCCTTGGGATCTTTGGCATGGAGGTCATGAAAATCAGGGGATTGGTAACATCAATGACAGGAATTTGCACTGCATGATGAAGAAGACTGAGCAGTGGCAGCAGTGGTGGTTGCAATGTGGTTGTCTAGTTTTGTGCTTCGCGAGGGTATATCCTTCTCCAAGGATCAACTCTTGGGGACCATGATCATCAGCTTTTCTGGGTAAATTACCACGAGCCTTGTTAATCTTCTGCCTTTTGAGCTTTCTTTCTCATATTGACAGCAGATGGTGTTCCCACTGAGAAGAAGTATTGCTTGGCACTCTTGCCTCAAGGCAAATAAACCATGCATTCCCCAGCAATTCTGACATGCCCTCAGAAGTGTGCATCAGCATTTGTCTCTATATATGTCTATTGTCATCTGCAGGCACATCCTAATAAGTCCTGTTTGGAGTATTTGATTGCCAACCTCGAATCAAATATTATTTTCTTTGCTGTGACCAGTCACTGATGATTCTAACTTGCTTGTTACTGCATAATTTTGGTAAATAGGAAAGAAATCTAATGGTACCATTGGTGGGGAAGGAGAAGACAGCAAGATGGAGAAAGAATTTGAGTGGAGGGTTGGTTGGTTGAAGTACTGTCTTCATTTTCTCCTGAATTCATTGGGCTACATTAGGATGCAGAAGAAAAAGTTATATGCATCATGAACTTGCTAAGGACTGCGAGCTTATTGCAATGGCATTCAAGATAGGATAAACCAAGAATTGAAGAGCTTTAAGTTTGTAGCCCTCTGTAGTCTGCCCACAACTACCCACAACTTGTAATGTCAACCAGGCTGTCAAAATATTGAGTTTGCAATGTTGGTTTTGCATCGTAGCAAGGAGAATGTTAAGTAGAGAGCATTGAGTTTGCATGTGGTCTTTTCTTCTTTGAATTGCTTGCACCAAAATGCTTATCATGCCTTCTGCTCACCTCCAGTTATGAGGAAGGAGGTTCTGAATGCTTTGCAGGTGGGAGGGGCCTCAGGGCGTTTGATGAAGAAATCAGTGCTGCACTGGAAGCATGGAGCAGTAGCCTCTGACATCTGAAAAGATTCATCTTGTTTATGAACAAAGTGTTCAAATTGGGAGTCTGATAATTGTATGATTGGTACTGGGATCAGCCATTTCATGGGATGATGATCAACTCTTTATTTCTGAACTATTTGGGCATGTGACTATGCTATCTTGATAAAGACTTCCTGCCATTAACAAACCCTAATCAGACCCTGAAAAAATATCTTAAAAAAATACCATCTGTGGGTGGTGATAATTTTTCTGATAGATAGTCTTGTGCTTGATTATATATGGTCCTAACATTGAAGGATTTGTCCATTGGAAGTTGACTTGGAACATGGAGGACTCTTTGCCATGGGGTGACATTCAAGATTCACATTTTGTGGTTGGGCTTTTTAGACTTGTTGAGAAGCAATTCAATTTGTCCTGATGGCTTCTTGTTGTACCAACTTTTCCAAGTTTGGAGTAGGGGATTGTGTCTAACCTTTGTGTCCATGATATGATGCAAACATTTGGGTTACAAGCATTGAAGTTTTCAAGGTATTTATTTATGGTAGTGCAGTGGGAAGCAGTGATGAAAAGAAAACTTGGACAAAGATGATGATCTAGTGGAAATTTTTTTACACTAGATACAAGTGTAGGGTAATGAATGAGGAGTGGGGTTGTTCCTGAAATAAGTGCCCTCCCCCAGGTGGTGAGGTGGAGCTGAGGGCACTTATGTCAGGGAGGGCCTGCTCTGAGGGCTTTACCACATGTTAGTGGTTTTTAGAAACTTTTATCCTTTATATTTTAAATTTTATGTGTTTTCTGTTTTTATTATTATTTTGTATAATAAAAATAAAATGTTTCTTTTACACTTTTGTATTTTTGTTTATTTGGATGGAAGTTTGAAGTTTGGAGAAAGAAGACACCTCATTCTTTTTCAAGTAGGGTTTTTCTTCATTATTGTAAGTTTTATTTTTTCTTATTTTCTACTCTTTCTTTGGTTTTTTTTGAAAAATAATTTTCTTTTCTTTCAAAATTATTTATATTGTATTTCCCTTTCCTTGTTTCATTTGTTTCCATTCCTTTTTTATAGTTTTATAATTTTTACTCTTTTTTTGTTTATGTTTGTTTCATGTTTTAATTTTTTCTGTTCTTATTTTGTCTATTTTCATTTTTTTCTATTTTATGCATTTATTTATTGATTTTGTTTATATTTTCTTTTTCAAAAAGATTCTAGTTTTCTAATATGTTTTATAATGAAAATAATTAAAATAAACTTTTGTATTTTTGTTTGATTAGATGCAGGTTTGGAATTTGGAAAAAGAAGACAAACCTCATTTTTTTTCAAGTATATTATTTTTCATTTTTCTTTTGCTCTCTGTATTTTTTCTTATTTTTTGTCATCTATTTTTTAATTTTCTTTTGAAATTATTTTATATTTTATTGTATTTCTTTTTTTGTTTCATGTTTAAATATATTTATTTTATATGTTTTCATTTGTTTTCATTTTTTTCCATTTTAAAGTGTTTTAAAAAAAATTCTAATTGTTAAAGTGTTTTTCTGTTTTTATTTTTTTCCAAGTATTTTTCCTTTTTTAAAAAAAAAATTGTTCTGTTTTTTTCTTTTTTGTTACAACTTTGTTTCATTTTATTTATTTATTAATAACTTGTCTTCTTCTTTTTTAATTTGAAATTTCTTGTGTTGTTTTAAAAAGATTTCTTCTTTTGTTTCTCATGTTTTTTTTCAACAATTTTTAGTTTTTAAAAATTAGTTTGTAACTTTTGACAAATTGCAAGACTAAAGGAGTTTTTCATAAACTACAGGATTGGATCACATAAACATTTGGATAAACTGCTCTCACCATTCGTCCTCCTCTTCCATCTTCTTCTTCTGGGATGAGGAACTTGGATGGATGGATGGAAAAGACAACCGGACAGACAGACACCTAAAATATTATATATACTAGTGGGTGCTCGTGACCTTCGGACACTATGAAGTCGCCTGGTTCCCCATCCATGTCATGAAAATCATGTGCCAAAAAAATTCCAGGTCTTGGATCATGTGAAGCACCCTGTGTGAAATCTAGGTCCCAAAATTGAGATCCCACATCCTGAAAATCACGTCTTAAAAGTTTTTAGGTTTCGATCTTGGAAACCGCGAGTGTGAAAATCCAAGCCCCAAAGTTGAGATCCCAAGTTTTGAAAACCATGTCCTGAAAACCATATCCTAAAATTTCCCAGGTCTTTTTGGGTTTTGGAAACTTGGAGTGCAAACTCCAGGTCTCCAAAAATTGAGGATCCCACGTCCTGAAAATCCTGTCCAAAAAATATCCAGGTTTTGGTCTTGGAAACCCACACCGTGTATGTCCCAAAACTGAAATCTCATGTCTTGAAAATCATGTCCTTATAAATTCCATGTCTAGGTTTTGGTGAACCCCCCCAGTGCAAGCAAATTCTCGGTGGCCAAAAACTGAGACAATTAAGAACGCCTTGTTTAGTGTGTTCAAATGAGTTATTTTTGGGGAATGGGCACTGACTGAAAGAATCTTCCAAGCACTGTCCACACAGACAGATAGACACTGTTGCTTTAATATATAGGATAGACTAGTGGGTACCTATGACCTTTGGACACTATGACATATGACATCACTTTCTCTTCTATTAACAATATTACGAACTCTACACATAACAAAACAACATAATTCAAAATGTTTATTTTTGGAAAAAGGTGTAGTTTGCAAGTCTAAGTTCAAATAATTTTCTGAAAATTTCAACAAACCTTGCCATACTTGCAATAATTTAAAAATTAAAAACTAAATTCATGAACATGTGTGAAAATTAAATCCTTAAAAATAAATATATTGATTATTCGATAGTTACTTGCTGAACCCAATCACAGCCTATGATATATCATCCCTCCCCCAAATTACACATACCCACTAAAGCCCCCCAACATACAACCCAAGGAGTACGACCGGATGGACAGTGACCTTTGGGCACTGTGAAGTCCCCCGGTTTCTTTAGACTTGGTTCATGTTTTAGTTTTTTTTAGAAACTTTTTTTTAAAATTTAAAATTTTTATGTGTTTTCTGTTTTTATTATTATTTTGTATAATAAAAATAAAATGTTTCTTTTTCACTTTTATATTTTTGTTTATTTGGATGCAAGTTTGAAGTTTGGAGAAAGAAGACATACCTCATTCTTTTTCAAGCAGGGTTTTTCTTCATTATTATAAGTTTTGTTTTTTTTTATTTTCTACTCTTGATTTTGTTTCTTCATTTTTGTAATTAAAAAAAAAAATTATTTTACTGTATTTCCCTTTCCTTGTTTCATTTGTTTCCATTCCTTTTTAATAGCTTTTGCACTTTTACTTTTTTTTGTTTATGTTTGTTTCATGCTTTAATTTTTTCTATTCTTATTTTTTCTATCTTCATTTAAAAAAAGTTTATGCATTTATTTATTTTGTTTCTATTTTCTTTTTTAAAAAAATTCTAATTTTTCTAATATGTTTTGTAATGAAAATAATTTTTAAATCTTTTTGTATTTTTGTTTGATTAGATGCAGGTTTGAAGTTTGGAAAAAAAAGACAAACCTCATTTTTTTTTTCAAGTATGGTTTTTTCTCTCTTTCTTTTGCTCTCTATTTTGTTTTTTAATTTTTTGTCATCTATTTAAAATTTTCTTTTAAGATTATTTTACTATATTTCCCTTTTTTGTTTCATGTTTAAATATATTTATTTTATATGTTTTCATTTATTTCCTATTTTTAAGTGCTTAAAAAAAGTTTCTAATTGTTAAAATGTTTTTCTGTTTTTATTTTTATTTCTAGCTTTTTCCCTTAAATATTTTTTTTTGTTCTATTTTTTTCTTTTTTGCTACAACTTTGTTTCATTTTATTTATTTTTTAATAATTTTTTTTTCTTTTTTAATTTGAAATTTCTTGTGTTGTTTTAAAAAGATTTCTTCTCTTGTTTCTTTTTTTTTTCCAACAATTTTTAGTTTTTTAAAATTAATTTGTAGCTTTTGGCAAATTGCAAGACTACAAGAGTTTTTCATAAACTACAGGATTGGATCATGTAAACATTTGGATAAACTGCTGTTGCCGCCATTCGTCGTTGTCGTCGTCCTCTTCCATCATCTTCTTCTTCCGGGATGAGGAATTTGGATAGATGGATGACGGAACGGATGATGGGACGGATGGATGGAAGGACGACCACCACCGGACAGACTAAGGATATTATAAATAAAGATGTCAGTTGGGTCATGACCAGTGTTGGATGGGTACCTGGATTGTCAGGTAGGAACTAGCGGTTGATTTGCTCACGTTCTGGAGAATTGTTGGTTTTGGATCTGGGTATCTGGAACTAGCCCCTAAATCTGGAACTGTTTGGAACTAGAACTCTTTGAAGGGGGTCCTGGTTCTAGAATTGGCCTAGACTGGCCCCCTTGTGTTGGGAATTGGAATTGGATCGATTTAAAAAAATAAATCTGGTTAGGTTCTAGGGTTAGGCATAGAGATTAGGGTTTAGAGACTTTAGGGTGATTGGTTTTTGTCTTTTACAATTTGTTGTTAGTTTGTTAGTTCTTTTCACTTCTCATAGAAGTCATTTAGTTTTTTTTTTCATGCTCGAACCTTAAGCCTTCAAAGCTCAATTTTTTTTTTGTTTTTTGTTTTTTCTTCATTCTTTGTGATCTTTTTCAAGTGGTCTTTTGCAAGTTGTGTTGATAAACCAACTCCCACTTGTCTGCTTCCTTTTTTAGTGTTGTTCATGTTATATCCCTTCTCTCTCTTGAACACTAGCTTATTTTGTGTTGTCATTTTGGTGTGATCATGGGGCTTGACGATGAGGAGAAGGTGGGGGTTGTGTGGGTCTTCAACATTCAAGTAAGTTTTCACCCTATTCCTCTTCTTATGTTGTTTCTTTTGCTGGTTGTCTTCTTGTGCTGTTTTTACTATTGGTTGTTGTATTTTTCATTTCTTTGTGTTATTCTTGTTATTGGTCGCCTTCTTCTTCTCCTCATGTTAATTGCCTTCTTTTTTTTCTTGTATTGGTTTTGTTGTTGTTGCTTTGTCCTTTTCCTTGTGTTGGTCTTGTTGTTAGTCACTTTCTTCCTCTTCTCATGTTCTTGATATTGGTCCTTTCTTTTTTTTCTCGCGTTGGTCCTATTGTTGGTTGCCTTTTCTTTAGTTTCATTTTGTTTTTGTTGCTAATCATCTTCTTCTTTTTCTTATGTTCATCATGTGATTAGACCTTTTCCTTTCTCATGTTATTCTTGTTGTTGGTTGCCCACTTCCTCTTCTTGTGTTCATCTTGTTGTTAGTTGCCTTCTTCCTTTTCTCGTGTTGGTCTTGTTATTGATTGTCATCTTCCTTTTCTCATGATGGACTACTATTGGTTGCCCTTTTCTTTTTTTCATGTTGTTCATAATATTGGTTGTCTTTTTTCTATTGTCCTTAATTTTTTTCATGTTTTCATCTTTTTGAAAATTAAGGTTGGAATTTGACATGCATGGAAGATAAAAACTTTCTAGAAAAGGTTGTGTATTTCATGGAGTTTGTTGTGGATGTAAATTGTTGTGGCTTTGCATTCATTTTTAGTGTTGCCTTTACAACAACAATAGGGGGAAATTCTATAGTTACATGGAAATTGTTGGCAAAAAATCAAGATTTAAAAAAAAAAGCCCAAACAATATTCCATTACTTGGGCATTCTATGTGCCTATTAGCTCTTCTTGCTCTCCCCCACTAAGGTAAGTTCAAGTTTAAACCCAAAAGAAGTGGAACAATTGAAATGTGTTTTTTGTTACCCAAGTACTTTAATTGTAGGGCAAAAAAAGGGTGTGACAAATTACCATTTTACAAATGGCATTTTGTGTATTCAAAAACATTTGGAAGATTATCATCATCAACTTTGGATTGAATGAGAAAGAGTAGGGCATGAAGTAGATTAATGTTTAGAAAAAAAAGGTTTGGCCAACCCTTGGTAATATTTTTGCATTTTTCGATAGTTGTGTTGCTTATAACAAAAATGATCCTTACCAAATTTTTTTTGAAAAGGATCTTGTATTGTTGATTTAACAAGCTTGTGTTGTTGTCAATTGTGGAGGCATTGTTTAGTTTTGAGGTATAATCTTCACTTTAATTTTCCATTAAAACATCAACTAAGTGAGGATCTTTTACTTAAAATGGTTAAAAAGATCAAAGAGGGATTTGTATCTTCAACTTTTAATTCATGTATTACTTGCATTATGTGTTGTAAACTTGGCCTTGGGCTCACGATAAAAGCAAAGGCTTGCGAAGGTGTAGGCCGAAAGTGAAGTTTGGGAGTCAAATTCATATTCCTAAGAATGTAAAAAAGTGAGGGAATGAACCTTCACACTCCCAAGTGAACTCCCACTTTGGGAGTTGGAGTCCTAATGGATTTTCGAATTTTCAAAGGGTAATTGCATGAGTCAAAACTCATTGGATTGAAAAGTTTTTTATATCATTGAAAAGCTTTTGGAATGTACATGTTTAAAATGATTTCATATGATCAATTTGAATACTTAAAACATACGTTATGGCCAAAAGAACGATTGTGAGTCAAACTATCAATTTGACTCCCGACCGCTAAAAGTCGAGAATCACCCCGATTTATGTGTGTGTAGTGGCATGTCACATGTCGTTGAAAAGATCTTGGCAAGGGCTACAACTTTGCTTTAGACTTCATTTTGATTGGATGTTTGAGAATAAGTTATGGGCCTCTAAAGTCGCGGGAATCACAATTTCAAGAATTTCAGACTTCAACTTAAGAGTTTCGGGACAAAATGACATTTGGGTGTTGGCCCCATGGCCAAGCACAAAGAATACTATAAGGGGGGAAGGTGGTGGCTTCCCTTAAGTTCGAGCCATGATGAATTTTGCAAGTTTGTGTTTGCTTATGGTTCATTTGTGCACCAAAAGTGTTCCAACTATGCATTAACCAACTTGTGGTTTGGTTTGGTTTGGTTTGTGTAGGTCCATGTGAGTAATTGATTTGCTTGTCACTATTTTTAGTCCCCATCTCGGAGTTCTTCTATCCCCAAAGTGCTGCGAGTTAGGGAACTTGTTTCAACTCTTTTTCCTTCCATTGTTTTCATCTTTGGACTTGTAGTTAAATCCATCAAGGAGTTGGGGGTGCATCACTATGAACTTTGATTTTTGAATGCCAAGAATGAGTGTGGACATTTTTCTTCTCATTGTTTAATTCTTGAATAACAATTGGGAACCTTGTCATTTAGTTGTTGGATTTTTTGAAACTATATAAACATATGGAAAGTGCTATGGTTTTGTAGGTGAATGATATGTTTGCAAAACAAAAGTTTAATGGTTGTGTTACTGCATATGTAAAAAATGAAGGAAATAATTATTTCACCATGACTTCTATTTTGACTTTTGTTGTGTTTTGTGAAATTTTGGGATTATTGACACCTTTTGTAAAGTCTTGTTGGGGCCATGCCATGTCCAAGTGTTGTCAACATGTTGCAAATGATTCCAAGGTATGTCTTAATTTGACATTGATTTCGATCAAGGACGCACAATCTATATGTAGAAGATCATCACATGGACCAAAAAAAGTGCTAAATGATGGCAATAATGGCAAGACGCATGTTCAAATGTGGGGGTGCCCCTACGCAAGTTTAAGACATCTATGAAGACAAAATTTGTTTCAAAATTCATCCTATTCTAGGAAACTTTTGAATTCAAACCTTTTGTTGCAAAAATCAACAATCATTGGCATTTCAAGGTTGTGTGCCAAATCCCCAAGTTTAGGTAATTGCATGAATTATTTTTGATATATTGGGACTTATGGTCCAACAATGTGTGTTGAACCATATTTAGGGCTATTGGCTATTTTTTAATTCCCTTGTTGTGGCAATATCACTCGTATGTTAAAGGGACATGGACCTTATGATAGTAGATTCCAAGAGACCCTTGACTTTGATGCTGAATTTCAAGTTTTCAAACAATGGACGTAAAAATAAACCATACAAGTTTTAGATTGTTTCCTTTCATTTATGCTTTCTTTTCAACATTGCAAAGCTCACAACATGTTAGCTATGATGTTAAACCCTTGCTATAAGGGGTTGGGGGTGGTCATTAAGATGAAAACACATTACAATGGCCAAAAAATGTTGTCACAAATATTGTTTTTCAAAATTGTGCAATTTTCAACTTCCACCAAGCCAATATTAAAAAAGGTTTCCATAAATTATATTCAAAGTAAGGTAGTTCAATTGCCAAATAATATAATTGGTAAAGGATTTTTTGGATTAATATTAAATAATTAAAAATACATTTATGACAAAATATAATTTGAAACAAGCAAAGTGCAAATATATTTTACAAATTATTTAAAAAATTGTAAAACTTGATGAAATAATCAATTATATATTGAATATGAGTTGATTGTACCATTTCAATTAGAATTGAAAATTTTGATTCATGTGATTGCACAAAAAAATATGGATAAGTTTTTCATTCAAACGAGTATAAGTGTGTTGAATTTTTTTTTGTTAATTACTTATTTTCACTTGAAAGATAATAAAAATTATATTGGAGGCCTTAAATGTATCAAAATCCATTAGATTTGTTTATCAAAATGTTGGATGAAATAAAGAAAAAATACCCTCAAAATAATACAAAATATACCCAAAAAAAAACATTTTCTTGTCCAAAGTAGCACCCTTGTAGTGTGTTTTCACCCATTCAATATTTTTGACAAGGATAAAACTTTTCAAATTACAATTAAATATGATAAAAATGCATTGTTATCCTTTTTGGTTTATGCATACAAGTTTTTGAATTGAATTGATGCATGCCAATGAAAGAATTTGTAATGTTTTATTGCAAAATTTTCAATATACAAGACCAATGTGATAACTAGTAAGGGTTGATGCCATTTCTAATACTTGCATAACATTAGTAAATTCCTTGGGCAAAGTGTTAAATTTTTTTTCATGTGCGAATCTTGTTTTATTGATGTAAGCATGCGAAAACCTTAATGCAACAAGATAAAATTCATGACTAATGAAAATGAAAAGGAAAAGGAAAGAACAAATATATTAGTTTAAGAATCCACAACATTTGAGGCTTGAAAGGCTTGATTGCACACTTCCACAACCAAAGGGCCAACAATTGAAACCAAAATTCAATTACCTCATACACTATATTAACAAATGAGTTGAGGATGGGTGAAGGTTGGTTAGGAATGAATGGACCAATGTTACTTGGTTTTTCGGTTTCTACTAAAATCATTAGTTCCATGTTTAGGCCCTTTTCATAAAAATGAAAAATCATCAATTTTGATTTTATTTAATTTTAAAAAATGTAAACATTGGTTTTGGCTCTAGGTCAAAATTTAGTGATTACTAGTTTTAGTTTTAATGAGTTTTGTTTCCATAAAACCTGTTGGTTTCGAGTTAGAGCCCAATTTTTGAATTTTTTTATAAACATTTTTATAATGCAAAGATTTTCTTTTGGTTAAACCAATGGAGAGAGATTATGTTGTGAAGTGCAACTAGAGGAGTTAATCCTATGATGGATTTCTTCAACCTATCATCATTAGCTTGGAACAAGATCAAAACAAATAAATATTAAAAAATTCAATTTTCAACACCACAAGTTTCAAATATCTTTCCTTCAAGATAAAATATGTGGAACAACCATTCTTTTTCAAGTGAGGAGGATGATTAGATTACCAAAAAAAATGCCACCTTACACATGTAAAATTGATGTTGGGTCATGTTCACATTAATTGTGACATTTTGTTATGGACATGATAATTGTCATCACTTTGTAGGTTCCTTTTCCAACATGAAATAAGGTTAATCGATGAGGTGACCTATTGCTTAGTTGCTCGCACACTGGCTATTCAATCTAGGGATATTGTCATAAAACATTTTAATCTTCATCAATTTGGTGTAGTGATTTGTGGTGAGTGTGAAATAATGGTTCATGGCATTTGAACAATGTTAAATTTGCACCCAAATTGGGTGGTGCTATAGGTGGATGTTTGTAACACCTTTATTCAATGTCACAACTAGCCATTTTTTAAGAATTATGGTTTTCGTTAGGTTTTTTGGATCAGTTTTTCCCATTTGTTCGACAATTCTATGCATGCCCATCCTCACAATATTTTTTCAAGCTTCTTAACATGGTAATCTCATAATCATTTTGTTAGAGTGAGGTACACCACAGGGGGACCCATTGTGAGGAGTGTTGTTTATTTTGGTTCACCTTTGCGCTTTTGCCTTACAACATCAGCCCACCCTACTTGCGTTTTCCTTTCATTGGCGGATGATACACATATAGTAGGTCCTACATTTGATGTGGTTCTTGTTTTTCACAATTACAACATGCGTTTTGAGCATTGCGACTTTTAGTGTAGCCAATGAAGTGTGTAGTTTGGTTTCCATAAGGGTTGGACCACTTTATATGACTTCCTTTTGGCTTTTTCACTCCTAATTTGGATTTTCAATTTTAAGCCACTGGTGGGATTGAAATCATTTGTTGAATCGTTTGTGGTTAAGGCTTTTCATGAAGATCTTGGGACCATATTTAGTCTTCTTATGCTTGTAGATCCTCAAATGGCTTTTGTTATGTTTTTGTTGTGCTATGCCCAATGCCCTAGCTAATTGCTTTGTATAATGTTTCCATCTCTAGGTATTTTACAACATTACGTTGAGTTTAATACTCATACCATAATTATGTTGGAGAATTTACTTGGTGCGGGATTTTTTGGTGGTTTTAATGATCACTTAATTCATTATTGAACCATTTTTCTTGTTTTTTTGGGCATGTTCAACCTCCTTTATGTAGTTTAGACTATTGCACCCACATTCTTGGGATGTTGGGCATTGATTGTTCTTGCACTTGTCATTCGTCTTTAGCAAGATGATCACCCTCTTATTCTAAATGCAATAACACATGTTGAGATTATCATTTCCTCATTTCAGATAACATTACGGGATACTTGAAACCTATTACCCTAGATTGTTTAGTCTTAGGTCCTATTTTTTAAAAGTTTAATGGTTTAGTTTTATTTTAATTGCAGGTTTCTTTGGTAGATCACCTAAACGATCAAGAGTTTACTTTGCTTCTAATAGACATTCCTTTAGATATCATGTGAACACATTTTCGTTCATCTGTAGGTCCGAGGGCATGTGTTTGGTTATTACCTCATCTTGCCACATTTGCATTTCATTTATTTTTAACCCACTTCTTTACAACACTATGTACTCATTTTGGCTTGCCACAACCTACAGTTGCCCATCTTTCACATTGTCGATGTGGTCATACCATAGATGATCTAGGTACCCATTTGTTTTGGTGCCCTTGCGAGAATGAACATTATAGCCCACTATATATTTCAAAATACTGTTGTAGCTATTTTTTGGAAAGTGGCACACATGTTCAAAGGGAGTTCTCCCACCTTTTCCCTTGCCACATCCAACAACGAGTGGATGTCCTTATCACCAAAGACGACTTTTAGACCTTGATGGATGTCATCATTATTGTTTCGACTTACAGAGATATGGTGTAGCAAATATCAACGATGATAGCACAATGATTGTTTAGGAAAAGACATAATCATATGTTGAATGAACATCATGCAATGGCTTCACTCCCTTTACTATTGAGACATATGGGTGTTTTCATTTTCGTTTTGATTCATTTTTGATTGCTTGTGCATAAACCACTATCACACATCATCAACAATCTTTTTTTAATCCCCTCGATGATGTTTCTTACTATTGATGATGTGTGTCCATAGCCATGTAGCACAACACCCATGGAATCTTTTTTAAAATGTATGTATTTTCTGCCCTCAAGATGCATCCATGGAGGTGAAAACAACCTTGTCTCATTGCCCTTCATATGGCCTCCATATGGTCTAAATTGTTTTTAACAAGTAAAATAAAAATTCACATTGATGTTCACTGTTGTGGACGCGTGCCCTAGCTATTGGGGGATGGACAACAATTGCCATGGCATTGTCGCCAATGTATTAGTGAGTGATCACCAAAACTATGTTTGCTTAGAATAGAGAAGCATCCGCCGAATTCTCCTTGTGACTCAGTTGTGGATGAACCTCAACTGAATTAATATTTGGGTACACCTTGGTAGCCCATTCTATAAGAAGTAGGTCCTATATGTAGATAGATAGGTATGGAAATAGGTGAATTTTAGGTGAGTAAATGGGTTTACATAGGTCAGGGCTGTTTTTGCAGGTTATATACAGCCAAAAAGCTATATTAAAATTAAAAAGTGCCAAAATCAAGTGTCTTTCGAAATTTTCAATAGCTAGAATTTGACCAAAAATCACCAGATTCCTATACATGGTTCAAGTATGTAGCCCAAAATATAGAATTATGTTTATAAAAAAAATCATATTTGCCTTGTAACCAAATTTGGCTAAATCTTCATGTGGATCATCACAACTGGGGCTTCATCACAAAATTGACAAAAACAAAAACTCTACCTCCTAACAACCTGCAAAGAGCTAACCACAATGATTAGCTAGGGAACTGGAACCCAACAGAAAACTGTTTCCTGACCACTTTCCATCCATCCTTCATTGTGCACTTGTGGGTGCTGGTTCGCTGTGGCCCACATCATGAAGGATGATGGTAACTAGTGGCCCTGAAACAGTTTTCTGTTGGGTTCCAGTTCCCTAGCTAACTGTTAGCTCAGTTACTTTTTTTCACTACCTAGGTAAGTGGTAAAAAAACAGCCTTACCTATGTATAAATCATCTACTTACATAGAAGTTACCTATTTTTCTACCTATCTACCTATCTATAAGACCTATTCTTACAGAATTGGTTACCAAGGTGAAACTGAATGTTAACTAGATTGAGGTTCATCAACAACTGAGTAATAACAGGCATCCAGTGGATGGTGCACTGGTGGGTGCTGGTTCACTGTGGTCCACGGTGCACTGGTAAGTACTGGTTCACTCTGGCCCAAGTTAAGAGTCTAGAAGAGGAGTACTGGTTCACTCTGGCCCCAGTTAAGGGTCTAGAAAAAGTTGAGACTGGCCTTCCATACCCAATTTCCCATGGAGTGTGGAAAAAGTGTGGAGCACAACATCTGCACACACACAAGATGTCAAAGTACAATGTAGTTGTTGGCCAGTGGCCAATCTACTCTTCTAAAATTGGAAGACATGTGCATCACCAGTGGTGAAGAGGTGCGCATCACATGTACTTCACCATAGCTGCAGCAGCATCTTGATTCTTGACCCGTCACGCTTTGCAGAACTCGGCACAGGCAGCTTAGGGAAAAAGGTATCTAAAGTACACAAGTCAAGGACACGCCTTCTGAACTGAATTGCCTGAGAATTTGCAGCACACCCAAGGAGACTGTCTCCCTGCTTGGTTCCAAAGCAGTGTTACCAACTAGATTGGGGGTTCCATTGAACCAACAGCAATGAGGGATGGATGGTGAGTGGACAGGAAATAGTTTTTCATTGGGTTGAGCCAGTTGACTAGTTACCCATCGTGGTTAGCTCCGTTTCTATTTATACTACCTACCTACTAACAACTCACTAGCCCTTTCTTATCTATAACCCATATTCTCAATGCATCTACTTAACTAATAGCCACCTGTTATCCTATGTACCTACCAGTGTTGGCTGGTTATTACTGTTCTTTTCAATAACTAGTGGAGTAGGTTATGAAAAATTGAAAATTAAAACCCAATGGTTATCAATTTCAGTATCAAAGTAATGACGTTGATTATCAATTTACTTGATCATTCTTTTTAATAACCACTGGTTATGTATAAAGGTTGATTCTCAAATACCTGCCTTGAAAATTGCTAGTTATATTAGTTGGGTAGGGTACGCCATGAGTTTTTAAAATCATTATTATTATTGTCTATTTTTCTAATTTCCATCATAAATATGTGTAGGGTTTAAGGATTGTTTACCTAGCTTGATGAAATTCCAATCATCCCAGTAAGTTATAAAATTTGAAGATTCAATAACTGATGGGTGCATTATCAAAGGTCAAAGAGTTCAATGGTAGGTTATCAATAACCAGGTGTTCTCTAAATAACCTGACAACCCTGGTAGCTACCAACCTGCCCAACCCTAGGATAAGTTACCCCTGTTTTAGAATAAGTTACCAACGTGAAACCTGATGTTAATGGAGAGTTGGGTTCTATCCACAACTGAGTCAGAATAGGCTTCAAATGGCTGGCGTGCTGGTGGCTGTTTGTTCAAACTTCACTCAACCCTGAGTACATAGCAAAGTCTGTAGTACTGTAGTCTGTACATAGTGGCCAGCTCATGAAAAACTTGCACAGGACAGATACCTTTTGCAGTACTGCAACAGCTCCATTGTCCAGCCATCTTTGTCCTCAGCTGCTCACATTGCCTCCATTCAAGCAGACCTCTGAATGTGGCAGATGAAAACTTCAAGGCCAAAAAACTTCCAACTAAGTGCTTAAGTTACCCAGTCTCCAAGTCTTTTCTCTGAGCCTCAGCTGTAAATTTTCACATCCCAAAATTTGAACAGCTTCTGAATGTGTTGTTCCAAAACCCACCACACCCTTGGAAGGAAAGTTTAAGAAATCACACGAAAAGCAAAACTGCACTAATATTTTTGCACTCTCCATAGCCAATTTTATCTTTCAGGACTGTGGTTTACTAAATAATAAGTTCAGCTTTCTTTTCTTGTAAATTTGTAATATATTAAAGTTATTCACAAAGTCAGCATGACAAGAACCAGAATCCCCAGTTTGGCTGAAACATGGAATGAGATGCTAGTGTTGCCGGTACTAGGGTAAACTGACTCATAACCAAACACTAGCCTATTGCCGAACACTTTGGCAGATCTTTCTCAAATTTTCTCCATTTTGAGTGATTTAAAATGTTATAGGAGCGCCTTCTCAAGCTTTACAAATCATCTTTGAAATGCAAAGCCAAAGGAGCAGCCAAAAAAGAGAAGTAAAGATAATATGTATGTTTGAATTGCAGAACACATTTGTTTTCATTTTTCTTCATCTTGACCTCTCCTACTTCATTAGTGCATAACTTTCTCATTTTTGGTTCAAATTGACCGATTTAAATTGCTTTGAAATCGCCATCTAAGCTCGACAAATCATCTTATAACTCTAAAGGCAACAAAGTTATATTATAGGATTTATTGAGGGTTCAGAAATAGGCTATGAGCTGTTCAATTGAAAAAATTTCTGTAAAAACATCCCCCCCTACTTGGGGAGCTGTAACTTTCTTTCCTGTAGTCCATATTTGTCAATTTGTAGTGTGTTAGATGTGCCGAGAGGAGAGCTCCATCTACTCTTTGGGCACCATAAACAATGGGGCAACAATGGGGCCAACCTGCAAAAACGACAAGCAACCCTACATTATGTGTTCAATCATTTGCAGGTCTACCCTAGTGGTAAAGTATTTCCATCTTAAATTTCATTGTTGTCATGTGTGACAATCATTCTTACATTGAATATTCAACAAATATTGGGCATTTATCATTATTTCATTATAAATTTGGAAGTTTGGTCCTCTATGGGGACTTTAAGAATAACTCACTATTGAATATGAGAAAGTAAATGGAGGCCTAAATGAAGGACAAATCCAATGTTGGGCAGGTATAAAAATATTTTTGAATATCATTTGGGTATCCAAATATGAACCTATGTGAGTATCACCTTTAGTGATACCCTGATTGAAACCCGAATCATCAATTTTCACACAAACGATAATGGACTGATAAAGAAAAAAAACTCAAGTGTTGAGACCTGGGTGAAATAAAACCTCTTACCTAGGTCAGGTTTCTCAAGTCCTTGCCACCTGGTCAAAATTAGGTTTAGGTTGAGATTAAGAAGGGGATGCCACTTTCCAACGACTCCCCTTTCTTACAAAAACCCTACCTACTTCTTGTGAAAAAGAAGGGATTGGAGCCCTTCAGCTCTTCCTTTTACATTACTTTGTTTGGCATATTGTTGTGCAGGTTGCAAGTTACAAGTTATTTGATGTTTGTGTTTTTTCTTGTTTTTTGTTTTTTTGTTTTCTTTTTGTTCCTTTCTTTTTATCTTTCCTTGTTGTTTTTGCCTTTCTTTTGTCATTGCCATCATGCTTCACTTGCTTCCTATGTCATCTCTTCTTGCTTTGTGCCTCGTTGCTTTGTTGCGCCATATTGCTTTTATTTCATGCCTTGCTATTTTGTCCTGCCCTATTGTTTCACTTTGTGCCCTGTTGTTTCCTTGTGCTTTGTTGTTTCATTTCATGCCTTGCTACTTAAGCACACCATATTGTTTTGCTTTGTGCCTTGTTGTGTTGTCATGCCCTGTTGTTTCACTTTGTGCCTTGTTATTTTGCCTTGTGCCTTATTGCTTTGCCTTGCTCTGCTCCTTCACGTTGCACTGCACCTTGCTTGCCTTAATGCTCCTTTGTGTTGCACCACACCTTGTTATTTCATTTCATGACTTATTGTTTCACCTTGCCTTGTTTCATTTCAAGTTGCACTCTTGTTATTTTCCATCCTACCTTGTTGTTTCAATTAGCCCTATTGCTCCACCTTGCCTTGTTACTTTTTTTCACACCTTGTTCCTTCGCCTCGCCTTATTACTTTGTGCTTTGAAGGTACTTGTTACAACTCCCCCTCCCTCTTGTTGCCTCTCCCCCCCCCTTTTTTATTGCAAATGATAGAGCTTGGAACATCTTTTAACTATTCAACTTGGTAAGTCTTGCTCGCCTCCCCCGGCTTTTTTTTTTCTTTAATGAAGTTTTTCCTTCTCTTTTTTTTTTTTTTGGTGTTTTTAAAATTTTGTTTTTGTTTATTTGTGTGCAATGTTTCAATCTTATACATCACCATTTTTAATTAAAGAAAAATCTCCTTAACATTTTTTGTTAATCATGCAGAATGAGGACAATGAGGTATTTTGAAAAAAGTAGAAATGAAAGAGGGAAATTGAAAAGTAACAAGCATTATCCTTAAAAAGTTGCATCTTAAAAAATATTGTAGAAACTTCATTGAAGAAATCTTGATGTTGGGGCTTTTATTTGGGTAAATGATAATGTAACAATTGATTTTGAAAATGCACAAATCATGTGTTGTATACTTTGTCATAAAAATGTAGTAATTGCAACAAATCCAAGAACACAAGCAAGGAAAGGATTAATTTCTTACTATAAACCTTTTAAAAAAAAACATGTGGATGTAGATCATATGTTTATTGCAAAGAAATTTGAAAAAGAAATGAACAATTTAGTGAAACAAACAAAAGAAAGACATCTTGCAAAAAAAAAGGAAATATAGCTAGAAGGTCAATCTTTAAATTTTTTTATTGTGAAGGATTCCTTACCAAAAAAAATGTGCCACAAAAAGAATTTCTTTCAGACCTTGGTCTTTTGATTGTAAAAAATAATTTAACCATTCAATTTTTGGAAAGTATTTGGTTAAAACAATTAACTTTGTGCTTATGTCCAAAGCTAAATTTCCTTTCCAAAAAACATTTTTCACAAGAAACATTACCAAGGCTAATGGAGAGAACAAAGCAATTGCATGTTCTTTTTGTATTGGTAAAATGTCATTCTACAATAGCTACCTTTGATTTGTGGGTGTTTGAAGGAGCTTATGATGTGTTTGCTTTAATTATTAATTTTTTGGGGAAGGATAGGTAGCCAAATCATGTGACTATTGGCTTATTTGAAGCTATAAAATTTACAAGCCAAACCTTAGTTAGAAGTTTGACAAGTTTGATGGATAAGTATGGGTCAAAGAAAAAAAAAATTGTTTATGTCAAAGATGAAGGATTTACTCTCAATGCTATGAATTCTACGTTAAAATTGTTATGAATTATGAATATTTGGGTTTGGAAGAAAGCTTCCAAGGAACTTGTTTTGAGCATGCCTTTTCAAAGGCATTTCAATATAGCACAATAGAGGAAAAGGTGTGCAAAAATTTGAAATTTGTTTCCATTAAGTTTGCTTAAGTAGATTCTCAAAAGTGCATCACTTGGTCTAAAAAATATAGGAAGGGAGAATAGTTATGGAATAAGGCTTGTGTTGAAATTGGAATTTAGCCAAGGAAATTGAACATTAAATGAAAACCCGGTACTCTTTTGCTTTTTAGTAATCTTTTATTGGTTTTTATTATTTTAATTCGTAAATTGAATTAGAATATTAATAATTTGTTGTTCCATTTTGCAGGTTTGCTAGTAAGATTATAATGTTTCAATAGGCATTGCAGTTTCATTTTGCAATTGTGTTTTAGTGTAGTAGACGGATTGTTGTGAAGGTTAGTTGAGTGCCTCCACCTCTAATTTGACAAATCTTGTTAGATTATTATTGTTGTCTTTCTCCAATTGTTTTTTCTATGTTTTTAATTAATCATGTGGTCATTGGCTAGTTAGTGATGCATTACATTTTGTAATTTCGATGAATTTAAAACTTAAGAAAGAAAATCAAGTTGTTCTTTCATTTGAAAGCCTGATGGAAGAAGATTTGAAAAGGATGAAGTTGTTGAAGTATGAAAATGGAACAAAAATAGTGTTGGTTATGTTTTAGATAATTGTTTGTAAAATCACTTGTGATTTTCTGATTTTTAAGATAAAAATAAAATCAAAATTTTTAAAATATTTTGAATATGATTTTCTTAGTTGAAAAAAAGGTAAGAACCAGTTGGTGAGAACCACCAAATGACCAGGTGTTCTCAAATTTATGAGAACCGACATTGTGAAAACTGGTTTCATTTTTAAGTTTTTTGATACCCTGACCTGTTGTAAATTTAATTTTAAAAAAAAATGAAAACTGAAACCTTTTATAATCTTATTGTGAAAACCGGATCCAATGGACATAAAAAATCTGATACCTGCCCAACACTGGATGAAACATACCCAAATTTTCTTTGTTGGGTCTCATTAGGTAATGCATCTGAAGGTCTCTTTTTCTTTCATTACATTGTGGTAATCTAGCCCCAGTGCCCCACGCTATGAAAATTAACAAGGGGTGTGTCATACTGTGGCCTCGCCATTTACATTAAAAAAAATCTTAAGGCAAAAGTAGAATTATGGAAACTCAAATATTTCACTATGCAAAAATAGACCTAATCTTCAAAAAATCCTCCAAATGAAACTAAAATCCTTCAAGAAATCATAACTCTCTAACTAATCTCAAGTTTCAACACAAGCCAAAATATCATCTTTCAAAAATCCTCATATAAAAATACACCTATTACCTAGGGGCTCAAATCCCTTAATCTACTATACTCTATAATGAATCTAAACACAATGTTCTTGCCTTAGTAGGCAAGGCCAACCAAGTCTTACATCTTATGCTTTCACGCAGCACATGGGCTCAATTAATGTGATGCTTATTACCAAAACCCTATGCTGCCTTTTGCAAGGCCCCCAACCTTGTGTTCCTATGTGCATGCCCACAAAACTGAGCAAACTTCAAATTGTATTTCCATGCATGCTAACAACCCACGGCAGAGTTTGTTTGTGGGCCATTTAGAGGTTCTCTTTGTTAGAGGAAATGGCCCACACATGCATGTTGCGCCTCATCTTTTTCCTTCTGGGTTTTGGCAGATTTGGAATCAGTGCAACACAAAACATGTGCATGTCACAAGTGTAAAATATGCTAGACCCCCAATGGAACAAAATGGTTTGATCATCCCATGAGTTCAAAATTTGTTGTTTCTGGATATATTATTGGCACATAAACCTCCAGACAACAAGCAAGGCTCTGTCTATAAAAATAAATTAAAATAAATTAAAAATTCATGGAAAGAGTTGGAATTTTTTTTCCAATAATTAGAAAAATTAGTTGAGTTTTCAATAGAAATTTTTTTCCCAAGTTTTTGGTAGAAAGAAAAAATACTTTTTTTGGAGATAAGAACACTGACATTAGGCATTTATTCTTTATGATTTTCTAGGGAAAACATTTGCCTTCTAAAATGACAATGAACAATTTATGTAACTTCTTTGAATTACTCTATCAATAATGCATATGAAAGCACTTGCAGGGAATATTTCAGTTTAGATTGTTCCAGTTTCAGCCAGTATAGCAGTACAATTATTTTCATGTGTGCATGCATGCAAACCATCCTCTTGACTCAACTTTCCCCACACTGAATTGAGAAAAAAAAAGAAAAAAAAGAAAAAAAAGACTGTAATTAGTAGTCAGAGAGTCAGAGCAGAATGCTCAGGTCTAAATGTGAATTTGTAGCGACTTGAATTTTCCTAGAAATTTTCATTTGTAACCAAACCGTATACAGTAGAGCATATGTACGATCAAGGGGGTCCAAGCTTTTGATTTGTGTCTTTTCTAACCAAGTTCAATAGGTGGTTGTTGTTTACAAGTTAGCAATGTGAATAAAGCTAAATGTACCTATGAAAGGAACTCTCCTCTTGCTTCAAGGTGGCTTCAATTTCCAGGTCAGTCTCTTCTTCCAAATGAAGGGGACACATTTATTGTTGGTTTCCTACAGTTAGCAATTATATATTGGGTGAAACAAGTGATTAAGGACCCATGTTGAACTTGAAAAATAGTTGATTAACTTTTTAGGATTTGGTCCCTAGATCATTAAGGTTTGATTCCATATTTGGGTAAAAAGCAGAGGAACAAAAAAGTTGGGGATGAGTCATGAAAGTACTAACCGTTGGAGATATATACCCCACATCATTCAATTGTAGTATTAACAGGCGTACAGATCAAGTAAACTCTGCAAACAACAATCTATTGGCCCTTTCAAGTGGGTGACCTTTTCTCGTACCTGTCGAACAAGTCGACTTCATCATATTGCTCTGCCATTCGGCAACCATGCATTACATGTGGATAAAATTGTCTCATACATCAACATGCAATTTGGCTTAAGCTTAAATCATTTGTTGGGTTGAATAGTTAAATAGCTTCTACCATTCAAGTTTGTGGACTTGTAGGAAATAAATAGGTAAAAGATCCTGTAGAAAATTCTTTCTACAAATGTTGAAATGATCAGAGGAATGCTTCCTTTGTTGAGCCTTCCAAGTTCCCCTGCCACCCAAATATCCAAGCAAAAAAACTTGAACAAAGTTATTCCCCATATGATGGACCTATTCTCACTTTAACTAAGATTTTTGCTAGTAAAATATTGGCATTAGTACGACAGTCACCATTTCACTTTTCATTTCAGAAAAAAAGTGGTAAAATAATGGCATTACTGTGACTTTCACCAGTTCACTTTTTATTTGGGGAAAAAGTTGCTGCCTTAAAATGGGGGAGGGTAGGGGGTTTGTTGAACATACATTAATGGCCACCCAAATAACCCAAGAGTTTGGAAGTATAGACAACTATAACATTCAGTAGTCTTTTGGAGTGTTGTTAGGAGAAGGGGGGGTGCAAAACTTCAAAAATGGACTTCCTTGAAATAGGTTGAGGATGGGTTCAAGAAGATGCTCTTTTATATACTAAGCTGGTAAGCCTAGTTACTATTAAACCCATTGCCTTGATGAAATTAAAGCAGATCCTCACAATCTCCTATATCTTAGGATTTGACATTAATGGGAATTTGGAGACGTCCATTAGCAAATCTTTTCACAAGCATTTTTGGGATTGATGTCACCACCTGTGAGGCATCTTATTATTAGACTCCTCATCTTTTTGGCTAACGAACAAAAGACACATGTATATCAAGCATTAGAGTGAATAACTTAGGCCATTCAGCTGGATATTCGCAAACTGTTCAAACAGTGCCAAATGCAAATGCGCCTTGTGTTCAGTGTTTTCATTAGTGATTCTGACAAGTAGCCTTAAATTGTGAGTGTGTGCTTCAGCTGTCAGCTCAAAACAGAAGCCAGGGAGGACAGATGTACCGATTTCTACCCCCACAAAACAGTGTTAGTGGTACTACAGTAGTTGTCCCCAAAGTACCCAAAAATGGGGCTACTGGGCTCCAGTTTTGCTCAAACCGGAGACGAAATGAGAAGTGAGGTTGAAAAACTGGGGAAAACCCAATGTTGGCCGGTTATTGAGTTTTGACACGGTTATCAGTTCAATTATCAATCCGGTTACTAGTAACGTGTCAACTGGTTCTTAGTTTTTGATAACTGCTTGGCATTGAAATTTCAAAATCTAATAACCTACCTGCATCACAAGACCCATTTTATGACATTCCATGAAAAACCCTAAAATCAGCTGCTTCTTGGGTTTGTTGTGCAGCAACACAAATGTTACTCATAGTCCACGTTCCCATGAGCAAAATGATAAATTCCAAACGTGTGTGGTCAGCTACATTGAGTTGTAGTAGAGCAATACAGGGGGCGAGACGCTAAATACCCCCCCCCCCATCGGGCTCTATCTGGCGCCCTTTCTGGGCCTGACAGTACAGCCCTGCTGAGAACCATGTGGTTCTGCCGCAGCGTTTCACTTTTTCACTCCAGGAGTTAGTCAAATAGAAAGAAAATCATTTTTTAGCGCCTGAATCTATGCCAGTGGATAGTACAATGTGCTATGTGGGAGGTTTAGAGTTCGAAACCGCTGAGCGGGGAATTATAACAAAAATATAATTTGAGCAAAACGAAGAACATGTAGAATCCTGCTTTAATGCAGAACCATGCAGGGCCGAAAAACATGCGCAAGAAGACGAGAGAAACATGCGCTTGAGGGGGGGTTATTTAGCATCTCTCGCATACACAGGCTCCTCCTAAGATGAATGATCATTCACTTTCCAAAACCGTGAAGGGTCAGCAGTCAGATACAAAAGCTAAGTAAAGTGAAAGTGTGGCAGATCCCAGACTCCAGGTTAGACAAGAAGTATATCCATCTCCCATGCTCTTCTCTGTGTGCATACTTACATACAAAATTATTATTATATTATGCTCAAGGTGGTCTGTTAATTGTTCAGAATTTAATTGATTGATTGACTGATTGTGTTTGCTTCTTCACATTACAAGTGTGAACAAAGCTGAATAAGCAAGAGGGGACTTTAAATAGGGGACTTTAACGTAGTGACACAATTCTGCCCAGGTTTACGGATCTTTGAATGCCTTTTTGGCAATTTTGGTGATGTGGCCAATTGGTGATCAAGAAGATTTAGCCAGATTTAGCAGTAAATGATATTTGAAACTTAAAATAAGAAAATCATTCTATTTATTTGACTACCTTCTTCAACCAAGTATAGAACACAGGCTATTTTTCTTAAATTTATTTGTAATTATGGCAATAAAAAATCCCAAATCGGTATCAATTCATTCTCAAGTTTATTTTTCAATTTCTATTTGTTGTGAGTTTGTGATAATTGTGAGTCACTGACAAGCACTAGATGTTGAGCAATAATGTCATGTGCATTGGGTAGTGGGTTCCTTCTCTTGATGCTTGATGAATGGTGGCTGACTTCATCTTTACATGACTATAAATGCCCTACCTAGATTCAATTATGTATAGCCTCATGACTCCTGCTCTTCCTTCATGTTGCAACCAATTGCCAATCTGCCAGTCTGTAGTTGCTAATCCACTACTTCAAGCACTGGGAGAAAATTTCTCATGTATCCCCAGGGCACCTTATCCGGTGGAAATTCTCATTTAGGCTTTTTTAATTTAATACACCCAATGGATACCCGCCCTAGTATCATGGGAATTTCTTTTTAAATAATTTTCTGCCACTGCTTTATGTCAAGTAATGAATGGCCTCTTGTGTGAGGATTCCCAAGTAAGCGGCCCTCGGCTAGACCTTGGGTGGGCACTTATTTTGAGAACTGCCCACTCCTAGGGCATTACCCTACTTTTAAAACTCCTGTTGAGTTATCAGAGATGATTACAGAAGATACCCATTCTTCCCAGGACCTGTCGGTCATCAAAAGTCTCAGAGCTATCCTCCTAGCTCTTAAAACTTGAAGGGAAAAGTTAGGGCAAGCTTGGATTTGGGAGTGAAGGGCTATGACCAACCAATGTTTTTCTGGTCAATTTTTTTGTCGTAGCCAAAGTGGGGATGATTCACAGGAAGATATAGCCAAATTTGTCTTTAGGCCATATATAAAATATAAAAGCTTCCGAAACATCTTTCCACATTTTTGGCTACCTACTTCAACCTGCATAGAAGTTTGGATATTTTCTTAAATTTTGGTCGAATTCTGTCTTTTGAAAATATCAAAAACCTCATTATTCTGACATATTAAATTTTAATATAGCTTTTCCGAATGTATATAGCCAGCCAAAAAAAGGCTGCTACCCACCCTCGCCCCCTTTGGATTGAAGGATTCATTTGATTATTGGATCCAAGGAAAAAGTGTTTTTTGCTCATGAGCTCCAAGGATTCAACATTAGACCCCTTCTCAAGGACAAGAATGCTTCAATTTTGAAACCCTGCATGTTCACTGTAGTCCATAAAGTGGCAGGTAACTGCGGCTCTTGTTATGTCATTTTTCTTCTACCACTGGTTTGAAAATCGGTTTACTTTTTGAACAGAAGAAGTATTTGAAGTAATCTTCTTCACTTTTCAAAGTGCCTGCCTTCACAAACCAAGGAAAATTTCTGCAAGTGCTTGACCTTGGGGGACAAAACACCACCCTCATGCAATTTCAAGTGTGGAAAAAGCACTCCAAATTTCGGCTATGGTAGGCGCCGACACCACCGCGTCAAATAAACCTACTAGTCTACAATTTATTTTTGCCTGTAGCAGCCATTTCTCTGACAATCCTTCACAGTCAAAAAGGCTTTCTCATTCACACAAACCCAAAGACAATTGGGGAGAAAAGTTCGAATAAAAACTTTTTTAATAGTTTTATCACCTTAAAACTGCTTTTGTTGTTTTAGTCATATGAAAAACCGACCGGACTCCATCGTGCTTGTAGCCTCCTCCTTTGATCTCAACACAACTTAAGCTTCTATGCAAGGTAACATGGCATGAAGTTGCAAGTGATTTGCCGTTTGCAGCTTTTCCAACACCAAGTAAGACTGAATCAAACCTGAGGGAAAATCAGACCCTGGTTAGGAATCAATTTGTTCCCCTGACATACATTGGATGACTTAGTCAAGTTAGTTGTGTGTTTCACACTAAATTAGTTCAAAGTGCTATCTTCCACTTGAAAGGGGATTATTTCTTAATTTTGGTGTTCTTAATGTGTTCCATCTGGTTTCCAGCTAAGTTCCCATTATAATTCCTCAAGTATGTTCTTAATAAAACCAGACTTTAATCCAGTCCTTTGCCCAAAATTCTACTTTTAATTTGGCCAAAGGGGAAAATTTAAAAGTATTCTATTTTGGGAGGGTCCAAAGCTTCAATGTGTTTTTGATAATGGGGCAATTAAAGAGGCCCATCACCCCAGTTTGTTTTTTTGTTGAATTTGGCATGTGCCCACAATTGATTAATATGAATCAGACATCCCCCATGAGTATGGCATGAGTTTGATGGAGGAGGCCAACATTCTAACCATTAGGTGATTTTGGCTTAAAATTAACGTCAACTTGTAAGTGTGATGGTTGCAAGCAAAATTGTTTGACTTGTTATGAGGGAGGAGAGAGGAAACATCTTACATATTCCTTGCTTCCTACTGTCCACACACCCAATGTTGAGCAAACAGTCTAGCAACGGAGGAGACGCAGAGATTATATGACCCAGCACCCACCATAATACTCACCCACTTACATTGGTGCTAGGTAGTTACCTAGGTCCATGTGTTAGGTGGAAGTAGGTTCATCCACAACTGAGTCATAATAGGTTTCCAATGGATTCTGCATTGATGCGATCAAGCTAGGGAATATGTACACTGTTCTTCTTGCAACTAGTCAATTAGAATATATGGCTTCTGAAGATTATATTAGGTTCTAGCATGTTGCACTTGTGACTCAGTTGCTTCCAAATCCTTACCAGTCTCTTACTTGTTTACTTATTATTATTATTATTATTTTCTAATGTTGCAATGCAAACATTGTGGAGAGCATCCCCAGACATATTTCGCCATAGTTGGCGACACTTTTTGTAGAGGACGATTAAAACAGTAGACACAGTTGTGACAAAAATCTCCCCCAAAACAAAATTGGGTGAAATTTGGTGAATCTTTGGGGTGGAATTTTTTTTGATCTCCACCCGCCCCTCTTGAGGAAAAAAAAAGAGACTGTTCCTTACATAATAAAGATTTGTTGGCTTGAATTAACTGTAGCTAAAATTAAATTTGGCTAATGATTCCCACCCATGGGATCTGCAGCTGCTTTGCTTCCTACATATGTGGACTCACATGCCTTTGATGACATGTGTGATCTTTCCGACCTTTCATGACTTAAACCATAGTACTGCACTAGTTGAATAGCAGGCTCAATGGGTCTCTGCCAAATAATTATTTTATTTTGCAGATTTAATTTTGACAAATAAAATATTCCCAAATATTAGAATAGAAAGTTTCACTTTCCTTGACAAAAAAAAAGTTTGTTGTAGAAATTTTCTGGAGTGAAAATTTCAGCATGCCTAAAAATAATATATATATGTTTGGAGCCTGCTATTTAACCAGGGTAGTGATTTTAATAGCCACTGAGCAATCAGTGCCCACCTCCCCCGCAAAAGTTTGACATGCTGATTATGGTGTTCCATATAGTTTGTGAATTAGGAAGAGAGCCAGAACATCATGGGTTTTTTTGGCGAGACGCTAAATACCCCCCATGGAGCACTGTCCAGCGCCCTTTCTGGGCCTGACGGTGCAGCCCTGCGATGAACCGTGTGGTTCTGCCGCAGGGTTTGACTTTTTGACTGTGGAGGTTATTCAAATAGAAAAGAAAATGGCCTTCCTTACTGCGTTAATCTATGCCAGTGGTCCGTAGTGTGGAGTGTACCTGGAAGGTTCAGATTTCGGTTCCTGGGTGGGAACTGCTGCGAAACATAATGTTCTAATTAAATTAAAAGAACATTGTACTGAGTTCTTTTGCAGAATAAAAAGAACAAGTAGAACCATGCTGTATGGTTTTATGCAGAACCATGCAGGGCCAAAAATTATGTGAAAGAAGATAAGAAAAATAGCCGCCGGACAGAGCTCCATTGGGGGTAAAAAAACCGCCTGTAGGGTGTTTTGTACCCTGCATTGCTTCTGTGAACTTTGTCTGCCTAAAGCAAAGAATGCAGAAACCTTGCTTTGGATTAGTGGAAGGGCTTCTTAACCATCAAATGTCCAAGAATACAGAAATACACTGAAAAGTGGACCAAATTGGTTTGCCCTGACATTAACGGGTTAACTGGATGAAGAATCAAGATCAGGGCCAGACTGAATCCACAGTCACCAGCGCACCACACCACAGGGCATGAATGGTGGGTAGACAATAATAAACACTTTCCCATGGGGTACTACCAGTTGCTTAGCTAACCACAGTGGTCAGATCAGTTTTTTGTTTATGTTACCAACCCATGACTTTTTGTGCTTACCTCCTACAGGTCTGTTGTCACAAGGCCAGGGTGAACATGCACCTAAACTGGTACTTTCACCTTCTCGGGTGAGGCCTTTGATGATTTTAGTAGCCATTTTTTACCCAGAAGATGTCAAATTTAGACTCAGAGACCCTGATTTAGACCTAGGATCGGATATTCACCATGGTCAATGCAATCTCAAAAATTTCTGGATTTGAACCATGGTACCAGTGTAGGTGCTAGTTCACCCAAGGCTGACACAATTTGGTGAGGATGAAAGTATTGTCACAATACACTTTCCAGTCAGTAGGTCATGGGTGCGGTGAGGAAATAATTTGCACAATATTTTGGATGGGGTAAACACTAGAAGATGCCCACATATCACACGCCGGTAGATCTACTCCTACTCTGCGGAAGCCATTATTAACCCAGCAAGCCAGGAGGGTACAATTCCTGGTTAGAATGCATCTGGTGGTAGCCACAACTAACCCATCAAGGAGGGCATGATTTTTGGCTAAAATCCAATGAGTTGTAGCCACAATTCTACCTCGAAAGAAGGACACAATGTTTTATGGCTAGAATTAAAGCGGTGGTTTCCACAATTAAACTGGCAAGAAGGGCATGATTTTTGGCTAAAATTAAAGCAACCTTATTTAACCTTTATTAACCAGGTTTCCTCAATTAACCTGGCAAGAAGAAGCGCCTAATTTCCAGCCACAATGCTTCTTTCTGTTCGAATGCACAGTGCAACAAGTGGGCAAGCAGATTCACTGCAGATTTGCTTCACTTCCCTCTGATCCATGAATGTGTTCCTACTCTACTCTCTGTAGAACAGCTGCAGATGCCTCCAGCCTGAAAAGCCTTTTCCAATGTGATTGTCAGTTTTTGTGGACAAATTGTCGTCCCCAAAGGTAAGGGGGTGCTTTTCAGCATGTACCCAGACTCCCAGGGGGCCAGCCCAGGGAGTCGGGCTACAATGTGCAATTGAAGAAGGAAGTGTAGATCACTTACTTTAAAAGAAAAAGTGAATTGTCCAACAATGTGTCTATGTGCATGATGACTTTTCCACAATGGAAAAGAGGTCTGTGTCCCTCCAACCCACCGAGCACCTATATTAGGAGGATGAGGAATAGCAAATACACCAAAAAAACATCATTATTTATGAATATCCCATCTCAGGCTCTCTGTGTCCAAATTTAAGATTTCCTGGGTTAAATATAGTCTCTAAGAGGCCTCATCACTCAAGAAGGTAAGAGTACCCACCACCTCAGGTTCACATGGCCAGGCACCGTGGAGCCCCAAGTACCTATATGCAAATACATTTCAGTAAGTTACCTCTTTATATGATGAAAAGACATGTTCAGAGAGACTTTCTTTGGCTCTGCCTGTAAGAGAGAGACAACAGAACAATGAAGTTTTTCATTTGGTCCCACTTTTTCAAGAATGTTCATGTATCACCTATCACATCATTATTTTGTGAACTTCATGGAACATTTCCTCTTTTAACTGTTGCTGCCTTGAACTTGCCATAGGATGATGACGAACCATTCATTTTTTATATGGTTCCTTGACCTTTGACTTAATCACACAGAAACTGTTGCTGTTGAGTGACATGGCTGAGATGAGGCCAAGAAATTATTTTTCCTCTGGTGCTTCCCTTCCTCCATACAATCTGGTGAGGTGAGCTATCCATCCACCTCAAAGTGCTTGAGGCATTGCTTTCACTCACTGCATGTAGCTGGAATGAATAATACTGTTTTTCTTTCGAGAAGTCACTAAGCAATATTCTTGGTGGAACGAATGTAGACCCTAGAGGGGCATATAATGCAAGCATATGAATGAAGTTTGGGGGGAAGGGGGGAGGGCGGTGGGGGAAACCAATATTTTGTAAATTTTAAAACCTTAACTTAAGTTGCACTTAGAATAATTCCATGCCTTGTGGGCTAAAGAAGAATTTTACTCAAGACTGCCACTTAATGAAGATCAACCTTTTTGTTAATGCTTGTTGTCTATGAGCACCTGACCAAGCTACCACTCTGTAGGTTCACAGTTCACATAAATTCGAAAGAAGCAATCCAATACAATAATCATAGGTACCTAGTTCCCTCACCCTTTTCTTTTTTTGTGTTTTGCAACCATGTTTTGCCTGAATACATCATTCAGGATAATTTCAGAAAACTTGTACATTATTCATCCAAGTGGCTGATGATGAATGAATAATAATGAAGAGAAAGGTACCACCAACCACCCACAACCTCATCTATGCCACAACAATGTAAATACACTACTTGGTCACTAATGTTTACCTGCCTAGTTACTTACCATACCTACATCTACTTCCCTAATAGTCACACCTATTATCTTATCTACCTACCTCGTACCTACTTTTAGGACCGAGTCATCAAGGTGAAACCTGACATGAACTGAGTTAGAGGGTTCATCAACAATTGAGTCATAATGAGCTTCCAATGGATGGTTTGTTGGTGTGTGTTGGTTTGCTCTAAGTAGCCCTTCTTTTGGTAGTTGGGATGTGTCGGAATGATAATGCATCTTTGTTTGTTTGTTTATTACTACTCCTGACTCAGGAGTATGGTGCATTTTTCTGGGCGCTTCAGCTATTGGTTACTTCTTTTTTTGCAACCATGGTGAATTTTGGTTCTTCTATTGCATTTGGCTAACCTGCAAAGTAGTTGCTGGAATGGGTTTGCATTACCTTTATGACAGCAACAGAGAGTAGCGAAACAACAAATATCACCTGGAGAATTTGCAATTGCTCACCATGAACTCAAAAGTGTCTCAACTTTTTTGGATGCAATGAACCCTAGTGGCTAGGTAGGATGAACCAGCAGCTATCACTGGTACCATGGTAAAAACCCTATCACCACGCCTTGGGTGAACCAGCACTCACACTGTTACCATAGTAAAATCCCCAAAATACTCTAAAATTGCTTCTAAATATTACAAGTATCCCATGCTTACACTAATATAGGGTCTCAGAGTCCAAATCTAACTTTTTTCAGGCTTACTATGGTCACCAAGAACCCTCATGAAATGCAAATCCATTTAAATTGCTTCTAAAGATTACAAATATCTTCTGCTTAGACTAAATCCAGTTCTGTAAGTCCAGTTCTAACATTTTTTGGGCTTAATATTGTCCCTAAAGAGCATCGCCACCGGTCCAGTGGAAACTGGCGTGCACGCCACTTTTGGATGAAGTAATACACCACAGTGGTGTGAAAGTGGGTGCAGGTACACCAAATTGTTGCCATATACTGGGTGGTTCATGAGACACGGAAAAACAAAAGAGCACTGCTGCTAGTTGGGTGCTTGCATTTACTGCCCACACACTTACTGCTACTGATTGGCTGGCCGCATAATTGGCCCACGTGTGATCTTTACGTGATTCCTCGGTGTGTAATGTTTACCATTTACAGTTTGTGGGTGGGGAGGGAAAAAAATTTAACACAAAAATTGGATGTAAAACCATGGTGTGGAGACCATTTTCCAGTGAACCGCTGGAGAGCATCTCCACCCCAAAACTGTAAACAACTCCTTCGTGTTAAAATAGAATAGTGTTTAATGATCACTGTCCCCACCCACAAACGTGATAAAAGTCCCTTTAATCAGTCAAAGACCATTTGTTTCTTTACATCTGGACAAGTAATAGTCACTGTCCAAATCCATAGTAGGACAAAGACTTTACAGGTTAAAATGACCACTGCAAAATGGACATCAATAAAGGAGTGCAGCAGAATTTACATGCTGCAAGATTTAATGAAAAGGGGTGTTTGGAGATGCGCTAAGAGGCTTCACTGAAAACTAAAGGTGAAGGTACTAGTGTGGGTGTTGGTTCACACTGGCTGTAGTGCATCTATAGCTACGGTACAGTGGTACCTTGCCTTACTTTTTGTGAGACCTCTCTACTCATATCAGTCAAATAGCCAGTACTCTTGAATAGTGTGAAACTAATTTTGTGGATGTAAAAACTTGCAACATGAATTTGCTCTTCCAAGACGGACAGGAAAAAGAAATGATTGTTCTGTATTGACCAACTATAATTATTTGGCCAAATTATGATATTAAAATAGACTCTCACTTTATATTGCCCACTTTTTCATGTTTATCAGACAATAATTAACACTATTTGTTGGGTGCGGTAAAACTGGATACAGGCCCAAATGGGGCCGGGGTGGGGGGGGTGCAGAAGACTGGGGTATTTACCATGTTGAGAAGCTTTTAGTTTTTACCATGGTAACATGTGTATGTGCTGGTTCACCCAAATTTATCACTATTTTTGTCTGATAACAGACAAGTAAATTTTCTAGGATTTGAAGTATTACCCAATTTTGTCATCATTTGGGGGATTCCTACTTTGACAATTACGAAAGGAAAAGAAAACTTCAAAACTTGGTTTTATCTTTTGCTCTTGGAAGTTCTCTTAGTTGTCCCCTCCACTATGTGCTGTGGCAGCTGAAACCCCATCAAGTAGTACTACTCTACTGGCAACCATAAATCTCAAGTGGACGTACGGATTTGATTCACTTGTGTAAGAAAATAATATAAGTATCATGGACAGCTTCTGATTGGGTCCACTTCTGTCCTGCAATCCGGTCAGGCTTTTGTGCAATAGTGATACAGTGTGTTGATAAGAATGCTTCCTGCAGTAGGCTATGGCTGATTGCACTGGTGAAGAAGGTAATGGTGGTTTTGGGATGTCAGACAAGTTAATGAGATAAACATGAATTCTCTTTGGAATTGTTTAGGGACAACCCTACAAAAAATTATGCTAAATGAATTGTTTAAGAATAACCACACAAAAAATTATGCCAAATTTCCCATATACCACTTGCTCAAACTTTCTTGTCATTGGAATTCACTTACAACCATGTTTTGATATGATGCAAACTCATGAGTGAGTGAAGCATATTATGCATCTCCCCTATCCCTACCCTGCAAGGCTCAGGCCCACACCCATCATGGATTTACACCTATTGTAAACTCTATTTAGAATCACAAGCACCACACCCTTCTATCCTTTATTACTTAGTGAATTCCTTTGGATTGAAGTTGTTCTTTCTTGTTGAATAAGATTTCTTTCTTTATGAAAGCTGAATAAATACTAGTGTTGGGAGTGCAGTTGTGAGGAAAGCAGGGTGTCTTGAGACAAGGTGGACAATGTCATGGTGACAATATTCATAGTCACAAGGCTAGGAGTATTTGGATTTGCGTATTTGTTTGTTTGTCAAGTTTTTATTGGGAAGTACATTGTTTGAGCCCATGACAAGAATATGCTTTCATTCTTATTATTCTAGGTTTTCCTTTTTCACATGTACAACTTTTGGGTTTTCACCACCTTCTTTCTTTTTGTTTAAACTTTAAACCTGTGTCGTACTAACATAGGGAGCAACCTGGGTACATACTATTTGTATGTATACTGGCATCACCTAAGGGAGTGACAAAATTATCCTTATACCAATACCAGACTGGTAGGGACTAGGGACCAGCGTCATATCAATTTTATACCAATATCAGTCAGGATTTATAATTATAATTATGGCATACCATGCAAAAATCGGCCTTGGGCCCAATACCAGGACCAGGCTGATATGAAAGTATTAAAAATGACCTAAGACCAGTACCGTACTGGAATGTGAAAAGAGACATATTAGTACAACACTTTGAATAAAGAGTATATTAATACAATATCCACATATATGAAAGAAAACCGTATAAAACAGTAGGCACCTAGGGGGAGTTTTCTTCCTAATGAGAAGTAACTTTAGAGGGCATCTAGGGTCATGAATGCTGCACTTTATTCTATTCCCCTTCCTTTTGTTTTCAAAAAAGGTAAAACAATCCCCAACTATATACCATACCAAAACATATCCCTAGTGCCACTTGATATGAACCCATGGAAGGGCATCTCACTCTACACGTCATATGTGAAATAGGTCCTATGGTGGTGTTGTTCCATAGCACAACATTGCCCAAAGTTTCACAGTGTATTTCGAGTGCCACCTTGAAAACAAAAGATTTGCTTGGCTACATGGGAGCAATCTTACCTTTTTAAGGAGGAACACTTGGTTTTGAAATGTTTGTCTGTACAAAACAATGCAGAGAAAGATGCTTTATGGGCCACAGTGAACCAGCACCCACCAGTGCACCATGTAGGATGAATGGTAAGTGGTCAGGAAACAGTTTTCTATTGAGTTTCAGTTCCCTAACTAATCATGGGGTTAGCTCAGTTACATTTTTTTCTACCTACCAATAACAACCTACTTGTGGGTTGTTAGTAGGTAGGTAATAAAAACAGCCCATACCTATGTATAAAGCAATGTTGTCCACGTAAGGGTTTGGAACTTAGACTCTGTGTAAGTGTAAATCCCATTATGAAATTTATTTACACTCTGTGCAAGTGAAAAAAAACATATTTATCTAATTTTAAATGGTTTGAGAAAACAAAGTAAATGTAGAAACGTATATATTTACATGACTTTACATGACTATGTAAAACAATGTAAATATATAACAATATAAAAAATATGATTTTTACTTGAGGGGACATTTCATAATGTTTTTGAAGATAAGCCAACAAAATGACCCATTGCAAAAAGAAATCCATCAAAATATACACCCATAACTAATTCATATGAGTTTGCAAGAAGGTCTGGTCATTAAAGATATGTAATAAAATTATCTATAGAGTATAAAGTAAGGAAAACAAACTAGAACCCTGAGTTTGATCATAAATAGGCTGCGATTCATAAAAATAAAAAACATTAGTATTCAAGGAGGGGGGGGGGAACCTCAGTTTTTGTGGTGAACTGAGTTTCACCCTGTCTTTCCTGTTTTGCATATATTATCACTGATCCTACTTGCAAAGCTACTACAATTAGTCTTTAACCTTGTGCATTATATGCTGATTTTCAGCATTTCATTCCCAGATTTAATAGAATTTCATTACTTTATGGATATCCCTGAAAGAAGGGTTTGGGGTGAAAGGAGGCCCAAATACAGGGTGATTTTAAAAATAATAAATTAGTATTTACACTTACACTGGATTTACAGGCCGTATATACAGCTACTGACACTTACATGCACAACCCTGGTATGAACCATCAGATTACCTATTTGTTACATATTTTCCTACCTACCTACCTTTATATGAAACCTATTTCCTACAGAATTGGTTATCAAGGTGAAACCAAATATTAACTCAGTTGAGGTTCATTCACAACTGAGTAATAACAGCCATCCAGTGGATGGTACGCTGGTGGGTGCGGGTTCACTGTGGGTCTCAATAAGGCCCTTGAATGATGGTGTAACCAGATTGCAGGCACCACCGTGGCTGACCCCTCGGGCAGTACCCTTATTCTGGTAATGTCCTCCAGCCTTACCTAACACCTACCAACCACATGGAGAGGACATACTCCGCACCATTCGTTTTACCTGGAAATTGACATGATAAGCCGTTTTTTAAAGATCCTGGTATAAAGAGACCCAGGTGTGCTGAGCTTCACTGGTTTTAGCTGGTATTTTCTTTTTTCTTTTGATTGACCAAAAGTGATGAACAACGACATTTTACACTGAAAAAGGAGGTTCTCCCAAAAATTTTCCAGAAAGAATTTTGCAAAATAGTGAGAATGCACCACGCCAAAAATATGGGTTCTCCACCAGTGTTGAGCTGTTATTGGAAATAGGACCAGATTATCAGGTCAGGTTTTAGCATTCATACCTGTGATTCTCAAAAACTCAAAGACCCAGTTCTGGTATATAATCACAGTTCTCAAAGTTTTGAGAAAAATCAAATAACCAACCATAGAACTACCAGATCATTGCTGGTTCTTTCATGACAACTGTGGGTTCTTGTAGGTTATTGAGAAACAACCTTGACCAACCAGTGTTTTTTTTTCAGTTTTCTTGTTTTGAAAGTTTGGCGATTTTCTCCCCCAAATAAACATTTCTGGGTCCTATTTTTACCCTTAAAAGAGGAAACTTTCCAAACTTTTCCAAAAAACTATTGTCATGACTCATTGGGCGCTGAGAATTCACCCAAAAAAATCACTGTGACCAACAGTTCTTTTTATTCTGTTTTATTTCAAAGAACCAACGGTTCTTCTCTGGTTCTGAAATCATTTAAATAACCGAACTCACAGTTCTTTATAGATTCAAATACCCGCCACAAGACTGATTCTCACCCCTTGCCACATTTGGAAACCCCCTTGCACATGGATTCCTTACCCGACACTTTCCAACAGCCCATTTTCAAATCATAGTTGCGCTCTGGAGGTAGCAAATACATTAAAAAGATCTTATACAGATTAAAAAGGAAAGGTAATATTTACTTGAAATTCGAAAATTACAAGACTTTAAAAATTTGAATTAAAAAATTTGAACCCAGAATTTCCAAGTATTATTCTTCTGTTTATATATATGAGAAGTTGGCCCCAAATGCTAAAGTTTTATTTTATTCTGTATGTTTTCAATTTTTAAAGATATTGTCACAAAATTAAGTCTATTTTTATGCTGCATATTTTCTTTTTCGTTTATTTGGCCCCCCAATCACTAGGCGGGATCAATCGCCAGAAGTCAGAGAAAAAAAGTAGAAGTCGCCAAATTATAGTATTTAGTTCCTGTGAGTAGCCAAAAATATACAATGATGAAAACTTTATACTTTCCTTTCTAGTTTATAGAAAAACTTGGCTAAACCATCTTCCTATGGATAATCACCACTTTGGGGCTAAATTCATAAAAGACCACTGGGCTAACAAGTCGGAGTCAGACCAGCAGATGATTTTTTCTGGCAAATTTTCGCACTTTGTGGCGATAAAACATTTTGGAAAAAACATTTACTGTAAACTCGGAAAAAATTGCTATATATTATTTGAAAAAATTCACCAAACCTTGGAAACCCCAAAACAAATGAAAAGAAAGGAAAGAAAGACCAAAAAAAAAGAACCTTTTTTTAAAAGGAAAGAAACCCTGACACCGATCCACCCAGCCACCTACGTACACATCTGCAGGGCCCTACGATTACGTGATAAGATCGACGGAGCACAGTGGACCAGAATGGAAGTAGACAGTTCGGGAAGAATGAGTGAGCCGGACGGAATGATTGGAGGGGGGGGAGGGGGGGAAGAAGGGATTAGTGAGGATTAGTAGAGAGAGGACGGGATTAGTGGGTAGATTAGTGAGAGGGGAAGAAAGCTCATAAGGGGGCGAGGGAGCAAGCATTTGCTTTTGCAGCAGATACCAGGATCGAACTCTAGTGTCTTCCGTCTTCTCTCTCTTTCTTTCTTCTTTCTCTCCTTTCTCGCACAGCACTTAGGCACTGGGGTTAGAATCGGATGCGAGCACGAGACTGTTTTTTCTTCCTGCCAAGAAGAAGAAGATCTCTCTGGTTATATCAAATTGATTTGAGATCCAATCATCAGAGGTTTTGCTGGTGGTCTGTCTCTCACTCATGGTTGGAAAATAGTTCTCGTTGCAAGCATTCCGCACTCACTTATACAGCAGGCTAGGCACTTATCACGCGAGGGATTTCAAGAAGTTCGTATTGCAGGTGGGGTGGGTTGGGTTGCAGTGGGGCTGGGGGCCTGGGGTTTGGACTTTTTTGTGAGCAACAAACAAACAAGCAGCAAAAGCACACAGGCTAGGCACTTTCTTTCTGGGGTGGTGGTGGTGGTGGTGGAGTTCCTTGATCTTTACACCATCATCGTCTCAGGCAGAGCCAGTAGGCTAGGCACTTGGGGTTGGGGATTCAGGCTAGGCACTGGAGGATCACTGCACTACTGTTGCGCTTTCTTTCTCTCTCTCTCTGTGTTTCTTTGTGCGTCTCTGTCTCACTCTTCTTCTTCTTTGTCTCTCTCTCTTTTTGTTTCTTGTTTTGTTTGGTTGTGTACTGACTCGTGCACTGCACACACATTCACGGCATGCACTTGTAGCTTTTAGTACTTCACTTTGCCTTCTTAGATTAAATCACGTGTCTTTCTGCTGCAGTTCTCTGGCCTCCAAGCTCTCTGCATCAGGCCGTGGAAGAGACTGCTACACTACTGACTTCACGAACGGGAGACAGAACTTTCGTGGTCTCCAGGTTCGCATAACCCACGCACGCACGCACTCTAGGCACTCTCTCACTTACTGCAGTTTGTAAGCGTGCACCGTAGTTTCTACACTCACCGTACTAACTGGTGTGCAGTAGTACTCTATTTGTTTTTCGTTCTCTGTCTCTGTGGAGTTTTCTCTTGAAAAAATACACACGATTTTTTAATTGTAGGCTTGTTTTTATTGCGATATTTGGATTTGGTTCTCTCTCAATCGAGAGCTCAGCTTCAGTTGTATTCTTTTTGGGTCTTGTTCTTATTAGTTTCTGGCAAGGGGGGGGGGGGGGGGGGGGGGGAAGGGGGGTATCAGATTCAAGGGGGTATAGTCAATCAGATCTGTTCTTTTTTTCTCTTTGGTGGACCCCTTTGAGTTCTCGGTACAGGACTTGGGTTAGATTTCTTTTTGTCGGGAGGTAGGGGGGAGTTCTGGGGGAGAAAGTGAAGGACGAATTTTAAGTGTAATCTGAGTTTTAAGATCCCCTTTTGAGTTCATTTTCCTAGCTTTCGAGTCTCAACAGCAGATTAGTATATATCGCCGGTCTTTCATTCTGAGTTGTCGCAAGATTTTTCCGCATCAACCCATCATCGTGCATACCTTTTAAACTTGCATGAGGGGGTATCACTCAGGAGAAAAAGATTCATCATGTCTTTTTCCTTACTTCTGTCTTCTGTCTGGTTTTGTATTATTATTGCTTAGAGAAAGGAGGGGGCGGGGGATAAGAGTTTAGATCTAAATCTCCAAACGGTGAGAGAGAGGCGAATTTTTGGTCCTCTCTTTTCTCCTGAGGTTAAGACTCTCATTTAGTCTCATACACTTTTTGTGAGCACTGCAAATTAGTGGCGAATGGTTAGAACTGCGACAGACGGTCTCCTCTGTACGTTTTTCAAGGTCATCAGGGGGTTTGTTGATTTCAACGCTTGATTTTTTTTGGTCTGTTTTAAACATTTCAGCAACTAGGCCGCAGTTCATTTCCAGCTTTAGGAGAGTCCAGGATTCCCAAAGAAACAAAGATCCAACAACTTTTTTCCTCTTTCACTGTGTTCAGGATCAGATCTATAATTTTAGTGTGTTGTCGTGTACAAAACATAGTTAGTGTCTTCTTCTCTCTTGTCGTAGACCGTCGATTCCTAGCTTGCTCAGGCTTTTTTTTCTCTTAGTTTGCTTAGTGTCTTTTCTCTCTTGTAGATAGACTTGTAGCTAGAACATCAGAGAGAAAGGGTTTCCTTAGATTCAGCTTAGTTTCTTATTCTTATTCCTGGGTGGATTTTGTCGAGTTTCCTGTTTGTGGGTAGAGGTTTTTCGTGTGTGTTGAAACTTCAGAGAGCTAGCTACCTGGACGATGATCTGAACAAAACTTGAGGTAAAGTTCAGTGGACGTGTGTCCATGCACAAGAGATAGGTGAAAGAAAACTTTGAGAGACAGTGGTTGCTAGACTATGGCTGTTCTAGCAGACAGATTACCCTGCTTGCCCATGGGACATCATGTACGCCATCCAGCGCTGCCGCCGCACTTAAGGCAAATAGATCATAGAATATTACTCGCCGATTTGGTCGCTTGTCGCGAGAGGGAAAACTGTGGCCAGCTTCTGGATCTTGAGAGGAGGAGCTTTGGTGTTAGTGAGGTAGTAGGAAAACAAGAATCATGTCAGAGTCTCAGTTCAGAACTAGTAGATTGTGGTGGTTTAGGACGAGATAGTTTGTTCGAGGCGTTCATCGATGACGCCGACGCAGTATTGAATCATCGCGTATCGGATGAGTCTTCCTCGACCCTAGCAGCCTCATGCTCAGGCTCGTACATAGAGGCAGCTGCAGTGCAGCTGCAGGGAGAAGTTCAGCAGCAGCACTTGAACAACACCGCCGCAGCCACATCAAGAGCGGATTCATCTGTACTACAGCTGCCGAGTCCTTCTTCGCACCTGTACAACAATTATGTAGCAGCTCCATCCAGCAGCCATTGTGGTGCTACTACTCCTACCATTCCTTTTACCCCTCACTCTTACGCGGACCTGTTTGATTCTCAAGGTCTACTAAGTTCTAGTAACCAGATTTTGTCGTCCATGCCTGCTCCTGGAAGTTCCCTAAACCCTTCTGCAGGAGGCGACTCTATGTACTACACATTCGTGGATGCTGCGAACATCGGAGGCTGCAGTCAAGTGTATCCGGGGCTCTTGCCTGTTCAATTACTGAACTCCTCCGGTGGCTGTCAAGCAGCAGCAACAACGGGAGGACAAGCCCAGCAGCAGCTACAACGTAACTTGCAAGCTGCGTCGCCACCGCTGCAACAACCGTTGCTGCACAGTAGCGTTCAGCTTCAACCGAAACTCTTTCAGATCCAACTCCTTCAAGAAGCTACTGCAGCAGCCGCGCAAGAACAAGCTTTCCAACTACAATCGAGTTCTTGTCCTGGCACCGTTGCAGTAGTCGATCATCATGAGAATCAAGTACTGCCGTGGTCGACGAGAGGGGGCGCGTCATTTGAGACGTCGTCCTTGGGGCCACGACCGGTATTGATGAAGAAACAGGACAAGCGGTTGGCGGGAGCTGGTCCTCGACAAACAAAGCTGTACCGAGGAGTGCGGCAGCGACACTGGGGGAAGTGGGTCGCGGAGATTCGGCTTCCGCGGAACCGAACCCGACTATGGCTGGGGACTTTTGATACAGCTGAAGAGGCGGCACGAGCTTACGATCTGGCTGCATACAGGCTCCGGGGAGACTGTGCACGCCTCAACTTTCCTCACCAGCGGAACAGCAACTTTGAACAGACTATGGGTGTTTCTTCTTTGAGCAGCGGCGGCGGGTCTCCACGTTCAACAAGTGACCCGGCAGCCGTCAACTCTTCTTCTTGGGTCAGCACCTCTGGTGCCGGAAGCAGCCCTGGCGGTGCAACTACGACGTCGTCGTCAGCAAACCCTTGTACCACTCTAGACGCGAATCTCCAGTCAATTGCTTACCGGAAAGAGGGACAGGTCTCCTGTCTTGATGAGGGTGGCGTGCAATTAGCCCCACCTTCTCGTCGACACGTGGAGCCTGAGTCCCATGTTATATCTGGTTTGCAAACGTCAAACGAGCTAGCGTTCAACAACGAGCCTTCTTATGTGCCCATGAGAGTGGTGGAGGATTCCTGTGTGACGACAGTCGCGCCCACTAGGGTTGGTGCTGCTGCTGACGATGAAGATCTCTCAGCTAATCACATGGGAGGCGACAGCAGCAGTAGTCCGATCAGTGCTAGTGATCTAAACTCCCAGTTTGATTTAGGTGCTTCCGCGGCTGGTGGTGGCGGTGAGAGTTCGGGTTTTATTAATTACATGTGCAGATCGGAGTTCCGAAGTGATGCTTGCAGCAGCATCGAAGGTCCTTCCATATGGGACGATCCAGACTACGTACTCAACAATTGTTTTGGTTCTGACGTATACATGTCATGGGATCACGACATCCCGCTCACGACATCGTTGACGCCCGGGAATAATGTTACTGACTCATCGGATCACCAACAACTTTTCCCCAGTTCCTCAAATCACGATCATGATGAGGATCATGATTCATATATTGATTCTAGACGCTGCAACTCATCAGGTACAAGTCATTCTCTAGGCGGCGGTCTGGACTCCTCGTCGTTTGCGCACCACGTCGTCGATGGAGGGATGATGATGAATATGCTCTCATCGGTCATGGCTGACGCATCATGTACTAGCAACAGTTTATCAACAGCGGGCCTACTACATCAGCAGGCTTCTTCGACAACTGCAGGGAAAAAGCAGCAATCGCCTCTCATGTACTCATCGACCACACTGTCACCCGTGCATCAGGTTCGGGTGTGGAGAGATTGCACGTGAGCTGCAGCGCTTAATTTCGATGCTCATGCTCCTGGACGAGAGGTGACGGAGCGAGGCAGCAAGCGAGCTGCTGTTCTTCTCTTTCTCATATCTTTTGCACTATTGCTGAGCTTGAACCTTGATTTGTTTACCCATCATCGCCGTAGCTAGAGCTTTTGTGTAGTGAAATTGGCTTGGCCTGAAAGGAAAACCCAACTGTAGGACCATGCTACCATCGAACCCAGCAGAGAGAAGTACGCGCCTCTCGGATGCATGTAGAGAGAGAGATGCTAAACAAGAGAGTGTTATAGAGAAAGCATTTATCACTTTCGTATTCGAACAGGCACATACATCGTCGTCCCATTATAGACACCTGTAGGAATTTACGCATGTCACAGTCGAATTTAAGTCGCAATTTTTGAGTCGACTCTAGCTGTGAGTAGCACTCAATTTCTTACAACACAAACTCGGTGGCATTATTTTCAAGCCATTTCAATGCAGTTACCATTTGCTCACGTCTAGTTCGCAGGTGGGTCTCGAGCGCGGCTGGCTGCTGGTTTTCAGAAGAATTAGCCGGCTACGTCCCACTAGTTTTATGTTGATCTGATTGTAAATTCCAGTTTGTACAGAACACCCATTTCCGCAACCCTTTTTTTTTCTTATTTTTTTTATAGGGTAGTTTACGTTCACTCACTTGGGGGGAAGGAGAGTTTTGTCGCTCCTTTTTAGATTATACAGGCAGATGAGGAAAAAACATTCCCGGATTCTAGGCTTTAGTAAACCTTCACGGAGAAGCTGCAAGGCGACGATGCCGCCGCTGGAGCGGGTGCTTTCTTTCGTCGGACGTCATCGTTGGCCTTGCCTGAACAAGAACGCACGCAGGTGAACAAAAGATGTAAATTCAGGCTACATTTGTTGCGGCGTGACTTGGTCTTTGATAATATATATATATATACACCTAGTGGAGAATTTTACGAGTACCGGGCATTCGACATCGACACTGGCCGGTCGGTTCATGGTTGCAGTCGACAGTCTCTGATCCGTCAGACGGTTTGCTTCCGCGACGAGGCAATCTCTACGAATCAACACATCGACAGTTACCACCGACGACAATCGATTGGCGCGATTGTCGCTATTCCGATACCACTCTACGGCGACAGATAGACAGCGATAGATCAGCAGCAGCTTGAAGACTAGAAATCATGCACGGGAGAATCAACCCACCATCACACTGCCGAAGACTTTCAATGAAATTATCTTCATCAACGGAGCTTTAAATTCTTTTCATGTTTATTTGTTATTTGTTTTTGTTTTGGCGACGACGGTGTACTATTGGCCGCCTCACACAAATCAATACTCCAAAGAGTGAACAGCACTTTCAAGATTCTCATATCGACAGGAGGATGGAGATCAATCCGACCGGAGAATCCTTACACGATAAAGCAAGCAGCTGGTGACCGATTTCAACTCCACCCCAACTTTGTTTTCAGCTGGGGAGTATCGATTACCACGCACATGTTTTCTTTTTCTTTTTTGTTTCTTTTTTGGCAACTCGAAGAGATAGCCGTGCAAGCAAATTGCTCATCAAGAGCACACAGCGGACTGGCTTTCAGTGATCCTCGACACTAGCATCATCGTCATCATCAGTACTCTGCTTCTTTAACAGCCTTAAGTTCTCCAAGAGACATAAAAATAAGAAACGGCGGAAGAGGCAGCTCAGTTGCTGGTGTGATGGCCTTGCTAGCATCCATCTTCTTTGCAACGTCCTTATAGGAGGTTGTGATAAACCCCTGTCTTTCTTTTTTTCGAAGAAAAAACACGACATACAGCTCAACAAAACTAGAAAACCAGTTTTCTTCTTCATCCGGATCGAGCTCTCTCACATGTCTCCAGACCTCTCAGAGAAAGTGTCCAGACATCTTCTTCTTCTTCTTCTTCTCTCTTCTTCTTCCTTCAAGGATGTGTGAAGGTGAAGAGTGGATGATGAGAATTAGATAATTCAGTTCAGAGCTAGACAGATCATCGGGTATTGAACTATTCTTGGGTTTTTTTTAGTGTTTTTGTGTGTCCTGTGTGAAGATCTCTACACCTGATCATTTGAATCTTCAGGTGGTTATGTCTTCCATCTTCCCCTTCTTTGATCTTTTGCTTTATCAATAAAGAACATACAACTCAGTGCCATGCAGGTCTGAAGCTTTGCTCTTCTACCTGTTGGTGGTTGTTGTTACAGTTACATAATTTTAGCAGCTGGCGTCACTTGGATAAAAAATCTATGGATTGTGAAGTGAAACATAATGAAACTTATTGTTCCATCTTTATGGTTTTTTTGGATAAAGAAAATACACTTGCCATCCAGGTTTTAATGCTCAAATCTGGGATCTCTTGATGGTTGGTGGGAGAGTTGCTTGCCCATCAAGAAATGTCTAGTATCAGAATTCTATATATGAATTGAGATACATTATTTTATTTTATTTTTAATTCATCTCTGATTTTTTTTTCCCCATCTTAAAAGACACCCACCATTCAAACTTCTAAAACCCGTCTATTAAATCTCTTGGTGGTTAATACAATTGCTTACACATCAAGAAAGATCTATGATAAGACTCTATGCGTTGAGTTAAACATGATTTTCAAATTTTAAATTATGTTTTAAGTTGATTATCCTTAAAATGACATTCAACTCAAGAAAGCCCAATGATTAAAAAAATCCTCTGCATTAAGTCAAACATAATTCTAAAAATTTAAATAATTTACAAGGTGGAAGTTGTTATAATTGATGAAACCTTGCCAAACCCTGTTATAATAACTTTCACATCAAGCAAGCTCTATGAGTTTTAAAAAACTATACATTGAATCAAACATACTTTTAAATTTTAATCCATTTTTTAAAAGGCATTTATTATATTTTTTCAATACCAGCTGATCAACGTCCAAAATACATGTGTTCTCCCTCAAAGGTTTCATCTTTTTGAAAAAGTCAATGGACGTTCCATTAAACCGGGGAACATATGTTCTCCTAGTGCACAAAATTCTTGGGTATGGAACACTCTGTCGGGCACGCTCCTTTATGCCTACCGACAGCCCTCCATCATTATTGAGCACATCTAGTGTATACTGTTTAGTTTTTCCCCCATCCCCACCCATCAACCTGGAAAGATGGACTCTACAAAGTGAGAGACTATTTAAATCTCACCACCTGGGCCAATCGATGTAGTGTCCGATGAGAAACAGTCAATTATAGCTGAGAAATAGTCGTTTCCTGTTACAGGCGCTCTATGAGGGCACTGGTAACATGGGCTCGTTTCCAGGCCCCAAACACTCTCTCAGTGTCCTTACGCAAATCTTCATCTAAAAAGTACTGTACAAGGGCGTTTTACCACTGCCGTTGGGTACTATGACCTCAACCACATATGAGGGTGGCGGGGGGGGGAAGGGAGGAGAGTCCCTCATTCTCTTGCACAACACAGCCCTCTGTAGAGAAGAGAATCGGATTTTCAGGACAAGTTCTCACGACCTTTTACTTTCAAAGAGAAGCAGTTTTCGAGCGCCATCTTCTCAATAAGTGCAGATCATGGAAAAGGATTTATTGCTCAGAAGCTCTTTTTTGCTTCAGAGGAACTCAAAAGTAGCAACCTGGACTTGGGTCTAAGTGAGAGCTAGCTATGTTCCACAGAATCAGAACAAAATTGACGGATTGCTTGCATCTGATTTCAGCAACTTGGTGCATAGAATGTGCTGTTGTTGCAGATTCCCAACAAATCTCCATCATCATAGCTTGGAGGAATGATCCACAACCTCCCACACACAACTAAAAAAGTGCTTTGGTGGCATCATTATGCCCCCAAATTGCTTGGGCATATTCATGGTGAACCCCAAAGTGCTTTCGTGGCATTACAATTAGTGGTCCATAGCATTAGGTGCAACCTTGACCCCCACCCTAACTAAGTTGCCTTACAAGTTGACATAGCTAACATGTTCAATTCACTGTCAAAAAGGTCATGGTCCAAGAGCTACAAGCAACAAGAATTGAAATCACCACCCTTGTTGGATTATGATGGGTGAAATATAAAAAGGACTCAAAGTCTTAAGAGTCGCCTTTGTATTTCACCCATTGTAGTCAAAAAAGGTGATGTCACCATTATCCCATTGGCCATGAGCACCCATAAAGGCAATCCATCAGGGAGGCCTTTGTTTGTTGCTGCCCATTTTGGAGTGCTACAAATAGGAGTCATTCATTTTTCATCTTGCCCACAAGCTCCCCCATAGCCATTAACACCCATATTTTAGGATCTTCCACCGGAATCACACAAGCTTTTGAACTTTTAGACTCCAACTCCAAGCCATAGGTCTTTCAATGCAAACTCATAAAGGTGTATCTTGGTCCCCATCCAATTTCCCTATTGATTCCAAAACCCCCATTTTTATGACCAAAGACATTAAACATACAAATTTGCTTCCTAAATTGAATGATATTCAAATAGCCTATGGGATTCTAACATAATGTTTTGAACAATGAACTTCCTACATTTTTCAATGCATCACTTGTACCCCAAATTTCTTGTTTCACTTATCATCATTTGATTTTTTAATACAAGCTTTTAGGCATTTAGTAGGCCAAGATTCTTTTGACAATCCCCAAGAGGCAATAGCTCACCACCACCACTCCCTCCCTATAGTTTTAAGGGTGTTGGCTTCAAATCATCATTCCACACCATTCCAATTTCATCCTTAGGTAGCTAAACCCTTATCATTTCTATCCTTACTTCTAAATTTTTGTAACACCAATGTCCTTTCCATCTTGAGAGGAAACATGTGAACTTGTCATGTTGGTCCTTACTTCTTAGTGGTTTGTGAACAACTTCACATGTGAACTTGTCAAAGCCTTGTCATGTTGGTCGTTACTTCTTAGTGGTTTGTGAACAACTTCACATGTTTCCTTCATTCACATAATAGACTTCCTATTAACATAGTTATATCCAAAGATGAGTTTTGCACCTTAACAAACATGTTCATTCCAAATCCACATGCATTAACCTTCGACCTTGGACAACTTTAGCGCTAGGATTCATAACTTCAAAAACAACTCAAATAAAGGAAATTCATTACAAATATCAACACCCAAAAGACCAATTCATGCTTTTAGCAATAGAAGTTTTGGGTTGTTTACACAAACAAATTCATAGTTTTTTACAAACTTGACCAACTACATATGAAGCATTAAAAGTCTAAAAAATCTACCCCTTTCAATCTTTACAACCTCACTTAGACAATGAATTTTGATTATACTACAAAAAATGTGAACCATTCCATCCTTAATAAGTCCTACCATAACTATGGAGTTAGTTACATCCCACCCCCCACAACTCATCAAACCCCTACCCAATGCCACATCCAACTTACATGTAACCATAGGTATTTGAATACTTAAGTCCTCAACATCATTTTTTTTGTTTATTTTTTGCATTGTCATGACCAAAAAAATTATTTCTTGGAATTCTTTAATGTAAGTTTTTTAAACATGCTAAATTTTTGAAAAAATTGTCAAATTTTCGAAACCGCAAAACTGAAAAACCACATTGGTCCTCAATGTGTGGTTAAACTAGTTAAAATAGTTTGCATTTTGATTTATTCTTGGCTTTTGCCTTATCTTTTTGTCCATTTTGCGTCCTTGTTTTGTTGTTTTTTCATAATAAAGTTGGGAAGGTTTACATCAATTTAGATATTGTTTGATTTTTCATAAATTTGTAAAAGAGATAATGCGAATATTCTTAGCTTTGTAAGATCTAATTAAAGACACTTCAAGGTCTTTTAAGGCTTAAAACTTTGTAAGGTTGACAAGAGAAAATATATTTGAAAATTTAAAACTTTTTTTTAATGATCATTATTTTCAATAGTAAAATTATCAATCCATATGAGCTAGTACACAAGTTAGCTAGATTTCATTGCTAGTTTTACTTCCAAGTAGTTTATTTCATTTTATTTCAAGAAAACATATGGATTAAAAAAATCTTATGATTAGTGTGCAAGATTTTTGTTGATTGGTTTGTTAATCACTTAGTTACAAGTTATCACAAAGTGCCTTCTAGAGGAGGTATCTATTGGTCAGGGTTTGAGGCAATTAAGAAGAAACCCAAAGGCAAAATAATGAAAGAAATGTGGGTAAAAGGGAACCAATGATCATCAATGGACCATCCATTGGAAACTTGTTATGAATCAGATGTGGATGAGCCCCAACTGAATTGATGTTAGGTTTCATCTTCATAACCTACTGTGTCAAGGATAGATCTCACAAGCAGGTAGGATAATAGGTTAGTACATAGGTAAGAGTTAGTGGATTGTTAGTACATAGGTAGGAACTAATGAATTTGAACTAATCATCTTGGTTAGCTATGGAAATGAAACCTAATGGAAAAGTGTTTCCTTTCCACCCCACCACCATATCCAACCCTCATGGCCCCCTAAAGGCTCTTGGTACACTCTGGTAAAAGACTTGGAACTTTGATTCAGGTTAAGAAAAAAAAGTACAAAGTTATGATTTGAGGTAGTAGATGAAGTTATACAGTTTTTGATGTAAATACATGACTAAATTACAATCAACTACTGGACAAGACCGAGGACACCTTGACGAAGCATCTTTATTTTGCATGATGTGTGGGCCAGGTGAGGAGTTGTGGACAATCAGTCTATTATGTCATGATGTCCCCTGCAACTTATGTTTTGATAGGGAAGAGGAACTGTGGGCCATGCTCGCATCCTAAATTTTGGTAAGGATAATCGCGAAAGAAATGTTTATCACAAGTTACCTTGTCTATGGATAATTGGATTATGGTCTACAATGGATACCCTCTTGACCCCCAAAAGTCCTAAAATAAGTGTAGAAGAGAAAAAAGGGAAATTTCATGTGCAATGCAAAAGTCATCTCAATCTGTGCAGCAATTCAAGTTTTTGAATTAGTTAACAAACAAGACACAGCCTAGTGATCCACTCATTAAGGTCAAGTTGGCATAGTCAAGCGGAGAATGTACAATGCATCTGTGGTTCTGACCTTTGTGGCAGTTCAAGCAAATTCACATGTAATAATGGAATGTAACCAGCAGTTTTTTTTGGGCGAATATTTGCAACTTGGCCATAAAAAAAATTGGGAAAAAATTTACAAATTTTTTTTTTAAAGTGTAATTTCGAAAAGTGGCGTTTTTTTTTAATGTCACCAAACCTTTGGAAATCACAAAACTGGGGGGAAAAACAGAAAAACACAACTGTAACATGGTTAAGTAATTTTGAATGCAAAATGAATTTGTTAAAAAAAGTAGATTCCAATACACAACTAGTTCTCTAGCCCACACTTATTCATTGCTTCCAAGATCAAGCCAAAATACTTTACACTTTACATGTGTAAAGCTTTCTTACGCCAGGAAGGCTGATTAAGGAAGCTGCAAGTGCAAAATTGATTTCCCTCGCTACTGAAAATCAAAACACATAAGTTAATTGTTGTGCAACTTGTGTTGCACCCAGTTGTCAGTAGTTGTAGAAAAAGTTCACTTTTATAAGTACCGTAGGCTGGAGTGAACCAGCAGCCACCAGTGCACTAGTTCAGGATGAGGCAGATCAAGCCGTTTTGGTGATGAACTATAAACACATCTTTTCCCTATCCTCTTCCCTTGCATAGGGTTTTTTCAGCCTTCTTTTTTGTCCCAAATTTTTCCCCTCCTACCTGAATCACCCCATTTCTCTCAGGTAGTGTAAATGATTGATTATCATATTAAATAATCATTTGTTTATTAATATTAATTAACTGATTTTTTTAATCTTAAATATTCATATAATTAAATTTTAGATTTAAAAGTAAAATTGATAAATTGATATTTAATCTATTTTTTTTTAAAAAAATTATGTTAATAAGTTATTCAAATCATTATTTTAGATAATTATTCATGAGAATTAATTTTCATAAAATTAATTTAGGTGAAGAGACATATTTTAAGTATCCAAACCATTTATTGGTGATTTTGAAATGATTTTACATGTGGGTATTGCATTTAAGGTTGGGTCTTCACCTATGGATTATTTCAAAATGAACTTGCATGTAAGTATTGCATCTAAGCTTTGGTGTCTGTCTGTCTCTCTAACAAACAGGGCAAGGCAGGGGCAGGGCAGGTACGAAACAGAACATTTTCAGTTACGCTTGCATTTCCAGGCCGTTATCTCCTAGCAACGCCACAAGAAATCTTTTGGGAAAACCAGGGGACATGCATCTCACTGCCCGTTCCCTGTGGAGCCCGTTCCCTGTCTGTGGTGACAAACAGGGCAGGGCAAGGGCAAGGTAGGGCAGGGCGGCCAGGGCAGTTTGCTTTAAGAACCCTACTTGAAGAAAAATGAGGTGTGTCTTCTTTCAAACTTCAAACTTGCATCCAAATTTTAAAATAAAAAAGAGTGAAAAAGAAACACTTTATTTTTATTATACAAAATAATAATAAAAATAAAAAACACATAAAATAAAAAAATAAAAAAGTTAAAAGTTTCTAAAAAAAACTAAAACATGAACCAAGTTTAAAAAAACCGGGGGACTTTACAGTGGCCGAAGGTCACGGGCACCCACTAATATATATATAATGGCATTGCATTGTTTTGCATATGTTTAACTTTAAAAATTTCCCCAAAATGCACCCTAGATTTATTTTAGTTAGTATAGACTTATAAAAAAATTTAACTAAATTAAATATCCCAAACTTTAAACCTAAATCATAATCCAATAATAAATACTTGTAATAATATATGAAAAAATGTGTTTTCTTTTAATAAGGTTTTTTAATTCAAATTTAATATGTTATAATATAAAAAGAAATAAAAATTAAATTGTCATAAATGTTTATAAGCCTTACATGGCCTAGCCTAGTAAACTACCTACATAGCTAGTAGGTTTACCTAGTAAGTTAAACCACCTTAAATACTTACTTAAACCATTTAAAATACCAACCTAAAAGGCCTACACTAATAAATAAACTACATAATAGCCCTATATTACATAGGTAACCTCCTAGGTAATTAGTTAGGTTACTTAACAAGTAACCTACTAACCTATTATTTATGCTCAGCTAGGTTGTCTAGCTTGGTTAGTGTCAACATTTTAATCAATCTAACAATTTTGGCGATGAACTTTTGTTGCAATTGCTAATTTGTTTAGGCTACGGATTATTGGTTGTTTTTTTCTAATTATTGTTGTGTTTCTTAGACAGTCAAATCATGTTCAACTTTTCAAGGTGTCAAAAGCATTGCATAACAACTTGGCCCTCACAAAACTTCCAAATCCACACAAACTCTAACATGCCTTCCAAATTCCAAAAGTTTATGAACATTTTCATACCCAACTACTTATCCTTTGGAATTTTTCAATTCTCATTAAAAGTAAAGTTCATTAAAAATAATTGCATTGTACATAACCATGGGTTTATATATATAATTTTAGTTTAATATATTATTTCATCTTATTTTATCTTATTTTAAATAAATATGAAGATATTATATGTACTAAAATGAATCAAAAATATATGCCATTATATTATTAATTATAAATAATGTGTTATTCAATATGTTATAAATAACAATAGACTTAGACCAATATTTATACCAATATTATACATCACAAAAAATAAAGTTTACATAAGGACTTGTGTTATACATGTATAAAATATAAAATATTACCAACCCACTATATAATTATTTTAACCTAAAAATTATTTATTATATATCAAAAAAGTTTTAAATAAATTTTCAATCATACATAGGATTAATATATGGGAAAGATCATTTTAATTATAATGTGAAACATTAAAAAAAGTAGAAAATCATGTGTTTTAATTGTTTTTAAACATGCATTAAAATCTTATTAAATTAAATACCTTATATTTTTGGTTTTTGAAATGAGTTTACAACTTTAAAAGGGAAAAACGTAAATATGTACATATTTGAAGCATGAATTTTTAATTTTTTGATTTTGACAAACTTTAGATTTTAACATTAAATAGTAAATTCTATGTAAAACCTTAAACCCCATCAATGTGACCAATTTTGCATTAAATTCATTTTTATTTATGTTAAATCATATTTTAAAACGAATAAATCATTTTGAAAACATGAATGTCATGATGTATTGGTGGGGCATCAAATATTTTAAAAATATTTTTATGTTTCATGGTTAATGAATTATCACAATATGATACAAGTATTGCATTTAAACAAAAATGGCTTAGGAAATATTGAATTTTAACAACTCTGGAACATATGGAAACAAAGGAGATTCATAATTATGTTATAAATCTAAATAATTGATCTGATAAACAAACCAATACAACAAACAAAGTATAAACCTTAAGCCTTAAATATTTGAACCAAACTCCTAAACCTTAAAGCATAAGGCCTAACCCCAAAAATCCAAATGATATTTTCCATAAGCCTTATGAAAACCCTAACTATACAAACCCTATAAAAAAAAGTCCTAGTAGTATATGCCCTAAACCCAAGAAATTGTACAAATTATATAATGCAAAACAAAAAAATTAAAAAATATATAGGATAAAAAAATTTAACCAAATTTTAAAACTTTTAAACTACAAACATTTATTGACCAAAAACAATAATTTTAATCTTTTAAAACAATCAAATAAATTTTGTAGAAAACCAAAAGAGAATGTATGTTTTTACTTTTGTGTGATCTCTCCAAGCTAATTTTTCCTTCTCTTTGAAGAAGATATAGAATGAAATTGTGTTGCTTCACATATGTCTAAACCTTAGAAATTTCCCCCCAATTTAATGAATGATTAGATAATTATTTTAGATAATTAATGAACTATCAACAAATTATGTCATATAATAAAGGAATTAATAAACAATTATTTCAGATAATGTAAATGATTAATTATCAAGAAATAAATAATCATTTGTTATTTAAAATAATTAATTAATCATTTGGTTTAACTTTATTTATTTGGATAATAAAAATTTGAACCAAAAAAATCAAATTAATTAATTCGATATTTGATTGATTAACTTTTGTTTTAATATGTTATTGAAATCACCATTTAACATAATTAATTATTCCACCTTTTAGATTGCAAGTTCAACTTTTTCATGAAAAATTCCTACACCAAGATAGGCTTGATCTCAATTGTCATTGTATAATTTATTCCATAAACAATACAACATCTTTTCAATTTCAATGAAACAAAGTAAGAGTCATGGAACTCTTAATCAACAACCCCAAGCTTTATACACACCTTTGTTAACATACTATTATGAAATTAACTAATTATTTTGGAATGACCCAGCATGCGGGTATTACATTTAAGGAAGGATCTTCATTTAAAAAGACTTAAACCCCACATGGGTTATTTTGGAACAACCTTGAATGTGAATATTGCATATAGGGTTGGGTTTTCATTTCAAAATAACCCATAGGTGACCTTGCATGTGGGTATTATATTTAGGGCTAGGTTTTCATTTAAAGGTATCCAAACCACTTATATGGGTTATTTTTGCAATGACCATGCATGTGAATATTGCATTTAAGGTTGATTCTTCATTTAAACTTGCAATACCCACACTTGTATTTACCTTTACCAACTAGAATTTTGAACCTTAGTTGCAACACTTGCACCCATACTTACCTCTACCAACTAAAGTTTTGGGGCCTAATTGCAATACTTGCACTTGTACTTACCTCTACCAACTACGATTTTGGGGCCTAGTTGTAATACTTGCATTTAGCACTAATATTATCACTATCTTTGTGTTTTTGCGTTTCGATTTTTTTTTTAATTTATTACTTGTAAGCAATAATAACCTTCGTGGCATATTAGACTTCATGTGTGTTTTGAATGCATGATGTTCAATGAATTTGGGCTATGGTTTCCTCCATAAAAACCCAATCTTAAAATAAATTTTTTTATGCTAATGGCAACAATCTTGATTAATAATTGAGACATTTGTTCATGACATCATTTAGTACGTACATTTGTGTGATTGAAAATTGTTTCATGCCAATATTTGAGTAGTTTGACATTATTTCCCAATCCATCTTCTCTGTAATGTAACATTAATCCTAGGTGTAAAATTACATTCACTTTTGTGAGGCATATGTTACAAATATTATATGCCAATGCTTTCATGCGTGAGGTGGCATGTTCACAAAATGTCAAATCACCTTTTTTACATTCATTTGTGGTCTCTTGCATTGTAGTGACCAATTATGCAAAAGCCCTTTCCATTGGGGTTGATGAATTTATTATGTCACTAGGCCCTACAATGGCACCCATAGGGAAATCACTTTGCTTCGTGGTCATGCACCCACAAATTCCATGATCCCATCATCACCTTCTCTTTTAACTTTTGTTCCTTGCGTAAATCCTCCACTTTTTGTTCTTGGAATCAAACCTCAAGAAGGGCTAGTTTACAATGGGCCGACTTCTAATTACCATTTACCAATTTCTTCCATGCTTTATTTGTGAGATGTAAATGTCAAAAACAATAGCATTTTATCCTCCCAAGATCGAATTTTACATATTTTGGGCCAAATGTAATTCAATATAATATCATTCAGCAAAATTATTGAAAAGTCCCCATTGCAAGCTCATGACTTTCCACTAATGGAGTAAAATTGCATACAAAATGTAAACACAATTTGAATTATACTGTTGTAGATTCAAGGTACATCATAATGAAACAAATATCTTGTTTAAATAAAATTGATTGGAAATTTTTCATTTACTAGTTTTGCACAAATTATAACTTGCAACAAAAAAATACAATATATAGACTCCCCATTATAATGACCTCAAGCTACATATATCAAGCTTTATGATGGTCCATAGCCAAATAGTGCAACATCCAATTCTACTCATTATGTTGTTACTACTACTTACACTCTATAATAAACCAGAAAGCAAAAGCACATGTTGTATGTACCTATATCAATTGTAAATGTAGGCATCAAGCCTAGATGATTTGCACGTTGGAAATAAACTAGAAGTTCAATTGCATAACATTCACACGAGGTTTTTGAAGTTGTTACAACCTAGATTTAGATTTGCTACATAAAAAGAACTTCCGTTTTGTAATTCAACAAGCTTCCAAATTTCAGATATGTGTTGTAGTACAACCAAAGAAAGATCATGTAGAAAAACAAACACAAGCTTGCAAGATCATTTCTACATTTACCAATTACCTTCAAAAAACAACTTGATTTGGACATCATGGTGTTATGTTGGAGTGGCTATGTGCATTGAATCTTTTTCCCTTCATTTTGATCCTTTGGTTGAACAAAGATGCAACATTCATAAAGTCAAATGTTAATCTACTTCACAAAGGTTTAACTATTGCGGTCGATTATCATCGTGCTTGTGACAAGTATTAAATCTTGACACAAGAACTACCATGTCATCAGTTCTTTTTTGGAATTGTTCACTGATTTGTTCCATGGTATTGATCCTACAAATCCAATGTTGATGGAAAGAAGGATTTTAACATAGCACCCAAATGCAAAGATTTGCTAGAACTAAAGAAAATAAGTTCCATGAAGTCTGTGATTCAAAATTATGCAAACATATAAACTAACATCAAAGCATTCAACTCTTCTATTAAATGTTCCAAAGCTCTTATGCACAACTTGATCGTGTTATAAACATACTTTTCAATGATATGCCAATGAATAATGCATGTGAAGGGAAGGAAGATCGGTGCACATAGTTGTTTCGCTACTTACAAATTTGTCAAAAATTATAGCAAGCTCCAATGCACATAATAACCTTAATGGAAGCTTGAATATAGATGGTCACATTGTGAAGCTTTAATGTTCACACCTTTGCACTTTTTCTCTTGATGTTCCAAGCCACATAATCATTGTGCCAAAGCTCTAGAAAAGAGTAACATGTAGTCTCCACAACTTTAAAAATTAGCCAAGTTTGTTTCACTAAAAAGAACATGACAGAAGCGGGCGATTACAACATTTGGCGGCTCCATACAATAAAGATGCAACAAAATTGTGATTGTTTTTTTTTTATTTTGAGTTTTTTTTTTCAATCCAATGGTCCAAAATCAATAAGATTGAATTTACATAGTTCAAAGCATGTAATTTGTATGTCGTAACCCTACTTTGGCCAAGTGTGGGGTGAAGCCCAACACTTGGAAAAAGTGAGGATTTGGAGTCCTCCGGGACTCCCGAATGTTCAGAGCTCAATAGCAAGAGGCAAAACACCTTGCATTGGGGTGTTCTTGGTGTCGTTGAAAAGGTCTTGAAACGTAGATATCGAAAATGCCCTCGCATTTTTGATTTGGACATCTGTAGCCCAAGTTATGGGCAAAAGAAGGGCCGGGAGTCAAACTGGCAGTTTGACTCCTGAACACTAAAAGTCAAGAATCGGCCAGCTCCTGATGTCCGATTCGAAAGTGTGATACGTCATTGAAAAGATCTTGACAAGGGCTACAACTTCGGTTTGGACTTTGTTGCGATCTGAGGTCAGGGCGAGGAGCTACAACCTCTCAAAGTCTCAGGAGTCCAGATTCGGGACATTTGGGTGGATTTCGGGACTCCATTTTGGGAGTCCCGGGAAAAAGAGCCACTTGGATGTGGGTGCGGCGGAGCATCACAGAGTATACTATATCGGGGATGGTGGTGGCATCCCCCGAGTACGGGCCGTGGTGAGTCTTGTGGTTCAAAGTGCCCGTAGCTTGTCCCAACACCAAAGATGTCCCGGAAAGTGAATTAACCACTTGGGTGGTTTGTTTTTGATGCAGAATCTAGCTTGATCAAGTAATACCTCTTCCTAGTCTAATCCCTGGGCTTCCAACTCGACCCTCTACCCCTTTCTAGAGTTGGAAGCAGGGAGCGCGCCTCCAAGTCTCAACTTCCGCAACTTGACTTTGTGAAACCCTCAAGTGGGTTTCACCCCGTGACTTGGGAACGCGTCATTGTATATTTTAGATTTATTTTAGTTCTAGAATGGGGTCTTCCATTTCAAGCTTTAAACACATTGTTTAAAAAAAGTGAAATGAAAAAATAAAAACCATGCCCATCTGTAATTTTATTTTTTTAATTGGTAATGGTTTTTTCTTAAAGCACTCAAATTATTTTGCTTTTATTTTATTTTAAATCACATTTCGTAATGATATCAATTTCCAACCAAAAGTTATATAATTCTATATGGCTTTATATTTAAATAATATATGTTAACATCATTCACCACAAAAAAAATCACCCAAAAATTCCATAAAAATTTTAATTTTTGAATACATATACCATTTTTTCAAAGTTTATGACAAATATTATTTTGGCACAAATATACCCCATCTGTTTAAAATGTGCAATGTTTGTTGGATTTTTTTTTAGCATTGATTAGTTTAAGTCTAAAGCTAATTAAATATGTGTAAAATAAGCAAAAATAATCAAGATGTGATGTCCACACCTTACCCAAAAACAAATTGTAAAAACATTATACTTGTGATTACAATTGTTGGGGGGCTTAATGTGCTTTCATTTGAAGATGTTAAATGAGCGCACTAGGTGAAAACAAAAGACACCTAATAAAACCTCCTACATTGAAAACACAAAAATACAATGTGAATGGACTTTATCGATCCAGAAGTAGTTAATCCAAGAAGGGGTTGAGAAAGAGAAGATAGCAGAAGCGTTGTGAGCGATCACCCCAGATAAACATCAACATGGATGTTAACATCTTTAAAATGGGGGAAGTGACATACCCTTCTAGGTGGACCCTCAAGTGGGGGGCTTCACCTAGTAAGGGGGCCCAAGTCCAAACCACCATGGGGCAATTGTCGTGGTGGCTTAAGTTAGGAATTTAAGTGTTGGGTTAAGTTCAACTCTGATTTGACATGTTCATGAGCCACATAGTTGTTGAGGAGTGAGGGTTTGAGGAAGGAGGGTTTGAGGAAGGAAGCCTGAGGCATTGGTTACAATGTGTTAATTCTTTGAATTAGACAAAGTTTACAGTTAGGCTGAAATATGGAGGATGGTAATCATAGGTGATGACGCAACCCTAACTTTGGGCTCATGACCAAGGGAAAAGGGTTGCAAACGTGCACGCCAAGAGGAAGCCCAGAATCACATCACAAACTCCCGAGAGTGTAGGAAAGTGTGAGGGAATGAACCCTCACGCTCCCAAGGCAACTCCCACTTTGGGAAATGGAATGTTGGTGGATTTCCCAAACTTTAGAGAGTGATTTTAGGGGTCAAAACGCAATGGCTTGTGACATTCTTCATATTATTGGAAAGCTCTTCGAACGTAAATGTTTAAAATGGGCTCAAATTGCTCATTTGGACATCTGAAACACAAGTTATGGCCAAAAGAAGGGTCAGGAATCAAACTGCCAGTTTGACTCTCGACCAGGAAAAATCAAAAATCGACCCGATTTACTTAGCTGCAAATGACGTGCGACATACCATTGAAAAGCTCTCAACGAGAGCTACAACTTTGCTTTAGACCGCACCTTGATCCAAGGTCTGCTTGCAAAATTATGGGGTTCCAAAATTGCAAGAATCCCGACTGGCGTGATTTCAGGACTCCCACTCAAGAGTCCCAGGAGAAAAAAACCCTTTAGATGTGGGTCCCGTGGAGAGGTGCAGAGTATATTTATAAAGGGGAAGGTGGTGGCTTCCCCCAAGTCTGGGCCTGGGCCGGGGTGAGTTTTGTGTGTCCATGTTGTCCGTGGCTCGTCCCAGCACCAAAGATGCTCCAACCTTGTGTGGGTTGTGTGCAGGCCCGTGTGGGTGAGTGAAGCTTGTCAACTCTTCCTAGTCCCATCCCGAAACTCCAACATGCCCCTCTACCCTTCAAAGTGTTATGAGCTAGGGAGCATACCCCAACTCCTCCTTCTTCCGTTGTTTTGTATTTGGACTCACTTTTGAATCTTGCAAGGAGTTGAGAGTGCGTCAAATGACAAGGCCTTAAACCACTTGGGAAGTCTACAATAGGTATTAGTCCCACATGTTTAGAGGTCAAAACTAACCCAAAGTAGCAAGGTAAGTTTAAATATCGAAGCTTCACCAAGTGCGTGGGTTTCTATGTGCAAGTAGCATAGGCATTTAGAGCAACACAAAAACGAAATGAATGATGTTGGAATTGCGCTAAAACATAAATGGGTGTGAAAGAATCCTTCAAATCAGATCTCCTAGGGAACAATTTAGGGAATCCACACCCCCACCAAGTTGTGTGACAAATTGTTAAAGAGGGGAATGTTAACATCCCCCCTATGATAAACCCATACCCCAACTAACCCAACAACCACATCAATCAGGGTCATTCCCCAATCCTATGGATATTTTCCAAACTCACAATAGCCTTCCTATTAGAGGTCTTCCTACCCGTCAAGGTCTTGGTTCAATACCACTTTTTACGGATCACTCCCCTAGTTGTAGAGGTTTCTTGGAATTAGCTTTTAGTTAGTTTCCATTGAGCTCTTTGGTGTCACAACTTCCACAGTTTGGGTTCCCCCCATCTGCCCCATTGTGCTGTTTTTGTACTGTCTTTAAATCAAACCCCAGTTTCTGTTTTGCCTACCTACTAACAACCTGGTAGCCCTTACTTATGTAATAACCATCTACGTGCATCTACTTACTTAACCTACAGCACCTATCCTTTACCTATCCTGTAAAGGTTACCAAGTTGAAACTGGCATCAACTCAGTTGGGGTTCATGCAAAATTGAGTCATAGCAGGCCTCCAATGGATGATGTTGCATAGGTGGCTGTTGGTTCAGTTGGGCCAAGACAAGCAATTTGACAATAGGTTTGAATGTAAGAAGGAATGTCCCATGGATGGCAGGCATAGATAAGTATACAAAGGACCTACTTAATGTCTTAGGCAAACAATTGTAAGAACAAAAACTTAAGTTGCAGTTGCATTCATGGAAGTGATGAGAAGACTCAATTATGATGTGGGCTAGCTCTAAAGACACATTTGAGCCTGTGTCTCAGACATTGGAGTGATGATTCAATCATGATGTGTATGATGCATATGACCATCATGATCTGGTTGCATGCATTTGAAATAGCAGTTGAAACTTGACCCTAGGAATCTTAGCTTCAGGTGAAGGGCAGAATCCTTTTGTGAAGGACAATGTAATTTATAACATAGATTGACACAGCAGGCTCAATAGCAGTCATATATGAATAACACACAAGTCCACGGGTCACCAAAGAGCTCGATGGGTGTCATACTCCACATTCCATTTCACTAATCAAAAGCTCTTCTTCTACTTCTTACACTAGGAGATGCTTAGTCCACTGGTGGGGTGCACATGCAACTTGAAAATGTATTCTTCTGGGACTCTTTTATTTTCTTCCTACTTCAGCTACAACTAGCTATAAATAGAAACTGATCAAAGTCTGGACTACTCTTCAAAAATAGCACAAGAGTTCACGTAGTGTAAAGTATAGAACTCTTCTTTTGTCTTCAAGTTGAGATGGTCTTGGAGTTTCTTCAAATTGCACCATTCTGATGTTATGATGTTAGTTGTCTGGTCCTTTGAACTGACGAACTTAAGTTCAATTCTGTCCTTCTTACTTTGATCTCTTATAAAGTGGCATTGTGCATCAATATGCGTCGTCTTATCATGCCAAACCCTATTCTTGCCATCTTCATATTGCTTAGGTTATCGCAAGAGATGATTGTGTGTCACAGCATAGCCAAAGAAGCTAATTTCTTGTAAAAAGTGATGCATTCACCCAGCCTCCTTAATGGCTTCTGCAATAATCTTGAATTCAGCTTCTAAGGCCAACTTTGCTATTTCAATCTGACGTTTGCTACTCAATGAGGCAAGGGTTATTGCCCAAAAAAACCACATCCATTTAAGTGGATTTTCTTTCATCTGAAATAGTCACTATTGGAAAAACCACTCACTCCTAGCCACTCTGATAGTGAATCAAAAGATACAGATGGCCTCTTGAGTAGCAAAAGTTTTTCCGACAAAACCCAGATGGGGCTCCTAGGGAGTTCTCAAAAAATGGACTTCTAATTGTTAAAAACTTTGTTGAATTTATCAAAACAAGGCCACAGACCAGTTTTGATATAGTCACTAAACTAGTAGCATTTATCAGGCTTGTCAACTCCACTGTAAGACCACACCTTTGGAGGACCCTACAAAATTGCAGTCAAAATGTCTCACATCCCTGCACAAATAATCTATGCCCATATCAAATTGCAACTATAAAGGAAAAACAATCGGTGAAGCATGATTGGCAACCAGATAGCAAAATACTACATAAGTGGAACACAAAAACAGAAGTTGTGGTGCTTCAACCTGAAAATAGTCTGCACAAAATCAGTCACTCAACTTTTACCCAGCTAAACCTTTTTTGTAACAATCTACCTGTCAAACCTTCTGTGGGACCAGCCTTATCACAAGATGCCCACATGATTGTAGCTGAGTCTACAAGGGCACATGCAACCTGAAAAATAGACATCTGGGGGTTTACTCAGAATCCTAGCCTTCTGCACTATTTACAATATCTGGTCAACTCTCCAAGAGGAGATGCCATGTGGGTTCTCATCATGGTTGGCCAACTCTTTGTCATCATGTCATTGTGATGCACCCTCAGCCAAATTATCTGTACCCTAAACACATAAAGGACAGTGGCAAGGAAGACCTTTCAGGCAAGCCTCACCTAAAGCCATTTTTTCATCTTTGCTAAAGTTATCCCTTTGTTTCACTGACACAATCTCAGCAACCATGGCAAACAATCAAAACCCTTAACCATTTACCCAGAGCTTTCAAGGCTCATCAGGAATATGGACTTGCAACTACAAAGTGGGGTTCACAAGTTCAGAATGTTGCCTGACTACTGGGATATATAGCCCAGAAAGCCAGAGATGCATAAAGATGATGCAGATGTATGAAGAAAAGGCCAGCTGTGAGCTTAAAGAAAGCAATTAAGGTAGGAGTTAGCATGACTCCGGTTGAACTCAAGAAGGCTGCCATAGGTGCGGTCTGCAACTCCCACATACAGAGCTTCAGCATCAGGGCTAAAGGAAATGCCTGCCACTTCACCAAAGAGATCAATTTCCTGACACTTAGCAAAGTCCTGCTTGGTGTCAAACACATGCACAAAGTCTGCAGGCTCAGCCATAGCCATAAAACGCCCATCAGCAGTGAAGCGGATGGAGCGAATAGCACCAATGCGCCCCTTTAGAACTGCTAGTGAGGACCCTATATTTCGAATGTCCCATAGGCGGCAGGTCATATCTTGGTTCCCTGTGACAAAAACTTGGCCATCTGGGTGCCATGCTGATGCAAATGAATAGTCTAAGTGGCCCTTCAAAGTTGCAATGACCTACATTTTCCAACACAATCTTGCATAGGTTAGCTGGAGCAGACTTACATTAGGAGGACCATAACTAACAAGGTTTCCCTGACTAATCCTCCTTCTGCAAACCAGTAGACTCTTGTTTTCCCTATTGTATTTCTTGGTGTCACTGGTGTAACAAACAATAGATACTACAAGCGAACACTGGCCACATTCTTCCCTGTATCAGCCTCCTGTGCCTCTGTATCATGTCTAATGAGACATGCTCACAAAATGCTGCAAAATGGTATATTTACCTTCCCAGTCTGAGTGTCTGAAAGAAGTCCATCTGCATTGTCCCCCACCACAATCACCGCTTTACTATCTGGACTAACAGATGTGTGCTGCACCATCCACACCCTCAATTAGCGCTGCTCTCTGATGAAAGATAGCATGGGAATCTCCAAAGGATACTTTGCTGCTGCTCCTACTCTATTATCACTATGGATGCTCATTCAAAGGCTAGTTTCAGAGGTGCTGTGGGCCAAAGAAGAAGATTGACCCAAAAGAATGAAGAAAGCAATCAGAGCCAGGTTCACAGCTCAGAAAGCCACATGGAACAGTGCCAGAGCATAAATCGTCGGAAGTCTCTTTTACTAAAATCTCACAAAGGCCACCTTGAAGAGCATGGCACTGCAAGGCCAGCAGAACAGAAGAATGGATTCTCATCTAGAACAATAGCTTGATAGAAAATAGAAGAGCCTGATCTACAAGAGACGGAAAAAGTGCAGCATACATTTACAGCCCATGGGAAGTAGAAGCTTTTGAGAACAGAAAAATTATTGCAATCAAACACCCTGACCACTGAATCATTATTGGAGGTCATGAGTCGCACTGCTCCACTGCAATATGGCCACATCACGAAACAATGCCAGTAGATGTCAAAGCAGACCTTCTGCATGAGAACAGTAGGATATTAGGGAATGATAACCACCTATAAGAGAACAAAACTCCTTGGCTAGTACATGAAGTATGCTGAGAAAAAAGACCATGTTTACTTTCAGTTTCATCACACCATATTTCATATGTTCTGGAATAATCCCTCTACATTGTTGAACAGTTTCTTAATACCCTGATTTCCTGCAGATCAACTGAAAAACTAACCTGGATTCTGCATCCAAACAACTTCCATGAATCTAAATGCTGCTAAATACCAAAAGAGGATCACACCTAACCAAACATCTCCAGAATGGCCAGAATGGACGACCAAATGTGAAAGAAAGAACCTCGAGTTATCATAGATATCAATTGCATTGGTGATGGCATTTTCATCATGGGTAATTTTTGCACAATAAGATACACCAGGGTGGTCCAGATTCTGTGTTCAACCCCATGAGATACAAAATACATCAAGTTTAGAGTTTCCCCACGTGGCTTGTGGTTCTGATGTGCCATACACATGGTAATGAACAAATCACCACCAAATGTGAGTTCAAGGACTACATTCAAACAAACAGCCCTAGGGATATAAACCAAGCAAAGACTAGAAGAGGCCATTTTAAGCAAGATAAGCCACCATGACATGTCATTCCTATCCATCCCTTTTCTTAAGCAAAAGTTGGACACTATGACCAGAAGGCCTCTATGGCATATGCACTGTACAGTGCCTATTGGTGCCAAAGACCTGTCTAGAAAGAGAAGATGTCATCTAGATGTCAAAGGAACAACCTGCTCAGGGTTTTCTTTTCAATTTCTTGATATAAAACATTTGGCAATTTTTCTCAAAAATTACCAAAATTAGTTGACTTTACATTTTTCCCCAATTTTTTTGTCAAAAAAACAACAAAAGTTGTCAAGAAAAAGAAAACAATTACCAAAATTAGTTGACTTTACATTAGAAATTTTTCCCAATTTTTTTGTCAAAAAAACAACAAAAGTTGTCAAGAAAAAGAAAACAATGCAAGTCGTGATGACCATAAGTGTTATGATTGCAGCCAACAATACCCATTTGATTGTATTTCCCTGTCATAAATCACTCTATGACCCATCATAACAGACCAAGTTGGTAATGCAATCAGCTCATAAGCTCTCTTACCTTGCAAACCATCTCACCCTGAAATCCACCAGCAACAAGAAGATTCCGCTTCACACACATAGTGCTAATCTGGACACGCCCCAGCTCTTGCTGATATGCTGTTGGATGTCTCCACATCTGCACCAATTCTTGACAGCATCTTAGCCCCATCACACAAATTTAATTGACTGCTCTGGTGGATTCACCAAGTAACCATTTCTCTCCCTTACCAATGCAAGACTCTTTTATGAAGACCTATCAATAACTCTTACATTTGCATAATGCCCTCATATCAGCTGGCATCTAGCACATATTCACCTTACAAGAGAGTGTGTGCATGTCAGTAGCTGCATAACATCTAAGTGGCCCACTGCACATTTGGAATACAGGTGCCTTGAAACCCATTCACCAACTCTCACCATGTGTTGAACCTTCACTATTTCCCATGCTGGGCTTTTTGAACTCACATTTTGAAGAGTGATCACACAATGATGCCTGAAAGAAGCTGTCACTTTTGCTGAAAATTGTATGGGTGGTTCAGTCAAAGCTCAAGTTACAGAGGAGATGATGGACATAACAAGTTATAGCAGGGTTAAGTGCTCCAGCATCCTCCACAATGAAAACCTTTCTGACTGGCCATTGTCTGTCCACATCCTTTGTACTATATATAACTGCACTGTACCTCAAATCATGCAAACTTCCAGTCTTTGACTCCATACAATGGCAGTTCACCTTTATGTAAAAACCCCCTAAGCTGTTGATACACAAATGCAAAATGAACACTTATCTAAACAGACTAAAACTCTTTACAGCTACAATCCACTCCAACCAAAATACTTCTCAACATCCCTGGAAACATGTGTTACAAGTCCATACACTGTCATTCCTCTGCTTATTGCAAAGCACACTCCTGTTTAGAACTACATATTGAATGTGTTTGTTGCCATACTTCCATGTTTGCTATGGTGGATTTTGTGAGATTTTATCATACTTCAGCAAGAACTGAGCAAGGGGGATGATGAGGTTCCATAGATCAGCACAAAAACCTTGACAATGGGTGACAGCGACATATGGCTGCTCAGATACTTTATTAGTTTCATCATCAATCAGTTTCCCAAAAAAAATAGTAATCGTTGTCTGTAGATGGATTCCAAGAATCTGAATGTAAGAATCCAAGATAAAATGCCACAAACAGATAGGGACAAAAACAGAGGAAAACAGAGAGATAAGCTGTACCTCAGAGGCAGGAACAACAGGTCCAGCCAGATTGAGCACCTCTGTGCCTTTACGTTTCATGGGTGACCAGTGCATGACTGAAAAGTTATGCATGAGATACACATCATGCTTTGATGTTGCCCACACTAAGTTTCTCAGCTGTATTGCAAACAAGGAGAAGGATATCAACTGAATCAGTATCACAGGGATCATTGAAAATAGAACAGCCCTGAGAGCCATAGAAAAAGGACACTGAGCCAAGTAAAGCTGAAAGGACTAACCACTGCCTTATAAACCAAATCTTGAAACAGCAGATTAAGTAATTTCCCCAATTTAGCAGCAGTTTGACCTGGAAATGAATGATAGTGGATTTCACTGATCTTGTATTGTATCGAAAGTGGTAGAAGTTCCCCCCCTTTTCAACAGACTTGCACTCCTGCAATAAAAAACAGCAGATAACCCAAAAGAGTATCAGAACCAATCCCAAAGTCAGATTGAACTGTTAGAAGTTCCTTCTAAAATTCCTGCAGCAGAAACATATGAGTTGCTGGTATTATGTCTTTCACCACTTATGATGTCTGTTTGGAAACACAAATTCTAAAATGGCTACACTGCAATTGCACTATACCCTCTAAACAATTCATACTATACTTAGGACTCATTTCAGTGTTTACTAGGAGCTTGACATTTCCACCACTGTGAAAACAGGTCAGATTTCTGCCAGATACAAGCAAGTCTTCAGAAGGCAAGTCACCAAACTAGCTGCATCCAACAAGCAATCAGTAAACATGAATACTACCAAGATCTGCTGAGCTAGCATTGTGTATGATGCATACCTTCTCAAGGTCATCATGAGACTGGAGTAAGTTCTCATAGTTCTTGTACTGCTGCAACCGGGTTTCTCGGTACTTCTCCCTTGTGAATTGCAACCGGTCCCATGGAATGCCCTGAATATCCTTCCCACGACTAGCTTGTGCAGTGGTTGTATCTGAAACCTTGCTTACCTGATTGCAGGATGGATAGAACATCCAACCAACAGGATAGAATTTCCAATCATGGATCAATCAGACCTGAATTGATCCTGCTCCATTTTCTTGTACTTGTAGATGACATCACTCTAAAACAAGCTTATCACATATACAAAATGACCTAACCCATCCAAGAGAACATGGTCATTGTTGGATGAACTACTATCAGATTCCTGACATAGGTCCCCAGTTGTAAAAAGGACTTGTCTGCTCTTACTAAACTCCTTAAAAATTGACTTGATTGATGCATGAGTGAGCTCACTTCTCTGAACAACAGCAAATATTTACCCATGTGACTGTAAGAGTGGAGTGAGATCACATTCAAAGAATCTAATTGAACGAATTTGCAGATTTCATGTTGTGATTGACTGTAAGGGATGTTCCAATATTATGGACTGATGTACAATGCCCTACATAAAGAAAGGTACCATGCCCTTCCTCAAGCATAGAGCCATAGAAACCCTGCCTTCTGGCAAAACACACATGCAATCAACAAGAGAAAAGAGAAACAAGGAAAGCAGACAGTTGACAACCATCTGAGGGGATCACAAGAACATAAACATCAGGTTTAGCCTCACCACATCATTCTCATCATCTGAGTCTGTGTCAAGTGAAATCCTCTCATGGGTAGCTTGCAGTAAATCTTCAGCATCATCTTCAAACTCCACCATGAACTCATCACCCTGTTGTCCTTGAGCCATGTGTGCACCTAATTACGTCACCTGGTAACAAAACCAAGACCCAAGTATCAGATAAAACTGGATATCAGAAACTCACAGAAGGCAGGATTCAAGGGGAATATTCCTCAATCATGCACACATTTGTCACAAGGAACAATGTCAATGTGTACCATTCTGCAAGAAATGTCGCATATCCCTGATTGTGAAGTGAAATACACCAGAGCAGTACATTGAACAGATATATGATTCTAGATTAGTTTCACATCTTGCAACTAACAGTCTTCTTAGGCAAGATTCCTGCCAACACCAACTCAGGGTTCCAAAGAATCTCTCATTGGTGGGGATGGGGGCAGGGGTGCGCATTGAATGGAAAGAATGCTGACTCATTTGAAAATAATATCATGCCAGGGACTCTCTTGCATCACAGAGAGTGTCACAAATTAGGGTTTACATGAAGCTAGCATCAGCCCTGTTATATGTTCATCCAGATGCCTTCCCAGGAAGGAAGCTTCAACCATACCAAAGACTGAGCAACATACCAAAGACACACTTATAAAATCATGATAATTCAGGACACAACACAGACATTGAATTGCATACTAAAAGAGAGTGAACTGTAGGTTCTTAACTATGCCGCCTATTGCGAAATATACCGCGTACACGGGCTGCTCGTCATCAACAGATTTGCAAACCGCGTAACAAAATCCTCCTCCTCCTCCTCCTCAGTTGACTAACCTGACTTCCTCTCTTGCAACACCCCTAAGTTCTAGGTTTAGCAAAAATTGTCACTCACGCCTACCAAAAGAATCTGGCAGCTTTCCAGAGTCACGAAAATGAAGGTTATTTGAAAGAGAAAAAACCTTCCAACAAGTCGTCCGCTTCCACAGAAACTCCGTCGACGACAAAATTGAAGTTCAAGTGCTGGCACATCCGGCAAGCTCCTCCTCCACGGCGGCTCTTCGTCCAGGCCCGAATCCAAAAAATAAAAGGCGACCTCACTCCTCCTTCAGTCTTCTCTGGTACTGAATTCCGCACAATTGCAAAGCGAAAGACACGAATCTCACTACTGCTCCCAAACCAAGAAAAAAAAACTCCCTGAGAAAAAATCCTCTCACCAGATGGAAATAGCCCCCGATCTGCTCTCATACACTTCGCTCCTTTGCTCCCTCTCTTCCACAACAGAACCACAATTGAAGTTTGTGAGCAGATGAAAAAAAGAGAAAAAAGTTCGAAAATATCCCACCACCACAAAAAACAAAAAAAAATTTAAAAAGAGAGATTGTATCATAGCCTGTTTCCTAAACACCAAAGTGACAAAAAATCAGGCAATAGAAGCTTTGATAATACTCGCGACTTGGGCGTGCAAAGCGTTGAAAAAACGAACAACGACCAAAAGAAACACACACAAAATCCCCGCAAAAACAAAAAAAAGCAAAAACACTTCTCTTTGTCTCTCTCTTCTCTCCCCCTCGCGCAGACAAGCGGCAACGGAGCGCACCGGGGACAACTCTGGAAATATATGAACAAGTCACAGAGAACGCCGTTCGAATCCTGTACTCTGATAACTCTGCGAACATGACAAGGGATAATACTACGAACGTTCATGACTGTGTTCACAACAAGAATGGGAACTCAAAGGAACGTGGGAGCGCTTTTCTGGAGACTATTAGCCAACTTAGAGAACAAACGTCGGTTACTTATAGATCAAGTTCGTAAATTCGGTTCCCCTGCAGCGTTAGTGAACAATGTCGAGATATTGAGAACGCTGAGATTTGCCTTTCTTCCACGTGTCCTGCTGTGTCCCAATTCGAGGTCCCTAAAAGCAGATCAGGATTTGCACCTACAGTAGCAGACAGTGCCTTCTTTTGTTTTTATCCTTCTTTTTCTTTTTTTCTTTTCCTTCAAGCTGGTAACCCTAGTATAAGTGGAAGAGGGTGTTGTTAGTCCCTACCAAAAAGAAAGAATGAGAGAAAGAAAAAGATCAATACTGGTGATATGCATCTTTGAGATGAATTTTTTTAAATTAAAATGTTAAAATCAAGGATTAAAGGTTGAAAAAACAAAGGAAGTAAGTTTCAAACTTTTAACCTTCACAAAGCAAGTTAGGAATGAAATCTGCTTGGATCTTTTAAGCCAAGCTATGGCTACCCAACACAAAAAGCAAAAAAGATTTGTATAGAAAATAAATAGAAAATTTAGAACAAAAAATTGTGGGAAAAAGAGCAATTTCCCACGCTTAAATCATAATAGAGAAAAAACCAGTTTGCTCTTCATGCAAAATGCCTTGTTACCTAGTTTGAAGACTTTTGGTAAATTCCTCATGGTGGCTTCCAAGGATAAGATTTAGCACTAAGAAAACTTCTTGATTTATTGTGGACTTGTGAAGGCATCAAGTTCAAAAGCTTTAATATTGCAACATGGAGGCAAATCCCAAGTGAATACCTTAAGCCTTAAATATGGACAGAGTTTCGACAATCCATTTAAAGGCCAAAGTGAACCGGTAGCCACCAATGCACTAGTTGGTTGTTCTCTGTTCTGTCCACTGGATGAGCTACATTTTTTCGTTTGATGTCACATGGGGTTTATCACAATCCATTTCATTTCGTTTTTAATTGCTGTATTTTTGTTTGGGGTTTGTTTTTGGCTTTTTTTTTTTTTTGGACTTGACCTCACACATAGTTATCCTACTCACTTTCCTACCCTCATAACTATTGTACCAACCTTGGTACCTTATTAATTATTCCCGACATAGCTACCTTAATAATTAATTATCATATTGACTTAACCATTATACTAACTACCTACCCTACTAACCTAGTTACCTTGTTAACTACATATTTTACTAATTGAACTACCTTACTGACCTAACCATTGTACTAACTACCTACCATGTTGACCTAATTACATTATTATTTACCAACCCGATATACACAACAACCCTATTGACATAAGTACTTTACAAATTTAATCACCTTGATAAGGTAACTTGTTTCCTTCGTATTAATTTGCCTATCTACCTAACTACCTTACTAATGTAATTTTCTTTCTACCTACTAACTTGCCTACCTACATGCTTATCTACTCTAACAACCTATTTACCTTGCTCCTTGAACTTTCTTTTTACTTACTAACTTGTCTACTAACCCAACTACTGACCTATATACCTACTTACCTACCTATGCACCCACTTTCCCACCTACCACTATGTTCACCTACCTACTTATGTTTTTTACATAACTAAATACCTAACTAATTACTTGTTCACTTTTTCTACCCCCTAGCCCCCAAATCCTACTTATTAGTTTATTAAGGTTCACTTTAATTCATGGATGATGAATACAGGTCCTTGTATGTAGTTATTACAAATAATTTATAGTGGAAACAATGTCATAATTGCATCCATTTTGGTTTAATTAATGCATATTTTATTTTTAAAATTTTACCTAATTTATTTTGTAATGGGCATTGTAATACATCTTTTCATGTAATTATTATAAATATGTATCATTGGATTATGATTTAAGTTTAAAGTTGGGATACATAAATTAGTTAGCAAATTTTTCACAAATCTATAGTAATTAACCTAAATTAGGCTAAATTTGGAGGGGAAATTTTAGGGTTTAAACATATTATGGAATAATACAATTTCATTTTATATTCTTTTCAAAGAAAGTGAAAAAAAATAATTTAGAGAAATCACACAAAGGTAAGAGACATATCTTTTCTTTTGGTTTTTCACAAAATTTATTTGATTATTTTTTAAGATTAAGGTTTTTTTTGTGATAAATCTTTGTAGTTTAAAAGCCTTAAAAGAAATTTAATTTTTTTTCCTATGTTTAAAATAAAATGTTTTGCATTATATAATTTGTATAATTTATATAATGTTGTGGGTTTAGGGCATATATCACTAGGATTTTTTTTTATTAAGGTTTATATAGTTAAGGTTGTAATAGGGCTTATGGAAAAATATCATTTGGATTTTTTTAATTATGCCTTATGATTTAATGTTTAGGAATTTGGTTCATATGTATCAAGGATTAAGGTTTATATTTTAGACTTTGTTCATTGTATTAGTTTTTTACTTTATCACTTGTTTAGATTTATAACATAATTATGACTTTCTTTTGTTTGCATATGTTCCATAGGGGTTAAAGTTCAATATTTCCTAACCCACTTTGTTTAAAATGTAATACCCATATCATGTTGCGATAATTCATTAACCATAAAACATAAAAATATTTTTTAAATATTTGATTCCTTGCCAATACATCATGAAATTCATGTTTTGAAAATTATTTATTCAGCTTATAGTATGATTTTTTGTCACATTGATGATATAAGGGATCAGGGTTTAATGTAAAATTTATTCTTTAATGTTAAAATTATGGTTTAGGTTCAGAATTTAAAACATATGAATTAATTAACATTTTTTTACAAGTCTATAATTAAAATAAATCTAAGGTGCATTTTGGGCGGATTTTTTAAGGCTTAAACATATGTAAAACAATGCAATGTTATTTTATATATTTTTTAAGAAAGTGAAAAAACTTAATTTGGAAACATTACCAAATGGTAATATATATATATTGTGTTTCCTTAAATGTAATACCCATTCAAATTCGTTTCAATATAACCCTTAGGTGATTTAGGTAATCTAAGGTGTAAACCTAACCCTAAATGCAATACCCACATGTTGGGTCATTTCGAAATAACCAGTATGTAGTTTAATTGGCCTTTCAATGAAAAAATAAAATTATATGCAATAGTTGCATGCAAGTTCATTTTGAAATAATCCATAGGTGATTTAGACAACTTTAGGTGAATAATCAGCCCTAAATGTAATACCCACATGTAAGGTCATTTCAAAATAAGTGGTTTGAATACTCAAAATATGTTTATTTATATACCTAAATTCATTATATGACAAGTAATTATCATGAATGATTATAAAAAATAATGATTTGAATAACTTATCAACATAAAAAATGTAATTAAAATAATAAATTAAATATCAAATTATTAATTTTATTTTTAAGTCTAATTTTTAATTTTTTGAATAATTAAAGTTCAACCAAATAATCAATTAATTAATATTAAGAAATAAATGTTTGTTTAAATATGATAATCAATCATTTACATTATCTAAAATAATCTAGTGATTCCTTAATTATGACATTATTTATTGATACTTAAATTAGATTATTATGTCATATGAATCCCATAATATTACAATGGAAACCTATATGCAAGTAATGCAAAAGATGTTAAAAATCAACAACTATTTATGGACCTCCATGCAGGTATTAGAATGGATGTAAAAAATCAACAACTATTATGAGACCTATATGTGGGTATTGCAATGGTTGTAAAAAAAATAACATCTATTACTAGACCTATATGCAAATATTGCAATAATTGTAAAAAAAATCAACATCTATTGTGAAACTTATATTTGAGTATTGTAATGGTTGTAAAAAAAACTAACATCTATTATGAGACCTATATGCGAGTATTGCAATGGTTGTAAGAAAAAACAACATCTATTACTAGACCTATATGCAAATATTGCAATGTTCATTTTGATATTTGTAAACCCTAAACAAATTAATGTTCCCTATTCTTATGGGCCTATTTAAGTTTTGATTCTTACATTTAAATTATTAATATGAATATGAAAAAAAAACATATATAATTAACCATATACCCATCAAACAAGTGTGACTAAAGGAAAATATTATATTGATAAAATATGCACAAATATGGGTGGATCAAAAAATGCTAAAGATTACAATATTAAAAAAATCTTTATAATATATCAAAGGATCAAAATTCAAAAATTAGGTAGTCCAAAAAATGAAAATGTTGAAAAAACCTAACTAAATATGTAAAGTGGAAACCCTAAACCATAGCATTATTTACAAATCTCATGTTTAGTTCGATAAAAAGCTATTACATTTGTAGCCCTCATTGCATGACAAGTAATGTACAGATGGTAACGTTGCATCTTAACCTAAATTACATTTGGAACAAACTCTTCCTTTATTGTGCCATGAACCTTATAAACACTTAAAAACCACCAAATTAAACCTTAAGACCACCGAAGAAGAAGGTGATAGGAGCAAGCTACTATTGCCTTATTTACTATAACACCACCATAGAAGAAGACGATGGAGCGTTGCGACGCTGTTTTTTTTCTTAGACACATAAAAGAAGGTGACGGCAACTTGTTGTCATCGCCTTCTTTGTTCCAACAACACCACAAAAGAAAACACAACGCATTATCGTTGTCTTTTTTTTTTTAACATATAAAAGAAAACAACAACAATTTGTCATTGCCTTCTTTGTTTGAACACCACTAAAGAAGAAGGCGATGGCAACAAACTACCATCGCCTTTTTCAGTGCAATAGCACCACATACGAAGATGACAACACATTATCGTTGTTTTCTTCTCAAACACAAAAAAGGCAAAACACACAAAAAAAACAACAAAAAAGAAATCAAGAGAAGGGAGGGAGCTTACCTTCAAGCTCCCATTCTGCCCTTTCAATTGGCTCCCGCTTCTACCTTTCTATTTCAATTGTTTTCTCCTAGCATCTTCTTCTTCTCAAGTAGAAAAAAAAAACAGAAAAAACCATAGAAAAAAAAAGAAATGCAAAGAAAGGAAGGAACTTTCCTTCAAACTCCCATTCTGTTATTTCATTTTTGGGTCCTACTTTTGCCCTCCTTTTTTTGCCCTTCTATTTCAAACACTTTCTCTTGGCATCTTCTTATTCTCAAGCAGAAGAAAAGAAAAAAAAAATGTAGAGAAGGGAGGGAGCTTATTTTCAAGCTCTTGCTCTACCGTCTCTCACTTTTGGCTTTTGTTTTTGGACTCTTGTTTTTGCCCTTTCATTTCAAGCGTTTTTTTCATGGCATCTTCTTCTTCTCAAGCAGAAAAAAAACATAAAGAGAAAACCATATATAAGAGAAAAAATCCAAAGAATGGAGGGAGTTCACCTTTTTTCTCTCACTTCTGCATTTGGGATGAAGCACTCCTCTTGCTTTCTCCTTTCCACATTCCTTCAACATTGAACTCTCCACCTTCCTCAAGCCTTGTGTCTCACGTCTCTTCAAAGCTCTGTGCTACTCAAGCTCGAGAGCTCGAGGAGCTCCCTCGAGCTCTGGAGATGGAATGAGCGAGAAATGAGGTGAGGGAGGTAGGAGGCGAAATTTTTGAGGCAAAGAAGGGGGCTGAAAAATCCCTGGGCAGGGGAAAAGGATGTGTTTTTAGTTCATCCCCAAAACAGTTTGAACGGCCCGATCTGAACTGGTGCACTGCTGGCTGCTGGTTCACTCCAGCCCAATTTAAACACATCCAACTTTTAACCAATGGTGCAATTAACCTAAACTTACATATCCCCCTCACCCACCACCCCCACCTAGCCCCCTCATCCATTTCACCCACGCTCTTTCCTCCCCCCCTTACTTCTGACTTTTTCAATTGTCCAATCCCATAAGTATTTTCCTGATGTCACTTATTGGATTGTGTGCTTACGAAATATTCTCATATCTTTGGATTGTGTACTGAAAAAGATGGAAAAGAGAGAAGAGTCAGAAATTTGTGAAATTTTGGAACATGAGTAACATTTTATCTACCAGTCCCATTCTTAATAAAAGGTCTTGGAATAAAGGCTTTTACTCACCCAACAAAAACAAAACAGAATCTCACCACCCAACATGGGTTTTTCTTGCAAGGGGATGCGGCACATCAATAGTGGCAATGCAGAAACAAAGTGGATATCCCACTTCCAAGCCCTATATGTAGAGGGGGGGAGGGGAGTATATTCATTCAGCAGCAGCAAAGTACTGAACCTGTGCCTATACCACTTGCCACCATGGTTAGGCAATTAAAATATTGTTGTAGACAAATCAGGTCTGTATTTCTGAATTTCACAAATGTATCAATACTATCAGTATAAATTAAAAGGGTGTTCAAATTTAACATTTGAATACTGTCGCACAATAAAATTACCCGTAAAGTCACCCTCTCTTTCACCCCTATTCTCTGTGCTTTCACCCCCTATCCCCCCTTTGAGTGGTATCTGAAAAGTAATTTTATTAAATCTCAGTACGAAATGCTGCAACTCAGCATTTACTGCACAAGGTTTCAGACTAATTATAGTAGTTGTACAGGTAGGAGCAGTGAAGGCGCTGATGGAAAACGAAAGAGGAGACGAAACTAAGTACACCACCAAAATTGGTGGAAAAACTAATTTGGGTCCCATTTATTTCGTTTTGTAAAATTTCATTCCCAGTTAAGCATTTGATGCCCTATTATGCTGCTGAAACTGGCTGTTCTTGCCCCCTAATTTACGGATAACTTTAATAGTTAGACAGAAACTTTCATTCTTGAGTGTTCCCAGTATCAATACCCCCACTTCTGAGCATGATAGATGTGATGAGCTATTAGTTGAGCACCACTGCCTTGTGCACTATTTTACACCAGACCATGGTGGCAGGTATGATCTTCTTAGCATAGATGGCAAAATAGATGTGGTCATTCACCTTACATTGTGCACAACCTCGTCGACACATGTAAACTTTTTTTTCCTGTTTGTGGAGTTTTTTGTGCAAAGACTTCTGAGAAAACATTCACTACTTCCTTATTAGGAACATGCAAGAGGATAAAAAGCAATGCAGCACTAAATCCTACACGAATCTAATTGAACCTTTGTTTTTAAAAGCCAGAACAGGTCATAGTTGTTTCAATAGGAGACAGAGAACATGATTGCCAGCACAACAATAGCAAATAAGATCCTGCTCAACTTGCTTGGGAGGAATGGAGGGCAGGAGTGAACCAACAACCACCAGCGCCCCATGAGGCATGGATAGTGGGTGGACAGGAAATACTTTTTCATTGGGTTGCAGTTTCATGGTGGTTAGCTTAGTTGCTGATTTTCCTGCCAACTTAACAACAATATCACTTACCCACATACTAACCATCTACATAAATGTACCAACCTAGTAGCCATCTATTGTCCTACTTACATATAGAGGACCTATTTTTTACAAGAATCAATCACCAAGGTGTAACCCAACAGCAACTGAGTTGGGGTTCATCCACAACTGAGTTATGATATGCTGGTGGCTGTTGGTTCACTCTGCCAGGCACTGAGCAAGATCTTAGAAACTGACAAGTTGTAACCAATTCTGCTAGTTACACATTAACAGAAAAGGAACAAGATTTCCACACATTTGTCAGAAAGTTAGAAAGGACAGAAACGGTAGCATTTTGCTAGCCAGTTATACACACTAACATAATGGAAGAAGATTTTAGTTGGTACTTACATCAACTATGTGTAACTGCAGGCATGGTTATGAAACTTTTGCGAAAAAAAGTTTCCTTGTTGAGTGCATAGTGCATAGGCTACCAATGTTGGGCAGTTCACTGATTTTCAAGAAAGAACTGGTGGGTAAGGGTTGAGGACAGATGCACACTTGACCAAGAATTCAAAGAAATGCAAAGAACCCAATCTGATGGATCTTTGACTCTCAAAACATCAAAGAACCAGTCAAAGAACTTACCCTGAACTACGAGGTCTTTGTTAGTTCTTTTTTTAAACCCACCCAGTTCTTTTTTAAATGTTCATGTACTGCAGCTCAACCTTTGCAAATGTGTTCCGCTAAACAGGTTTGCTGTTTAGCGAACCTTTTGAGAGAACCTTTTGAGAGAAGAATTATTTATTTATTTCTTTCTTTCTTTTGAGAGAAGGCTTATCAAAAATACATTATGGGGAGGGTACAGCCCATGGCCAAGGGCTTTATCAAGCATAAAAACCTGATCCAATTTATTTAGGGCAACTCACCTAACCCATTCTTTCAAAAGAATGGGACGCCTATTGAAGCTAGCATTCCATTGTTCAAAACACCTTGCAAACAGTAAAGAAAAGAATATGTTGGGTAAGGTGCCCCCTGATTACACTAGAACAAATCAAAGTAAGTCTTTTAAGTACACGATAAGGTTTTCCTTTTAGACCCTTCCAGGAAGTAAGGCGCTACCCTGAGGCTGGTACGTCGAGGGTTGCGCCAAACTTCTCGAAAGGGCCTAAAAGGAAAACCTTACCAGCCGTAAAGTTTTCAGAAAGATTTTCCAATTTCTTTCCATTTCTTGCTTTCTGTTTTTAGGTTTTCTTTAAGGGTTTTCTCATGTGCTGTCACTTTCACACTTGCTGTCTTTTTGCCCTGTAGCTTTCAGTTTTGTGCACATTTTTCTTTGCTGCTTGCTTCTTATCATCCTTGCCTTTTTTTTTCCCCTCTACTTTTCATGATTGCACTTTTGAGAGCTTGGAGCTTTGAGAGCTTCTCTTTCAGTTTTTTTTTGCAGATTAACATTCTCTTAAACTTGTTTTGTCTTTGAGAGTCTGTTTCATTTTAATTTAATTTTTTCCTTTGCTCAAACACATTCTCCCAAAACCACTCTCTTAAACTTGCTTTGCTTGTTTATTCTTTTTTTTTTCTTTCTTTCTTCCTTTGTGCAAACATGCATTGTTCATGCAAGTTTTGATTCTATAGATTTGCTTCTTGCATCGTGATTCCTCTTGTTTCTTTCTTTTTTTACTAGGAACATCAACGAGCAAGATTAGCGTTCCTTTTATTCTTCTTGGTTGTAGTTGAATCTTTTGACTCCTTCAACCCCCAACTAAGCTTCTTCACCCTTTTTTTTTCATGTTATTACAACATTATTTCATTTTTATTTTTATTTTGTTATGTTTCTTGCTTATTTGAATTTTGTTTCTTGTGCAGTGCTTTCCAAGTTTTTGGAAGGTTTCTCAATTCTATATTTCATTTATGCTTTGTTTGCTACAGCCATTATTGCACCACTATTGGTGCATCTCCAAGCAATGTTGCTATACCCTTCAAGTTTTCACATTGAGGTTATTTATCTCTTTATGTCTTTCTTTGTTTCTTTGGTTTTTTTTGTTTTGCTTTCTTGTGGAGCAATGTCTTCTAGTGACAAATCGACTCTAAAAAAACATTGTGTTGACATTATAGAGTGCTCGACTATTGCTTCTAGGAACTTTTTGTTGGCATTGTTTGGTTTGGTAGTATCCAATCAACTAGTCTGCATTTTTTTGGCTATGTTGATTTTGAGACTTTCAAGTCTATGGATTTGTAATCTTTTGCATCAACTCTTGTAACCCCTTTCAACCTTGATTATGTTGTCCATGTTCATGATATGTGGGCTGATGATACTTTAGGTTTGTCTATGGAATCACCTAATTGTGTTAATCATGTTGAATCAACTAATGTGGTTGATCCTTCTATTGATCTTGATGCCATTGTTGAACCTGATCCCACACTCTTTGTAAGTTTCCACAACCTTTTTGTTGTGTTAGTTGTTGAAGATTTTGATTCTTTTGGTCATTCTGACTCTTTCCATCCAAATTTTGAAAAAGTTATTTTGTTGTCGCATTTTGAAAGAATTCCTCCTCTTTTACATTTTTATGTTTTTTTTTAATTTCAATTCATGGACATTGATGAAGATAAGTTGTAGAATGTTAATAATGGTGATCAACAATTGAGCAAGCAACCTAAAATGTGGGCTAGAAACACATTTGATGAGGGGCGAAAATTTTGGGGTTTCCACATTAAGAAATCAATTGCTAATCTTTCAGAAGACTTAGATTTCTTCTTTCATTTACACTTTTTATTTTTAGTTGGTTCATTTTTTTTTACTTTTTTTGTTGATTGTTGATGTAGTTGATTTGCATTTCTTTAGCTTATGATTATTTTTCTTCTCATTTTGTATTTGTTCATTCTATTTTATAGGTTGTAGATAAATCCAACAAGGTTTTTTATATTGTTTTGGTTTGCCATTTCATTTTATTACAACACTTAAGCTTTGATCGAAGCCATTGGTAGGTTGATTAGGGCAAAATAGGAACAAGAAGTTGTTGAAACCAAGATGTTTCTTAAATGCCTTTCAATATTTTTACGATGACAGGTTTCATCATGCGAAGTTAGTTGGTGCCGAAGTGGCTCTTCGTGCATCTATTGTTGGTTTCTATAAATCCATGTAAAGGTTGACATTATGTCCAATCATGAGAAGAAGATTTTGGATCAAAAGATTTGCCAATCACCTACACTAACAAGGTTGAATTTGCAATTTGGTTGTTTTTGCATGCGTAATTTCTTCAATCTAAGGTTGTCAAGAACTTTAAGAAATTGATTTCAAGGAATTTTTTGTTATTCAACTACCTATTAGACCTATATTCAAGTTTTGTCAAAGTGCTTCAAAAAATCACCCTATCAACAACTACCCTATTTATTGTGTCATCAACACGTTTCAAAAACTATCAAAACGTGGGCCAATCAATTGGCTAGTCGATATGTCTAATCCACATCCTTGTTCCTTCAAGCTAAGCCATAGTGGAAATGTTTCAATGACATTTGGTTTACCACCATAATAGTTGGTCAAAAGCAATTGCATCTCATTGTTGATAAGTCAATTATTGTTTTTCCTCCTTTGAAAAACAAAGTCTTGTCTAACAATACTGATAAAAGCATTGGAATCATGTGCATGGGAAAGGTGCTTGTTTCTCGCAAATATGATATGGAAGTTATGGAGAAATTTTTTTCCAATTTTTTTTCTTCCCTGCATTTCATCTTATCATTTTTTTCCTCCCATGTTTGCACATAATTTTAACAAAAGAAAATTGTATTTTTTAAAAAAAATTATTGTAAGTATGATGAAATTGACAACATTTCGAAAAAGGGTTATGTTCTATTTTTCTTTTAACCATTCCATTTTTATTTTTATTTGCTTTGATTCTTCTTTTTTTATTTTTTATTTTTTGGTTTATGTATTGTAGGTGTAATCAAATGATAAGCATTTGCAAAATTGGCCTTATAACGCATTATCAGCGGTGGGTTGAAGGTGAATTAGTTACTTCAATATGATGAGGCTTTATGCAACGAGAAATCTTTGTTTGAAAAATCCAAGGTAAATAATATCCCAAAATATATATTTATTATTATTATTATTATTATTATTATTTTGTTTATTATTTTGTTTTTTTTCTGTGATCTTTTCTAATTCTGGTTTTTAGCAAGTGGTGCCTAGTGATGTTTTTTAAAATCTTGATTATGCTACAAGGTAGTCCTCAACTCCTTGATGTTTTGGTTCCTATAGAAGATGTTCTTACTAATTATCCTAGTTTTTCTATTGGGAAATCGGTGTTTGAGGTTTCAGAAGCTTCCAAGAAAGCTAATGTTGATCCATTTGATGATTTCGTCTTCAATGAATTGTTTGAAAATGAACCTCCAAAGTATTTAAAGTGTTTGGAGTCCATTCATGGTCGTCTGCCATTATCTATTATTAACATGAACACCATTTTTGGTCACGTGTTGACCAACTTGCAAAATTGTTTGATTATAACCAATTATGTTGTTGATTCCTCCAAGTTTGTTCACACTTTAATGAACTCTCAAGTTGATGTTGCGACACAACCTCCTACTATGACACAAGTTACTTTTACTTCATCTCTTTCTCTAGTAATTAACAATGCCTTGATTTTCTATTTTAGTTTGGAGGCCTACTTTTTTCTTTACACTTGGCTATTTTTTTCTTTCATGTATTGATGGGTTCCATTTTTGTTTTCATGGCACTTGTTTCTTCATTGACACGAAGGCATCTGACATTTGCAACTTGTTTGATTATAAATTTACAAAATGTATCTACATTTTTTTTTCCTCCTCATATGGACATGAACACATCATGTGTTTATTCATATTTTTTTTAGCCAAATGAATATATGATGAAGCTCAAACATTTTAAACTTTATTATAACAAAAGGTCATAAACTCATTGATTCCTTCTCATTATTTTTGGTATTAGTTTAGTATTTTTTCAACTTTTCCCATGATAGTGAGTCACAACATGTAGGAGGATCACACTCAAGATTCTTTAGCCATAATCATTTCAACCTTGCACATCCTTGCTTCAAAAAGGAACCAATGTTCTTTTCAAGGCATGGAGTGTGAACATGGGGCCATCCCACTTAGACTCCTTGTTTAACTCCTCTTGCATCCTTTCAAATCCAGATGTCATTGCACATTTATGTCTATAATTGAATAGTCCAAGTACCTATTGCTTAATGTGCAAATCATGTCATCCCATGCATTTTCACCTTTAGATGCACATGTTACAACACCACCTTGGCATGTTATAACAAAATAAGGTTTTTAGCCCAACTTTTTTCTCAATTTGTTTTTCCTCCCAAGTTTTTTGGGCCTTTGTTTGTGCCCTTCAGACTTCATTGCTCTCCTTATGTTTCCTACCCCTTTCTTTTGTAGCTTGGGGTCTATGTAAATTGATTATGTGGGACAATCATGAACCCATGTGGTACTTGATAACCACCCTTGTCATGATGGCTCTTGGGCCTTCCTTTTGAAGATTCATGCCTTCTCCTCTTTTTAGGTTAAAAAAGGCCAAACAACATAAGAATTTTTTTGAAGGGCTGGAAACAACAAAAAAAAAAACCAAAATGCCCTTCAAACATCAAAGAAAAAAATCAAGTATAAACAATAACAAGAAAAAAAATACATGAATGGAAATAACACAACAAACAAATCTTAACAAATTCATATATATATTTATTAGTTCTACATTCTTGCCCCGTGGATTGCCAACAAATAATCTCTCATGCTTCAATAATTAACCACAATATTTTTGAGATTACACTTTACCTTACAAAAGTTAAACAACATTTATAATTAAAAAATGAAAATTAATAGAAGGTACATGTGGCCTTTGCATTTCAAATAAAACATACATGTTTTACATAGGGGTTCGACTCTAGGTGTCATTTACCCTTATCCTTGGTTTGGGTTGTAGTTGTGGTGCCAATAGTTGGTTGCAAATCCTTTTTTTCTCCCTCTCCTATTGATGAAGATGAACCGAATGATGAAGAAGACCTAGAGTCTAACGCATTGTACATGTTAGTGTATGTGTCACCAAATAGTGAACTACTTGAACATGGTGGATAATCACTCCTCATCATGTTGAACATAGACTATAAGCAACTACAAGTTGTTACTTCCAATACAATATTATCAAACTTGAAAACAATATTCAACCAAAAATGAAAGTTGATAATTGCATGCAAAATTTAAAATGCAAAGAAGACAAATGATCTATCTACATAAACTAGGAGAGAAGACCTTGGCACTTTTGATGCACAAGTAACAATGCAAAAAACAACTTAGGGAAAAAAAACCTTGGCAATCTTGATGCATGGTAGATGTGGATTTTATTCCTCCTAAATTATTTCATATTTATTGAAACAACATATTTGCACTACCTATATTCACACATTCACAATTTTGAACACACATATTTGCTATTCATTAATACATTATATTCCTAGTTATTTTTTTATAACCAGAATTTGTACTTTAGAATACAATGTAGAAACAATTATAAATAGAATTATAGTTTATTTCATGATATCTTTAATACCATAGATGATTCACACAACACATTGAATATGGAAACTAGTGAAGAAGTTTGTACTTCCTAGTTTACTTAAAACTTCAACAAAATTACAGCAAAATTCCATGTTATATTGAAATGTCCTCAAACAACAAATCCCAATTTGTAGTATTCAACAACATAATTTCTAGATTTCTACAAGTACCTACATATCTCCTCTAACTCCAAAACTATGTGTCTACAAATGTCCTTCACTTTCCCAAAACTCCCACCCTTGGGCAATCCCCAAGTCACCATCAACATGAATCAACAAAACTAAACAAGAATTCCAAATTCAAACCATTAATGTCTAATGACCTATCCCTATATATAATGCTTTGTAATTCCCCAAAAACAACGTAAATCTACCTACTCTATTAATAAGAGCCCAATGACCAACCACCAAAGAAGACAACATGTGTAAAGATGTGAGCAAATAACAAATTATAGGACGAGCATTACAAGCATGAATACAAATCATGACATATTACACATGACGAATATTCATGTTCTGCATGATCAACTTGCTAGTGAAATGATGGTGATTAGAACTTAGATAAATGTGACATGCCTTCATGCTTCTACAACTACAAATAGATCTGCAACAATTTACATTATCTTCAAACAATCATAGTCAACACATGAAGCACATTGGAAGCAACATAAATGCATAATTATGTTATACTTATGACTAGATAATAAATAAGTTAAAAGTTCTTAGTATGCATTAATTAAACTCCAAACCCCATAAACAACCTTTTTTTGTTATTATCTTATCAATTGGAGTTCCCATGTTCAAAAAAAAGGTGCTACAATGTGTCACCAAAATCAAGAGTTTCAACCACAGTTTTTTAAAAGGTGATTTGAATCGTTGAATAAGCAAGATGTTGTTTGCTCTCTAATATATCAATATTATATTCTCACCAAATTTATTAAATGTTCCATAAAATTTTGCCAAAACCACCATTAGATACATGTAAACCTATTAAAGTTTGAAGGTAAGACAACTTTATATGCCTCTTTCATATGCCACATGCTCAAGAAAACTACATGCAAGAATTGAACTAGGACAGTAGTGGTGGCTTAAATAAACCAATTTCTAGATGGAATAAAGTTAGCAAGATGCACCCACTTAGAAATACTATGAAACAATGATTGGGAAGTGAAAGATGCATTAAAAAGGGTCAAGAATATCGTTCGACTTTATTTCAATGTCATCACAATCCACCTTCTTCTTGCCCTTGCCACCTTCTTACTTGGGATATCAATAGTTGTGAAGGTGCAATAACCAGCTATTGTTCCTAAACTTGGACGAAATTGATTTTAATTGCAAGCCTTTAACTACTTTGTTTTTGCTGACATAATTAGACTAATTCATATGCTTTTTCTTCAAGTTTATTTGCTCTTGATGACAACAATGGAGAACTTAATGTCACTAAGATTTGGAATAAGCTTATCAATAGACTCACTGGGGTGAAATCACAATCAATTAAACACAAAAAGTAGTTATCATTCATATAGTCATATTTTTGCACATAAATGCAAGAAAGTAGAGTCAACATGTTTTCAATCATTATCAAACCATCGTGTTGCTCAATAGTGGGTTTATACTTTGTTTTATACAAAGTTGTAGTTATTTGGTTTCACAATAAGGACAAGGTAATTTTTTGTGGTCAAATTGTACGTGTGGTTCCAACTACTTCCATTTTTTCATGCGAGTTTGTCGGATCATTTGCATACTCCCATTAGTTGCATTTGCAAGAGTTTTAAGGTTTGTTATCAATTGGTCTTTTTCTCCCTTGGTAGCCCATATAAATTCATCAGTAACAATATGAACCGGGGTTGTTATGAATAGGTCATTGTTCCCTTTCATTATGACAACAAACATTATACATAATTAAAATGGAAAAATATATAAAAATAGAGAAACAATGATGCTAGATAGAAAATGTGTTGTGGATAATAGAGAAGTGACATGGAGCCAACCCAAAGACTCCTTCCCAAATAAAATGCAAAACTTTACTTGCAAAGATTTTATTTTATTTTCTAATTCCTCGAGCTTCATCTCATATTGTAGCCTTATGTATATAGGATCAAAGTTTTAAAATATCTTCATCTTAGCTTCCATCGCAACAAGAAAACTAAGAACATTAACTTTTTACTCTATAACAATGTAGAGAATACATCATGTGGTGTCTAATGAATGTTATATGACCAAAAGGCACAACTGCAAAGTCCTTTAAGTAGGAACGTAACATAAGGCAAGTTCACCCAAAGATAAACAAGTAGTAGGGAAGATGATTTTAGACATTAAAAAAATAAAATAAAATTGCATCACACATTCACCTATTTTTTCTGAAGGTGAATGGTAAGTTCTTGAAGCTATTTGCAAAAATTCTCTTTGGCCACCACAATAATATTAGTTTCACTAGAAGGATCACTTGTGTGGATAGACAAAAAAAATTAGAAGTGAATGTTTCAGAGTTTAAAAAAGGACGAAAAGGATCCCATTAACAACATACATGAATTATAGACATCCTACCAGCTAGTAAGAACATTCTTCCATCAACGTGTGTGCTTCTAAAATCCTTAATCTTGGAAACCTAAATCCTTCAATCCTATTACCCTAAACCTTAAATCCTAGTAACTTATATACTTAAATCTTGGAACTTTAAACCTTACATCCTCATACTAACCCTAATTGTTAATATTTTGTAACCTTAACCCTAAATCATTTGAGGAAAGTCCTAGATTTTGATATCATTAGGTATTAAGAGATCCATGGATTTTTGGGAGTTCAATTCATGTTGAGTTTGGACCTCATAGTCGATGTCAACTAAACACTTAAAAGATTGACCGATTGACATTTGCTCATCTATTTAAGATGTCCTCCCTTGTTGCAAGGAGATCCCTTGAACTTTGAGGTGCACTCTATACAACCCAACAACTCAAATGACCACATTTTTTTTGTGCGCCCAGATTCTTACGTTCATCTTGGAAGTTCTGAATTAGCGCTGATTAAGCACCTCCAAAGTTTTTTTGGTCCATGAAATCTCTTGAGAACCTAGAGGTTGTTTCAGATCTAAATTGCTTTAAAATATCATTCCAAAAAAATACATATACAAACTCGATTTTTCGAAGAAAGCTACTAATTAATAATATTCTGAATAGCTTCATTGAGCTCTTCGGTGCTTTGTGTAGCATCAAAAAGCTCTAGTAAGAGCTCAAGATCTTTGAACAATAATCATACTCAACCACCTCTAAAGGTCATGTGTTGTCGTAAAGCAACCATTATAGGAGAATTCATCCAAGAACTCTTCCAAGGTCTAGAAAATAATATGGCCTTTTCAAGGTCAAAATTGAAATTGAAATCAAAATCGAAAACAGGAAAGTAACTTGCCTCTTCAATTGTGTTGGTTTAAGTTGGAAATGGCTCTACCTTCATATTTGAAACAAGCAAATATGTGAATTTATACAACCTTGAAAGACTATATTGTAAGTCTAAAAGACTTGAAAAAATGGGTACATTAAACTTATCTCCTCCTTTATCACTTCTTGGTGTTTAAGCTAGAGGTTTATCTTGCTTGATTATGCCATCTGCTTTCTTTTTTAATGCTACTTTGAACTCGTCCACAATAAAATGTCCCTTTCCTTCTCTTAGGTTTCAACCCTGCTATTTTGTGTTCTTCTTTTGGCATTTGTAAACTTTCGTATGACTTGAACCTAATTATATTTCAACAACTTTTATTTATACTGCAACATGTTACCACTCAAATTTGATGACTTGTTGTTACTGTGCATTGTGAACAATCAGAGTTTTCTATAAAACCACAATAATTTGTTATTATGGATCCAACCTTTCTATTCATGCTAACCAATTTGTAACTTATTTTTATTACTTTTTGAAGTTCAACAAAATTTTGTTAGCCTTTTTAATGCACATTCATACTAATTTTTAATTTTTAAGCAAATGTTGGAATGTAAATTGACATTGACTGGTGTTTTGGTCTTCTAGCATGAAATCAATTATCAACCCTACTAGCATTCTTGCCGATATTTTCTGCCATGTTACACATTTTGTGGCCTAACATCTATAAAATAATGGCAATCAAGGCTAACATGAAAATGTTATAATGTTTATAAAATTTGGCAAACTTGTTTTTAATTTTTTTTAAAATTAGGCTATATAACCAAAGCTTTATAATATTTATGAATTTGTGTTTGGGTGGGTTATGATTTGTGTGGTGATATCAATTTTTATTTTTGCTACACACATGTCCATGCAATTATTACTTTATAAATATTTTTTTTATAATTTCTTTTTGTTCCATTAATGAAAAAAAATACCATTATTGTTGATGAGTTTTTATAGAAAATAAATAGTTTAAAGCACACAGCTTTTTTGAGGCTTCCACCAATATTTTCTTAGGTTCAAATTTACTTACATTGGGTTACTAAAAATTGGGACTTCCTATATGGGGTCATTTTTTACAAATGGTGGGAGAATTAAGGATGTCATTGGACATGATTTGTGGATAAATCATAGGATTTTTCATAAGTTTCAAATTTCTTTTTGCATTCATTCACTTTGAGCATATTTATTTAATTCATGGAAAAATTGGACATATAAAATTTGGCCATGAACCTTCAATTATTTTTGGCACAACTTGGTGTTCATTTATGTTATCATATCATTTCGACTAGGATTTTCTTAAATTTTTTAAAGCCACACAATTTATTTTCTGGTTCAATAATTTGTAATGAGTGTTAAATTATGTTATTTATATTCAACCCTTGTATTCAAGCCTTGCACTGTTGCCTTCTTTATGTTTCTTTTCCTACAGTCCGCTTGGAATTCCTTCCCCTTGGGACTATTTCAATGCTTTCACCAATGGGATTGCACGATTCAAATCAAAGGTGTTCTTGTGATAGTGGTCTAATGTGGCCATCATTTGGTTTGTGTTAATGAACACCCACTGCCATCTCTTTGGCTTTTTAATTGGGCCCACTTTATTGATCTTTTATAAGCAGGGATGACATAATTTTCTTTTGTCCCAATTGTTCTTATTATTGTTCCAAACATATTTCTTGCAAAGTATCTCCAATTAGGAATCATTCATTTATAGTATCCCATGATGGATTAAAAAGCAATGATGTATTATGATGTTATTGATTGGGGTTTACTAGAGTGACCTTATGACATATTCACTTTGCGTTCCTAGAATTAGGTCCTTCCTTGACTAAACATCACCCCCAATACTTTGGTTGCATTATTGTTATTAGTTTCATTGTTTCCTTTACACATTTATGCGCCTTTTCAATGTTGTATGTGTCCAATGTTGGGATTGTTGTCAATATTTTTTAATGCATTGTGTAGGGTAATGTTTAGTTTTCTTTTTGCCACCAATACTACATTTGTTGTTGCATTGTCAGCTATATTGACGAGACTTTATGTGAAGGAAAATTGTATATGTTCTTTAACTTAATTATTTATAATCCTTTGGCATTATTCTTCATGACATCAAATAACCTTTTGTGCGCTATTGTTACTCATCAATTCATTTTACTAACAATATGTTTGTGTCCTTGTGTATCTTGCATTGAATTCTCTAGTTTTAGTTCCTCATCTATTTTTCAATTTGAGTTATTGATGGAATGACATTTTTTGTCTTCTTATTGTTATATTGTTGTGAGATTTATCTTAGTGTTTGCCTTCTCTTTTACTCTTGATGGCTACTTCACATGTTATAAGAAAGCTAGATCTTACCATCTTAATATTTAAATTTGGAGTTGTCAAAGTGACAAAAATGTCTTGTGTGCAATGTTTGGGTTTCTGGTGGGGATCTCTGCATATTTCTAAAGATGTTTCTTACGTCGAATGAAACATTTAAAAAAAAATTATTTATCAAGTTCCTAATGTGAACTCTAAAGAGATGTTTTGGATTATTACCAATGGCAAATATCAAATTGTTAGTGAGCATGCCCTCGACAATTCTCAAGATACTTTTTTAACACGGGGCAACATTGCATTAGTGGCAAACATTGTTGCAAAAGGCATCATGATGAAAGAATAACCCAATCTAGTTTCCCACAACTCGAAATTTTATGTCTAATGGCAAAGTCATCGTTTATCGCCTTTGTGATTCTTCTAAAGAAGATGACCCATCCCTTCTTGATGCGGTTGTCCCTTTTTACATGGATTTTCAACTTGCCGAAAAACAACTTCTACACTTGGATGTGTCACAAACAGCTCCTTTCCCCAATGTTGTTGATTCACTAAATATAATGTCTTTGACTTCGCACACTTCTTTTGAAACAAAATCCCTTGATTATAGTGCCATCACAATTGAATTTGTGAATTGTTTTCTGACAAAATTCAATGGTGACATTTGATTTGAGCTTCTTCTTTTGCATCATTCATTGGGACATTTTGAACAATTGCAAGGTATGGACAAAAAATATGATGGTGATGTTTAGTGCAAGTTGCAAACCAATAACATCAAGAATGTGTTTGGATTGGGCTTTAGAATGACCAAATGCCTTGGACATTTGTGTTGTCAAAATTATTTCTATCCTTTGTTTCTTCGCACAATAAAGGTAATTGGAGTGGTGATTATTTTCAGCTACCAATAGTTGGGTAGTGTTTTGTGAAATCCTTGGTTAGTACCAATAGTGGTAAGTTTTGTGACTCTTCACCCACATGTCTACAAGCTTGCAGTTGTAGAATGTATTATGTTGTTCACAAATTTCCAAATCTTTCAAGATTTACAATCCACTTGGGCAGCCATTCGCATCTAATTATAGAAGGGATGTGTAAAAAATTCTTCTAGGAGATGAAGATAATGCATGGTTGTCGACGAGGTTTGTCACATGACAATTGCTACATCTTCAACTATTGTTTTGTTTATAAGTAAGACTTTTCTTTCATGTCACTTGTTCAATGAAGACGAAGAAGGTCATGTGGAGCTCTTCAAAGGTGAAAAACTAAATCAAACATTGTTAAAGTTCGCTCCTTAGGTGAGTCCAATAATTTCCATTTGTCATAATTGTTTTGGAATTACTTTCATCCATACATTCAACCAATCGGAAGTTTCATCCCAACAACTAATCTACTTCCAATTGTCACCCAAAAATTTATCCATGTTCCATGTTTATCCAAGTATTTCATCCTTTTTGTAATTTTCATCCATGTAAATGTGGTTTTCATTTCGCATAATTGTTTTGGAATTAATTCCATCCATACATTTCAACTTGTGAAAATTTTCGTCCAAATTATTTGTCAACTTGTAATTATCATCCAGACAATTCATTGATGTTCAATAATCATCCAAAATTTTCATCTATTTTGTGACTTTCATCCATGTACATGCAAAATAATATTTTCCACATCATTCTTACATGGCATAGGGATATTCTAAGAATATTTTATCCACATCATCAAAACATTCCAAAAATATCCATTCTTGTTCATAGGCTCATGCTCACACTCACATGTTCATTTCATAGTGTCATTGCACCCAAGCCTAGGTATTCTAGATCATGAATATTTCAACCCTAATAATCTAGTAAGGGCACTTAAGTAATTTCATTCACCGTGCATATGTACATCTCTCAAAAAGAAAACCTCAACTTTACTAAAACACCATTGAAACATCCATAGGGGTAGAAATTTGTGGAAGTCATAGTAGTCCCAACAAGGTCATCATGACACATTTTTAGTGTTCCTTACCATGCATGACATCTTTCAAAATGCAACAAGGCACTCTACTCATAATTTCACATTCAAAATCCTCTGGACTTTCATCACAATAATCAGCTCCTTCAACCATTACAAACATGTCTTTCATATTCCTAAATTGGATAATGATTTATTTTCAAGATGTGTAAGGGGCATATCTCCTTCCTTGTCTTCAATTTTGCCATTGACTTAGTCTAAACATCATGGGTTAGTTGTGTTGCATCTATGTTTTCACTATTGGGTCAATTAGATGCAATGACATTGCCTTTATTGACCTAGAAATTAACACACTAGACAAAGTTAGTCACGACAACCCCTTTCCAAGCATGGTGAAACTTGCCTTCACCTACAACAATGACACAAGATGTCTTCATCCTTTGGGCTTGCCCTTGCGCACATACACAGAAAAATATGAGTATAGAAAAGATCATTCGGAAGCCCATGTATGATTGATGTAGGGGCATTGTAAAATTGGGCTTGTGTTTTAATTCCTTGTGCTACCTGAACATGTGCCATCTATACACACAAGTATTCATTAGTCCAAATTACTTAGGAAACATAGACAAATATGTTAATTGTTTTATCCACAACAACCAAATGCCCCCACACTAATGGCAAATGCTTATGCTATAATCTACCTCTAGATTCTAAGAGTTGCCATGACCCAATTCAAATTGTTGGGCTTTGTTTTGAAATAAGTATTCTAAAAACTAGGGTTGTTAAATTGTAGATAGTACACCATAATCAAATCCCATTCAACATGTAATCTAAGTTTTTTAGACTTGAAACTTGAGGATATGCACAAAGAAAACATTAACAAACATCAAAAGAAGGAAAGGTATGAATGTTAACCTAAAATGTGCAAGCAAAAATTGTGATCAAGCATGCTCAAAAAATGAACATGAATTCTACCTAAATGGCCACCACTTGAGCATAGACCTCAAAGTGAAGCAATCTTGATGTTGTTTCCTAGTTTGCCTTGGACGTATTTTGGCTTGCACTTTGCATTTGCAAGGTCAAAATTTTAGCACCAAGGGGGGATGCTAAAGTCATTTGCAATATCATCTTCATTTGCTTAATTACGACAGATGCGACTAATTACATGAAATTACATGCTTATGAGCAAACATAACAATGTACACATTGAGCTCAATTAGATTCATTAGAACCAACAATAGTTCTTGAGTAAGATGTTGTGGACAATAAGTCATCTACATACCCTAGATCTCCCCCATGGTTCTTTTATATTTTGCTCAATGAAAAAAGGTTGACTACACATTGAATCATAGTGTAGGTGAAGAAAGATATCTCTCCATGAGATTGCAGATTTAAAACCTTATAACATAATAGTTCATTTGAAGGTTACAACACTAAACACCTAAACATTCAAGGAAAACATCTTCACACACTAAAAATTCACCTATGCACACCTTCTGCACACAAAATCCACAAAATCTTGAACTAGTTTTCAAGGTCATTTAACTATGGTGTTTCAACAAGGGTCCAAGCTTTCCTTTCTCGCACTACAACTAATAAATTCCACCAAAAGAAAACAACAATGATGCCTACCACATAAAGGTTAAGGCCAAAATATACATTTATCTTTCTATACAACTTTACATTTAATTTTAAATGTAAACCATACATGTCTTAGGTATTTCACCTAAGACCAAACAATGTATCCTATAGACTAACATCATGCACCCTAAACCCTACAACCATACATGGTGATGTGACCATTTATAGACTTAGGATTGAACATACCTAAACCCTATCCTATAACCCACCATTGTGCACTATAAGGCTTTTTGCATAGATTTGAAAGAAACATATATCATTTCTTTAATATCTTGTTTTGAACTTTGTACAAGGCAAAATACATGTTCAACTTCTCGCTTGTAGAAGACAAAGCACACTACAACTTGGCACATGCTGAGACTTATTTGCAACTTGAGCATATGAGTTGTTAGATTATGCACTTCTAGATTTTGCACTTCTAGGTTTTGTGCTTCTCATTGTTTTCTCACCATTTGTTTCGCTAGACACAAATTTTGGTTTGGAGTGTTTGCAATAAGGTGAAGAAGATGAGGAGTTCGGGCTTTTATTTTCTAATAATGTTTTATTGGTGCTAGTAGTTGGTTTAGGGTTTCTTGCATTGAGTGACAACATTGAAATATAGTTTTAAAAGTCTAAATTATCCCCACAAATATAGGTGTTCATCCTCACAACCTAATCTTCTTTTTTAACTTCATAGTTAGGTTACGACCATCACAACTGTTAATCCAATATGAAATGTAGCACAATCTTCAAGGAAACTTGTTGCAATGGTGCTCCTACCCTATATTCCTTTATTAATACTCAATGTAACATTGTGAAAAAGTGTGGGTTTTGTAATATGTAGGGTTAAAATAACCTCTCAAGCTGGAAGTGACCTTCTATTTTAACATATTGCACAGTCCATTGGTTAGAAACGTGGATTTATTTATTTTTGTTCTAGATTTGAAAACAAGACATGTTAATTTGGCTACAAGTCCATTAGTTTCAACAAACTACAAATCCACTAGTTACAAGGGTGTTTATGTTTTGTTCAAGCTCTGGAAATTCCCTTGACATTGATTGTTGAGTAAATGGTGTTGATAATGGAGTTATACTCATGAGTCCCACATCAGATGTAGTTGCTGCTTTCACATTAGCTATAGTTGCCCCTCCCACAATAGTTATCCTTCATGCACCAACCTTGACAAAAATTGGGTCAATGATTTGCTTTTTGGAATTAAATAATTGGGCTAAAAAAATAGCAATAAAAGAAACATATGAGGTGGTGATGGAAGAACAAATGGGAAAAGGTTTGAAACCTCGTGTTGTAGAAGTGACTGTTAAAATGACTATGATGGCAAAAATGCATGGGATGACCTAGCGAGGTCTCAAGCACCCTGTCATCTTGATGTGTTCATTGTACATGTTAAATATCATAATCCTATAGACATGGAATCACTTGAAGCCCAAATGGATGGGCTTTTTTAATACAAGCGTAATCTTTTACACCAAAAAGAATTTGAAAATTATGTGCGTCAAATTTTGAAGTGAGAGAGGTTGAAACTTAAACATATTTTCACACACATGGCCCAATGAACTTGCTCACTTGGCATAGACCTAGCTCAATGGGAGCGACTCATGAAATACTACAAATGATAATACAATAATGAAAGCCTCTCACATGTCCATTACTTGAGGGAACCGAATAAAACCATCAAAATATGAGTGTGGTGGCAAAGTAACAATAGTAAAATGCATGTATGCACTTTTTGTAAATTTTTATTTTTTATCATGTGCATTTTGTTGTAGCATTGGTTCATGGGTGGGTGTGCCTTGTAGAAAAAAATGAAAGCTAGGAGCCTTTGATTCACATAAATTGCAATTACAGGGCTAGAATCTAAACAAACATTAGCAAAGACATTTAACACAAACTTAAACCTTTTAAACCAACATGATGGTTTTGTTTTTATGTTCCATTTTTCCCTGTAGTTTTTTTCCAATAAAAGTTTAAGGATCATAAAAAGTTTAAATAGGCTTTAAAAGTTTAAATCACCCAAATAATTTATATTTGAATAGACCCTAACTGTGTGATTCCATATTTGGTAATGTTCATGGATATCTACAAATGTGTTAATTTATTCTGTAGGGTGGCAACACGGTTATTATCATCACATGTCACAATTATTGAATCTAAGTTGCCTAAAATACTATCATGATTACACAAGTGTTGGAGACTTGCAACAAAAATGCCAAGTCAATCCAATCCTTCAATTCCATCATATTGGAGATTATGCGACAAATTTAAGCAAATGGAATGGGTATGGGGAGTCCTGACATCCATAATAAATATAAATATGCCAAATGAGATGGTTGTAAATGAGCAAGTGAAAGCTTGCAAAGGTAAGAACTTGGCTCAAGAATTTGATGCTAGTGGTGCACTAGATGGGCCAATGAAATCCAAAGATCAAAGCAATGGTGAATCATTTGATTACACAATTCCAATAATAGGTTAGCAACAATTCTTGGTTGTTGATGTTTTTACTTGCAAAAGTCTACCTACTCAAGTGAGTGTCCCGATCATTCGTGGTTATGATTGCATTCATACCTATACAATTCATTATACTATAATTGTGCATTCCATTTCTTAGTGACCACATTTCCATAAATTTGTGGAATTAAAAGATAGGTTGGCATCCTTGCACACATGTTGATATTTCTATCATTGGTTTTTTTTCCAAATATGTGTCCTTACAATTATTCCTTGTTCAACATGGTGAACTAAATAAATTGTGTTGTGGTTCCACATAATGGATGTGCTTGATATGGATACCACATTGCCTAATCATGTATGTATATTGTAACTAACTTAATGTAGTCCTTGAGTTTCATGGCGCATGTATTATTCCTAGTACTGATTAGGGTGGGACATTGAACTATCTCCTCATTAATTCATGCAAAAGACCAATGTGGTAATCGAGTTGCCGATCTAGGTATGTGTGTAGATTGCATATTAATTAATCATCCCATTTAATTGCACAAATTCAATTTTATGTTTTGAATAGATTTTGTACCACCTTTTAAATTGTGGCACCATAGTGTACATTGGCCAATCCAAATAACATGGGGTCTTTCATATGATGAGTTGAATTAAACAATGTTGTTTGTGTAATAATGTGATTACCACAAAGCTGAGTGAACTCCATGTAACCTTTCAAACAACTTAGAGCACGACTTGACAACTAGGAATTGATAAAATGATTCAGGTGGGTTAACATAAACACAAATTTCCATTGCTTGTTAAAAACATTATAAATGTTATGTTTATGTACTTCATATTGATAATGTAACTTCTTATTTTGTGGATTCATTCAAACAGATGAAGCTAAATATGTCACAGTTGATTCACATCAGATTCTAGAACGAAAATCAACCACCAATGCACACAATCAAGTTTTGATAATAAACTTGATTCTTAATCTTTTTTAAGAAATCAAACCTAACACCTTTTTCTACCTTATACTAGATGCACAATATGATTACAAGGTCATTAAAAAAAATTAGTACCCAATTGCATTCAACATAATTGTGATCAACCTTGTGTTAAAATTAGTGCACATATGTTTGGGTTTATTTGGGCAATAGATCACGAGGTTGAAGAAACCAGTTAGGGTAGACCTCCCCATGTTTAGATCTCAAAAGGATGCCACAACATCACAAGAGGCATGTATGGAAATCTCAACCACACACAAATGTAAGTCTAATTTATACCAATATTGACTTTAATATGCTTATACAAACATTTATTGTGGTGTCATATCAAACAACAAACCTTTGATGGTTCATGGTTGCAAGTTGTTTATTCGATTTGCAATAGGAAAAATGGTCTTTTTGTTAAATAAACGTACGCCTACAACAAGTGCAGTAGTTTCTAGAGTTCCAAGGGATTTGTTTCATGGCAAGGAAATTGTAGATGGTGTGTACAAGGTGGAAGTGCGGGGATTGATGCTCCCATGTGCACCTTTGCCTTTCCCAAATCATAACAATTCACTTGAACAACTATTATTCAAGCAAGTGTGTGGTCAATTCAACTTATGGGAAAGTGCCATGATGTGGAAAGCTAGTTAAGTACTTGTTTTCTACAACTATTGTAGTTATTGGTGGCATGTGTTGAACATTATATGTAGTATCTCAATGTGTACAATGCCATGTAGTGACAAACTTGTTGAACCCTTTTGTTGTTAACATCTCTTGGCTCATTATGTTTCAATCAATTTGAAATGTTTCAATTTTCCTTAACATTAGTCATAATATTGCCTTGCATCTTTTATAGTGGAAAGTGTAATGGCACGTCCAACCTCCTATGCAACTATTGTAGTCAAATATATAATAACCTACCAATTTGGTAGTCGCACAAACAACTGAATTTATATTGTAGGATGCATTTACAACATGTCACATGACAATAATTTATTTAGGTAATAAATGGACTGGACTTGCAAATGGTGAACTACCTTGTGTATAAAAATATCATGCCATGTGGATATAATAAAATTTTCATTCACTAGTAAAAATCTTGTCATTTGCAAATAAAATTGTTGTTTGTGATTATAATGTGTCATTTGTGACTATAATAATTGCAAATGACAATTTTAATTGTAAACAATTAGTTGCAAATGACAAGATTTTTACTAGTGATTTCATTTGAAATATTTTCCAACAAATGGTGAACTACCATGTGTACAAATTATGTCATACCACATGGAAATAATAATATTTTCATTTGATTTATAATATTTTACAACAATTGGTGCATTTCCATATGTAAAACATATATAATATCATCTGGAAATAATTAAATTTTCAATTGATTAAGCATAATTTACAACAAATGTGCATTGGCATGTGTAAATTGATGCCACATTGGCAACAATTAAATACAATATTTGAATATTTTATTTTCCAATTAAACCAATGTTATGTTCCCATGTGGACATAATAAATCAATCTAACGCTAATTTTTTATTATTATAGCCATTGATACATTGCCATGTGTAAATAAATAAATGCAAATATTACAAGTAGTTGCAAATGTAGTCACAATGAATGGGTCCACGTAGGCCATATGCAAATAATGTGGGTTCATTGTAATTCTAGTTGTAAAGTTCGGATCCATGTTAAATTTCATCATCCATGGTTTTGGATGACAAGACAGTGGGAAGTTGTAGGGTCTTGCGAGTCTTTGTGCAACTATGCATGGTGTTTCATTTGCGACTACATGACTTTTGCCACTTGTTTTAGATGACTATAGTGTTTTTCAATTGTAGATGTTCATTACAAGCAAAAATGTAGTCGCAAATTAAGTGGTTAATTTCCAATTTTCTTCTATTGTAAATTATACAAATATAGTCAATTCAAAATTATTGCTTCACCATGACATATTGTAATGCCTTGGCCACTTTGCTACATGTTTGTCAAATAACTAATTAATTTTTAAATTCAATTTCAACAAACAATAATTATCAAATTTTTATTTTCCTTCACAAATTTATTTTGAATTTATTTTGAAAATTTTAACATTTTTGAAACTAATTCCAATGACAATAATTTTGAGGAATTGTTGGTATATGAGTGGTTTCCTATAACTTTTCATAAGCTCTTCATTGATTTTGCATAATCCTTCACGTGGTCATCCCTTGACAATTCCAAAAACATTTCCAAGTATAACTACTTCATTTCGAATCTTAACTACCTCATTCCTTTCACAATAACTATCTCTTATCTTTATAATTATTTCACCCATTTCCTTACCCATCAACATGGGTATGAAAATGCAAATTAACATGTGCCTTTGCATGTCCATGGTATTTATATTAATTGAAATTAAATTTGACATTGACATAAATAATGATGAATTATTGATAATCATATGAAAACATAACAAGAAGGAAAATTGTCACTAATAGTGCATAGCAACACGAAGCCCAAGTAGAATTAGTATGGAATTGGCCCATGTAATATGGTATACAATTATGCCAATATGACAAGACTAGAAAAAGAAAAGGGAATATTTAAATATTTTGGTGACAGTTTTGTTTAGAAATTGGGTTTGTTCAAAATTCAAATAGACCATCATCAAACTCTTTTGATCTATGTATATGTGTAATCTAGTCACATTATTGGCCACGTCCTTATAGTCGTATATGTTATGGTAAAATTGATGGATTTTGACCAATTATGGTGTCATGTAATAGTTATATGTGTTAGATATGATTACAAACATTAGTCATAAATCCATGTTTTTTACACAATGCGGGGTATTACATAAAACTAATGGGATGAAAACATGCCAAAGTATGCCGTAAAAGTAGTCACAATTTTGCAAAAATTAACAATGTTAATTTTGGAAGCTTGCAAGTATGTGAAACCTTTTGACATTGAATTTTAGAACTAGATTAATATATCATATGTGAAATGGACAAATTAAAAACTTAAGATTTTGTATTAACCTTTTTTTCAAATACTTTCAACACACTTTGTAAAAACTACATGCTTGCCCACATTGGTAAAAATTGTCAGTTTTCTACATGTACAAATTGTAATTCCAAAATTCCAAAGTTCCAAAACATATTTTGAATTAAGATATAGCTTGAAACATCCATAAACAAGTTACAAAAGTGAATTATGGTCTACATGTATGTATATAAAAATATGTTTTGGATGCATGATGACATAAAATGACAAAAATGTAATTTTTAGTAGCTTTTTATTTTTCAAATTCAAATTCAAATTTCAATGCATGCACAATAAATGTCAATGAAAGACATACAAATGTTGTGGCATAATTTCAACAACTTGCAATTTCCTATGTTTAAGCTTAAAGAGTGAAAATGCAAAATTTAGCTAGTCTTTTTTTGGACAAGTTCCATCCTATTCACTTGCCTATTCCTTTCTTAGAAAATATTTTCTTTCCATTTCCAATTTTCTTACCAAAGGTATCCAAACATATTTCCTATGTACTTTTCTATGAAATGAAAGTGTCCATGACTAACAGACTTTACCATGTTTTGACATTATGCTTATTTTTTTAATCCATGATTATGTTGAATTTGTGAATTTCATAAATATCAAATCAAATACTGCGGTTTATCCATATTGTAATATTTTAAAAAGAAGTCACATTTTCTTTTTAACAATTGATCATTGACAACCAGTTGATCCAAAAAAAAGACAAATTACAATTGGATATGGGTGCAAAATCACCACAAGTGATTTGAATTAGAGGTCAATCCAAATAAGGTGATTATGTCTTAATAATTGTATTATTAAGGGAAAATCTAATAGCCAAACTCAAAGTAAGTTGGGTCAATGGAACTAAAATAATTTTTACTATCTAGCACTTGTGCAACTACTTTGGTTTTAGAGTAAAAAATAGTGATATGCAACCTAATCCCCTAGCCTTTGCCAAGGTGTTGTATTTTGAGCACCAAGACGTCAAATGATGTGAACAATGCCAAAAACATACTAACATGATTGCCCATTATACTGTAATTTGGTAGGGCTTCACAGTATTTTATGGATGTTATCCTCTACATTGTGGATGCTTATTCTTAATGGAAATAATGTTTAAAACTATGGCCAAAGGTATAAAGATATATGAAATATGATTTAAGATATGAAATAATATTGTTTAAGACATTTGATTAGTTAGTGTATAAGGTGTGGAATTAGGGATAAGAGATATTTTCATGCACTAAGAAAAAACTTAGATACAACTTCAGCTTTAAACCAAAGGACTCCCAAAATAAAAAATTAATCACTTTTCCCTAAGATATGGATATGGTGACCATGGTCAGATATATTTCCTATATTTGACCAATATAAGCATGAGGTTTTATAATCAAGGATAAATGATAATTTCATGTCTTGTAATTAAAATTAGATCTAAACAAGGTTGTCAAGGGTTGGGGGTTTTAATTAATCAATGTATAAAGTATGAAAAAGAAACAGAGCTAATATTTTGTCTTGTGATTATATTTAGATCGAAACAAAATTGTCTAGGGTTTTGATTGATCAAGGTATAAGGTATCAAATCAAGAACGAAGGATAATTTCGTGTCATAACATTAAATTTAGATACTATCTTATGTATGAACAATGACTACAAATAATAAATTTACCCCTCAAAAAAAGACTAACCATTTTCAACCTCAAAAAATCCCCCATAAACTAGTTCCAAATTATATTCATCCCTGGAATTATTAAGAACATGTGAGAATAAATGTCAAGGCAAGATATGATGTCATCACTCACCATTACAAAAGCACTCCCTTGCAACCACAATGAACAATTTGGGTGCACGTGGATAAGAAGCATACCAAGAAGCTGACTGTGAAACATAGAACTCAGGAGTTGCCCATCTTGTTTGCAAAATGCTGATCATGCTCAAGGTTTTCCTTGATAGAAAGTTGTTCCTGCAATTGTCCATGTAAGTAACAAAGTGCTGGAATCGACTTAAGTAAATGAAGAGAGTACAATTTACACTATATTTTCAACTGAAAATAAACTCAAACACTGCACACAAAGTACTTTCTTTCTGTCACTGCACATTACTCAATACTCCTACAATAAACAGTACTGACAGCAGCTAAGTGGTGAGCAGCTGCTGCAAACTCACAGATTTAGAGACATTACTGCTACCTGCAGCACATCCTAATCATATAGCTCCTGGAAGATTGAAACTGGGGCAATGCACTACCCAGCCCTGACCCATGTAACTGGGCATTTTACAATCTTTCTCCTTCACTGTGAACTTCAAACTTCAACAGACATGCTTAGCTCATGTTGCTCAGCATTCAGGTTTCTTATGACCCCCCTGCACTTCACCATTTTGTGGATGAATGCTATCTTACCAGAAACCACAGAGACCATCTGTAGGATATTGAGTGGCATGGTACTCCAATGGGATCCCACAGTTTCAAGTAAATAAACTGAGAAGCAGCATTAACAGCAGCAAACTAGGATTGAATGAGACCTATTGTATTGCATATCAGTGAGAGAAAAGTTAAACCTCCACAATTTGGAGAACTAGGAAACAAGTTCATAAGCTAATAAGAGTCATTAAAATCTCAAAACAATGACACAACACAGAGCAGCCTCCAACTGTGTTGCCCTACCTATTAGGTACATAGGGCCCTTGGTTTTGGCAATGGCAAATTGCCCATATCACTGCAAGTGCCAAATAAATAGACGTGAGAATCTTCATGTAGGCAACCAGGGTCATTACTCAGTTGCTGTGAACTGGAAAACCTGTACACACACCTGCTCAAGTTGCTTCAAAACTCCCCTCTACTGCTTTACGTGCTTTATGAGACAGGCTCCAAAGCATGATGCTTGCTGTCAATGTCAGTATCATCTTGGGGCGGACCTGATGAATAAGGAACCCACAAAAAATCTTTCAACAATTCTTTCATCATAACTCAAACAGAAGACAAAATCTGAATCAAGCAGATGGTCCTAATGTCCCCTCTATTGACCTTTTGATTTGTTGTGGGGCCCATTGCCCTGCAAAACACAGTAAAACCAGTGCTACACTCACATTACTTTGCATACTAAAATGATGGAGGCTAGCTGGAAACTGGGGGGACAGAGAAATAAAATGGTATGGAGAGGCACATTGCTTTCCATGTTCTTGGCAATGATTTACTAGGTTCATCTTGCTGAGTAGTAGTGCTTCCCAAAGGTTCAATAATGCATGTCTATGAGATTGCAGAGGAAACTCCATAATAGTACATTGAGTGTAACCATTGTGTCAGTTCCAGCAAAACCAAAACTAAGACAACCAGAATGAACACCGTCATAAGCTATGTCGGTGTCACTCACAATGTATCAGATCATCATCTTCATCATGAATAGCCCTGATTCCCCACTGACTTCACTAGCTCCCAAGGGTGGGTATGGGTGAGTACATAATAATCTGCCCAAACTTTTACACAAGCATCTGCATCCTGAGTTTCTGTTGCATATCTGGAAGCAGGCATGATGCTGTCTAGCACTCAAAGACATAGCTAGTCGAAAATTCAGTAATATCCTCATTCGAGCAGCAACAAGCTTGTGAGGTATGCTTCATCTCATTTGCGCTTGCCCCTCTATGGGGCAAGCATCTAACCCTAAAGGCAAAGAGGCTAACATCGAAGGCTATAGTCAGGGCCTCCTTCACCCTAAACATATCCTTTAAGCAACAGCATCGGTCTTATTGAAATTGTAATATAACTTAAAACAGGCAAAAGAATTGAACTCAAGAATCCAGCAAATGCAATAGCTGAAAATCAAGAAATAGAACTTACCTCAACAATGTCATCCCACAGAAGGAAAATTGAACACCCCAGCTTTCTTGCCACACTAATAATGTAGTTGGCATTTTTCCTTTTCTCTTCCTCTGCAATTGCACCATCTCTTCATTAGAGAATTTCAGTGCTTTAAAGACAGTCACCAGTTTCCATGAGCAACTACAAGCATCATTTGAATTCTGCTTGCTCCACCCAAAAATCCCCCCCAATCCAAAGTGCAAGGGTTCACTAGTAGGGTGTGTACATTGTTTACATAGCCCCATATGTTATCTACAGTGCTTACCAGTCTTTCCATTGGTCACCAGGGACCAGTTTACTACACTTGGTTCCACTGCACCCAATAGATTGAGAAAGAACAGCCCTGATGAAAGAGTGTTATCCTACACATTTATACCACATACCACAAAAACCCTGTCAAAACCATATCTTAAGATAAGATAAATAGCAGAAGATTCTGTGGACCTCAACAAACTAGAGCCATGTAAGGAGGCCATTCCTGACAAAATACTTATAAGCTGGTCATTAAGGACACAGGTCATACCTTGTAACTCTCCATTTGAGTTGACTTTCCACTGTTTTTAACCTTCACATTTGCCCAACGCAAAATTTCCAAGTCAGTTACTGGCCGGCCCTGAAGTCTTAAGTTCTTTGGCAACTGAAGAAGATGATACCGCATCAGCTGCCAGAGGTAGGCTGCAATGCACCACATCAAGGAGTAGTCATCAATTAGCCTTACTGATGAGCACAGAGAATTTCAGGGTGAGATAGTGGAGAGCCAAGGTTGTCCACAATCTTAAAGGTAAACAATTGGCCCCAAAGAGAATCAATCATACATGTATGTTTTCATGACCCACCATGTCTTATAAATATCTGAGGAACTCCATTCCAAATTTAACAAGGAAAATCTGCCCATCTCTTCATGAACAATTCACCTACCAACTATAAGTTTCTTGTTGCCTTGCACAATGTCACTCCCAGCCACATTAACAAGGGAGAAATTCAATCTTCTACCAATGTCCACAGCCTGATTGCAGTTCTCAACTCTTTTGAATGGCATCTGTATTGGTGGTCGGTTGGCACACTTCCAAGCCACTGACCCTGGTGCAACCTTGTCCAAAACCTGTAACAGCACCCACCTGCACTATCACATCCCCAATGAGAACTGCTGTGCTTCTTTGCAAAGATTTTGTACCAGAACATCACATCAAACCCTGGACTGAGTGCCATCTCCATTGCAACATACAGTACTTTTGAAATGCAGAGTCTCACTGCTCTTACATCAGAGCTACAGGATCATCTCCAGGCAGAAGACACAATTTATGATCTTCATCATCTCACTTCAAGCACCAACAAATTTAAATCATCAAAGGAGTCAATTGACAACACAGAACACAGAGAACAAATCTCCAAGATTCCAGAGAGAACTCCACAGCACTTGGAAGGTAACATGACAATAAGTAGTCATAACCTTATGAGAGTCACCCACAAAATGTTAGACCAGCACCTTCATCATGAACAGCAGCAACAAGCTGCCATGACTTCCCACTGACTTCATCAGCTCCTGACACTAGGTGTAGATAGGAACATAATAATCTGCCTAAAATTTCAGGTAAAGCATTGTACAAACATTTGCCTCCTGAGATTCTGTCACATTTCTGGAAGCAATGGGAAGACTCAGTCATGATATTGGGTGGCACTCAACAGATGCAGCCAATCAAACAAGTTAACAGTATCCTCAGTCAAGCTGCAACAAGCTTGTGTGGATAAGTTTTAATTCATTTCATTTTGTGCCTGTACAGGCAAGCATCCGTGTCTGAGGCATAGAAGCCTACATCGATAGTAGTGGTTGGGGTCTGCTGCACCCTAAACATATATCCTTTAAGTACACCACGGGTGACTACTTGGATGCAGAATGTCTGCCTAAAGCCACTACAGCAACACCAGTGTGTTAACACAAACATGAGTGCGGTCAAAACCTTATGAGAGTCACTCACAAAGTGTCAGAACATCACCCTCATCATGAGTAGCAGTGACAAGCTGCCACGATTCTCAATAGCAGAACAATAGTTTAGGAAGGCCACTAACCCATCTCGCATGTCCTCGAACAGAGAGACAACAAAAGTTTCAATGCCCAGACTATTTATCCACATTCGATACAGCCGCTCTTCTCTTGTATCATACTCAGCATCTTCCAGCAGCTCTGCATAATCAACTTTCCCATTGTCTGTTGACAACCCATTCCTGAAATTGGAAAAGCATCATCATCACATACTGTTGAGCATCCCCATAAATTTGGAACAAATAGGCTTACACTTTGAGTTGAAAAGGACAAGCCTGAAACCTTCCACCATAATTTGGTCATTGACAACCCAACCCAGAATCTAGGCACCTAGAAAGAACAATGGTGTCTTTTCCTCCTCTTGAGTGGAATTGCTGATACACTTTATCAGAAAAGCATTGCAAAGTTCTCTACCAGCTCTCTGGATGGACATCCATGCTTTCAGTAATGATACATTGTGGTCAGAACACCAGAGATACCTGGTGTGGAAAAGATGGGCCACAAAAGGGAGGTTAAGATTCGTAGAACCATCCACCATATCTTTTGGGGTAATATATTTTTGGCAATTGATGCGTTCAGCCTGGACAAGAACTGCTTTTGCTCGCTCAATAGGATCTTCAACCTGTAATGGCTCTAGACTGCAGGTTTCTGGTGCCAACTGATGTAGAAGAAGTGTGTACACTGTCCCATCCTGAAAATCAATGCCAGCTTCTTTTGAAAACTTCAGAGGAGAACCAATCTGACTAATATTAAACTAAGAATCATCCCCTCTCCAATGCCAGAACAAATGAAAGTGGAGACAAACATTGCCTGCAAAATCCTTTACAAAGTAATTGCAGATCAGCAAGAACAAAAATAGCCAAATTATCTTTAGGACCTGGAGACCACACCCAAAATAGGAAACAGACAACAATACTAACATGTAGCAAAATGAGGACCTGCATGGAAAACACAGGAAGTTCAGGAAAAGCACCTTGATGTCTGAGGAGAAATTAGTCACTGGCTTCTTATGACCTGCTTTCTTCAAATGGAAGTTCATCCATCGCAGTAAGACCTTTTCAGCTGGCAAACTCCAGAACTCCTCAAACTCCTGCAGACCCAACAACATCACAGTTGATAAGAGCCTTTCAAGTTGAGCACCTATGCTTGCTTCTCCAGGGCACATGCCTCTGTCGTAGGAATATTAACAGATCCGATTCCCTAGTCAGAGGCAGAAGATCGAAATTGTCCAAAAGTCATGAATATGCTTAGAGCTGGATATGGCATCAGTGAAGAGAAGAAAGAGACCTCACTGTCATCCAGTAATTCCACAAGTTCTGGCATCTTCTTCAAGTTCACATCTGCCAGTAGTTGAATCTATAAGAGAAAACCCCAAATACAGCCAAATAGTCAGTGCAAGCATTACATCAGTGAGGCACATGAGAACTTCCACCTATCAGTCATTTGCAAAAAGGATCATCCCCAAGGTTCAGAGCTTTAGGGCCTGCCTGCCAAAATGTTGCTGCATCAGGTCATGCATAAAACCAGTGTCGCTTTAACAGAAGGGTTTCTCAAACAGAATACTGAGACTACACTGTTAAATAGATGGAAGTTCTACTGCTGAGCTTTACTTTTAAGGTGAAGCATTGGTGATCTAGGCCAAGTAATCCATTACACTGGAGATTTGCAATTCAATGATTTCCTACAAGACACTAGACAGGAAGAAAAGCAAGCAGATATACTTAAAAGATAAGGAGAGACAATAAGTACCTTGACAATTTGGCTGATGAGCCCTAGCACCAGATGTGGCTGCACAACATAAAACAATCACTGTCAATAATCCATGTCTAAAAACCAGATATATCCTCTGCAACTGCCAAGTACTATTCAAGGGTCACAGTATCTAAGGTGTTCTGATCTTGACAAACTCACTCCTTGCAGGTCCAACACAGACATAAGAACCACCCACCCAATCTAAATTCTGACTATCTACTGATGAGAGTCACTCTGCTAATATAGCCCAGTGAAAAAGTGACACATACTCTACCCTCCGCCAAATCTTGAGTCCCAATGTTGACCACAGAGCAGCCGATGGCCTTGGCTGAGTTGAGACAGAGTGTATGATTCTCTGTCCTCTCCCATGGGTTTAGCCTCTCCTTCATGTTCACTGCTCTCTCATCAATTGTACCCGGGACTGCCACATTTATCAACTTACTGCACAAGTCCAATTCAGCATCATCACTACAGTTACAGGTACTCCAATGTATCTTTCTCTCTGTCCTCTCTTCCATAGCCAAGTTGTATGACATCTAAGTGGCACTTAGTGCAACCTCTGTTCTAACCACCCTAAAGCAGAGACAAAAGTTTGGTTGCCTACCAGAGAAGAATTCCATCCTTGACAATCTCAAACAACTGATGAGTTGCTGGGTCAATGGGCAAAACTTTTGACAAAACTGCATCATCCTCAAGGTATGTATTAATGTGGTCAATGTAGGCCTTCTTCTCTGAATCACTGATAGTGTGCACCAAGGTGGTGGCTGAACTAGTCAAGAAGGATGAATCCCCCCCCTTTGATGGGCTCCACTTGAAACCACGTCCAGTTTTTCGAAGCTCCAATTGGACCTGCTCCAAGAACCAAAATTAGGGTTTCCTACTCAATTAACAATTTAGGAGGACAAAAAATTAGAGTCACTATGCAAGAAATAGGTCATGGTAATCCATTTGCAGGAATTACAAGACACCACAAGCATAATTTTCCACAGATTCAATGTGGTATGGTATCAACAAAAGGGCTCTAAACAAATCTTCTGACCACACTCACAGCACCTCTACCACAGGTTGGCTCCCTTCAAAATCACTGTGGGACATGTAAGTTCTAGACTCCAGTGTTTCATTGCTCATCACAAATGCAACTGCAATATTGGTGCACACGACTCAGTACTAGATATACAGCAATTTCTGTTTAATACATTAGTCAAACCGCAGAAAGGCCAATTTAGATTGACTTCTCAGCAGCATTATGAAATTTTGATTGCTGATTTTCATCCCACAAGACCTCCCACTAGGCATACTTTTCATGGTTGAAGTGCTGCAAAATCAACAAAAATGGTAACATAAATGCACCATTACATGATCATTCCTCAAGTGTTGATATTGTGTGATTCAATTCAGCATCAAACAAAATAGAATTAACAAACATGAACCCAAATACATACATATATAGGTTGCAAAGTGATTTGGGAAAATGAGCAAAACCCGCAAAAAGTCCTCAAAATCAAGGCATCCTGGTCTCTGTGAATGACATTGACTGATGATTCCTTCAATCTCCTCTGATGTGAAAGAACCCTCAATGTTTAATGCTTTCATCCCTGATACCAGATCAGTTGCTGTAACATTTCCAGGTTTTCCTGAGCTGATAATATCAAACTGCACATCTCACAAAACCCCCAACCAGACAATGCAGCTGCATATTAGAATTTCTGAATTGGAGAAACCTCACTTAGAATGAAGCTTTTTCACTCTGAGAGTTGTACCAGAGAGGGGAATGGATCCTTTCTATTGTACACCTCAATAAAACCTCCCTGTACCCTGACGAAAGTTTGTGTACAAGGTCATGTACATTTCAACTTCTCAGTAGGTCAAAATGCTCAAACCCCAGTGAAAATCAGCCATTCCCAGTAAGAAAAGCACACGGATGCTGCTGCTGCGGGGTAGGTATAGTGAAAACAGGGATCACCGAGTCACATTGAGTTACTGCAATAAAATCTAACTTTTTCTCGTAAAGAAAAGGGTTTGGGGCTGACAATAGATTGCAGGGAGCGTGTGCGATACGGCAAAGGGAATCAATCTCTTAGGAAGACAATCAAACAGACAAGAAGAGTTGCAAACAGAAAGAACAAACCTGGGATTTGAGATATCGCAAGTCCCCCTGTGTGAAGGAGCTCGCAAGACATACATCTTGTACCTGCACCCCTCCCGCTACGGCTGCCATTGAGCTCTCTACGTTCACTTATCTTTCATTACCTACCCCCTCTTGTGTAATCCTCAGATCATATCTCCAATCGCCTTACAAGCCCCAGATCGGATGACTCCGATGGCAGGCATAATACTCCTCCTCCTCCGCAGCAGATCTCAACGAAAAGGACCTATCTTCGCATTCTCCCAAAAACAAACAAACCAACAAATGCTTCGCAAAATAGAATGATCACGGAGCTCTCTACCTACTCTCCCGAGACGACAGCAAAAGCGCTGTCGGTTGGTTTTCTTCTTCCCCAAGAGTAGACTGTTCACAGCGTTACCAGTTCCGCTGATTTTCTTAAAAAAATTCTATGCGCACTGATTTGCTGACAACCAAACAGGGCGGAAGAGAAGAATAAGAAAGAGAGAAACAAAAAAAGAGCGTTACAGCCATGTTCCGGCATGACCTGACTCAAAATTAAAAGTTAGCCTATGAGCCTCTCCCCTAATTTTTATTTTCTTAAAACTTTCTATGCATGGTGACAAATCATGGGAAAAATATTAATGGCACAAGCTGAGATATTGTGAAATTTATAAAATTTTATCTTTTGAAAAGATAAAATTGATTACAATAAAATTATTATGTCACTGGTAGTGCAAAGCAGTGCTGAGCCCAAGTTTTGATTTTCTTTAAATTTTCTACACCTGGTGATTTTCTGACAACAAAAAAGGTGAAAGGAAAGGAAAAGAAAAAAGATGTAGGCACGTTCCTGCATGACCTGATTCAAAAAAAAAAAGTTAGCCTATGCTCCCTCTCCTCCCCACCTTTGAAAAAATCAATAATTAGATAAATAAAAGCTGTTATATTAATAGTGGACGCCAAGTCCTGTAGGTAGTTTTGAGTTTTGACCCAGAGTTGTTCTGAACTTTCCTCAAAATCAACTTCTTACCAAGTTTTATCACTTCCGTGCCCTTGAACAGCAGGTTCCACCAAAAAAAAAAAGAAAAAAAAGAATTTTCTTAGACATGCACAAAATTTCAACACAATACTTCTCTCTAAAGAAAATAAATTGGGAAAGAAATTGAAGCATCTTTTGAAATATTCATTTTGGAATATTCTGGTTGTTGAATTGGAGTTTTAAAATTAAATGATTATTCAGCAGAGACACCCCTCCACCTCCCCCCCAAACCTACCATTCAACTACAGTAAACTTGTAGGGTGATTTGTAGTAATTACTTTTGAGGTGCATCCAAAGATTTTTTGTTTTTTTGGATGATGAGCATCTTTGATTGGCCCATCATCAAAAATAGTAATCACATTATGTATATTGTAATATCTTAACCATTTCTGCAACAAACTGTCGAAATAATTATTTAAATTTGAAATCTTAACTTTGGCACTTGATTTTTTAATTCTGACATTTTCAACAAGTAATGATCATACAAAATAATAAAGAATGGTTTAGCAATGTTATGGAGCAGTCTAGTGTTGGAAGTCATAAGTGTTATTTCTCAAGTAGACTTCTATTACGAGTAGAGAAAAACTCAAGTTGTTTACATATAAAACATTGTTTTGGACCATGCAAGCACCTTGTGGGCCTTGTGGGGGATAGCAAGTGGAGATGTATGGGGGAAGGAGTCACAAAGAGATAAACAATTGTCGAGTTGGTTGTGATTGAAGGTGTTAAATGTTTGGGGAATGAATTGCTAACATAATAGTGAAGTTGACTACATGACATTTCAAAACAGATCAATCACAACAACAATTTAAAGTTAATGGCATGTGCACATCAACTAGTTTTGGAGGGTTACAATTGGGGACATGTATGTACTTGCTTGTTTTCTTTGTGATTGGGTCTTTGCTTTCTCATGCCTGTATTGTTGAGCAAGTTGCACAAATTGTCTTTAATGATCGGATCATTCTTGCATGGATTTAGCAAGGATGTGTGGTCTTTGATGGGATAAGAACATAAGGTAGTGATTATATTTAGGGCCCCCAACTATTATTATCGATGCAATAAGTCATTGGACTTTCTATGCAACTCCTATTATTGTTTTATTTATCTTTTATTTATGCATGTTTCACCATGTATGAAGATGTATTTTTCATTTCTAAGGTTTTGTTAATGACGAAAACATTTTTAGTGGGTCAATAGGAAATATGTCTAATCTTGGTCCTTTTTGCTATAGGTAATATGGCGTCTATTTTGGAAGTAGATGATAACATGGGCCACACCTTCATCTAGGTCAATCCTTTTTCATGAAAAGATGTAACTTGTTGATGTAGGAAAAAATTCATATTGCCATTGCCTGTTACATTATTGACTTTTATTATAGTTTTATCTTTTGACTACCAACCAACATCATGCCTAAGTCTTCCCATTGCTTCTGAAAATAAGATAGAAGCTCAAGATGCAAAGTTTTTATATACTTATTTGTTAAGCTCTTGCCAAAAAGTCTCCTCATGTGGCAACAATTGTTCCTAATAATGTTGGAATCACCACCATTACACTTATTAAATCTGTAAATAGTGTTTTGATCGAGTTGCTCCCAATGACCATGTTCTTCCTTCTCAAGCCATGGAGGTAGATATTGTTGTTGTTGCCTCCAAACTTGTAGGAATCACTATTATAACCCCATCTTTTGGAGGTGCTCTTATTCTTGTTGTTGATGCTCATGTATCAGTTATTGTTAACAAGTAGGATAGTTAGCATGATAATCATAATGACACCAAAAAAATGAGAATATTTTTTTTGTTACTATGAGTACCACCATTAATACTTGCCCTAAACCAATAGTGTTTGAAATCAAAATGTGGTGACAATTCATTGCAATGTGTGAAAACATGGGTGGAGATAGACTGAGGAAGTATATTGTTGATCACCACAAGGATGTTGGAGCTTTGAAGAAGGTTGGTGGTGTCTTTTCTCAAATGATGGGAACCCCTTTTGCAAAACCTTCCATTATTGTTAACATAAAATTCCATCACATGGAATTCTATCATTCCAAGCTCATATATGAGCAGAACCCCAATTACCATGCCCCACACTCAGTTAGTATGCTTCCTTGGATGGTTTATCATGTTTTCAAAATTTAATATTTTGTTGGCATTTTCAGTGGACCATTTTTTTTTTTAAGGCAAAATGTTTTATTTAGACGTGGGACCTTTGTCTCTCTTCTCCTTATTGATCTTAATCAATGTTAGATTATATCACTTCATTTAACATGTGCATTGAGACATTTACTCACTAAAATGTTTAGTTGAATGATTCTTTTTCTATGTTAAGCTCATATTGTGCTAATGGTTGTCGACAATCATTTTACATGTTGAAAAATTTATGTATGTTAACTAGATCGGAGCCATTCAGAGCCATTTTTTCATTGCTTGTTCATTGTGTTTGTCCATGTGTTTAGTTCAATTTGTTGAATTGTTTTGGACATGGTGGATGTTTTATGTTTATTCTAAAGCACCATTACCATGATGAGAACAATGTTGAACTAATTTTGAATACCATTTATATGTGTTGGAACCATAAGATGATTGGATTTTGGCATAGTAATATCAAAGTTTGTCAATGAGCCATGACCTTGCTTAGAACTCTTTAACATAATTGAGTTTGAGAATGTGTTCAACCCTTTCACTTGGATCAATAATAGTCTCCTTTACTTCATTCTATGAATTGGGTAAGACTTTCATTGTAAGTGCATTAAAAGAACTCCATAAATGAAATTTAAAATAAGTTAATTTGTTTTTTAGTACAATAGTTGTGGGTTATTCCTTTGTTGAACTATAGAACAATGACACAAAAACTTTGCATCACCAAATGAAGGCTCTGAAGATACATCCAACATCTTAAATTAATTATAATTCTATGAGTATGTGATCATCATTTTACAGATGATAATTGTAAAAGTGTTTTTTTGATTTTATTTTATAGATGAAACATGTATCATGTGGATATTTCAATTGCCATATTGACTAAGACACAATGAATAATATAGCATTAGAAGGTATCCCATCCAAAAAGTATAGTTCAAAATTCCATCTTTAAAAGTCTATGTTTAGTAATTGTTTTTCCTACAACAACATGAATATAATTCAAAGGAGGGACCTAATAGTTCAATATCCCATTAAGGGTTCAAGATATGTTTAGTAATTGTTTATTTTGCAACAATATGAACACAATTCAAAAGAGGGACTTGATAGCTCAACATCCCATTAACGCAAATACTTAATACGTGTTTAATAATTACTTATCTTGTAGCAATGTGAACCTGATTCAAATGAGGGACCTAATAACTCCATATCCCATTAAGGATTCAAGACACATTAACTGTGTCTAGTCCTTTTTTGCATTTTTTTCAATAAATAATACAACATGTTTTACTATAACCTAATAAATGAATCCTAGTAATTTGAACATGGCATAGAAGTTACAAGACTAAACTAAGAGTTTTGGTAGGTTCCATTTCATGAAGGGGAAAAAGGTCACCTTTGGTGGGTCTATTATTTTAATACTTAATATTTGTGTGCAAGAACAACAGTTATAAAAACAATCTATAAAAACCAACATTCTGGTGGAAAGGATAATGTAAAAACTTCTTTTGAAAACCGGGCTAAACCGGGACATTTTTCAAGGACTTTAGCTAAAGGTCCCAATACTACCATTCGATTTGGAACTTACAGGTTGATGGTAATAATGGTCTATTTGCAGATAGTTTTTAGTGCCAAATGTGCATATCTTCCTAATTTGAACTTATAGCTTTCATCAACCATTTTTAATTTGAACACATGCTCAAGGAAGATTTTGATCCTTTCTTGTATTATCTTGCCAATGGGGAAGGGTGTTTTAAAAAAACACATCGTCCCTTTAACTTTTGGAATGAATTCTTTTTTGGTCGGTTGAAATTGAAAGGATCTATCCTTCAATAAGACATAGATCACACCCCTAACTATCGAGAATGAAATTGTCAACTCCCTAAGTCTAGGACTAAGTCCCGCTCTTCCTTCATAGAGCAAATAATGAATGTGGGGTGAGGGGGGTGAAAAATATATAGATTTTTTTTATGTGTGTTAAATAATAAGTTGGGTGGACAACTTAAGTATCGCTTTACCTTTTATTAGTCAAAAAATAGAAAAAACAAATTTTATATTTTGTAAAATAATTTATTGTGACACACACTGTAATTGCCAATAAGCATAGAACAAAATGACAAATAAAGGTGGTGGCATGGGGATTCATTTTCTTCTCTAAGTTATTACATTGCCCTTGATACATTTATCTTTTCTATTTAATTGAAATTTTTTTACCACAACTTTTGTCCTTGTGGCCAAAGACATACTAGTTCACGACTACATTGGAATAAACAATTACTCCATGCATTGGAACAAGAATGCAATTTGAATATCACAAGGCATTGTCCATCTTATTATGATCCAAAAAGATATCCACATATTGCACCAATTTTGAAGCAATGTTGAATAAAAAAAGTTAGTTTGAAATCACCATTACAATTTACTATGCAATTTCAAGAAAGATTTACTCAACTTTCATGATCATAAGAATTCTTCGTCACCCATTTAATGTCTTCACACTTATCATATTTTCCCATAATTAACAACTTCATAGTGGCAATTTTGATCAACTTGTGCATAACATTCCAAAAAAAAAATGATGAACACTTGACACAACATGTAAAGTTGGTCACAAAAAAAACAAAACAGTATAAACTAAAAAACGCTTACACAATAGACATGTTGCATACTTTGGGAAAATGCTTTGTAAAATTATCGTAATCAAAATGATTTCCAAATAACACACTCTCCATTCTCCCAAGGTATTGAAGAAACCATTTTTTTAGGGGTAGGGTTTCCATATTGTGTGCATGACTAGAGAATTTAAGATTTTTGACTATGACAAAAAAATATATTGGGTGTAGCTCTTTGTACAACCCAGCACCCATGCCATTAGATGCATTGCAAAAAAATCAAGCCAAGATAAATAAAATAACAAAGGAAATATTATTATACTAAATTCCATCCCCCTTTCCTTCTAACCCTTTTCTTCACACCAAACCCCCAACCTCCTCCCATGTACCCCATAAAAAAGAAACAACCACATATTTCTTTAAGCTTTCAAAAGTGGTGCCTTCCAATCATTCCCTCTTCAAAGGTAAATTTTTACAAGATTCCCAAAATTATGTCAATTCTACAAGAGTTTTAGATCATGGCAAAAAAAAGGAAAAAACCCAACAAATTATTTTTTCTTCTAAAGTTTACCTGTTATTATAAAGACCAAAGACTTTCCACTCTTGCAAATTGAGCTAATGATGATAAATATGTGATGCAATTGCTCCAAACTGAAAGAAAAAAATTTTGAGATGTAATTTTGCTACAAAGGGCCTAAGGTCGACAATGGTAAGGTAACAACACCATTGTTGATATTGCTTTTGTTTTGCATAGTCACAACCTTGGTGGCTCACATTGTTGTTCCCTTTCTTCCTTCCACATGAACTTTTCCAAAAGTCCTAAAAAGAAATGGAAGTTTTATTGTCGCAACCCTAGCTTTCGGCTCGCAACCAAGGCAAAGGGGGTTGCAAGGGTGCGGGCCAAGAGGAAGCCCGGGAGTCACATCATAGACTCCTGGGAGTGTAAGAAAGTGTGAGGGAACGAACCCTCACACTCCCAAGGCAACTCCCACTTTGGGAGATTAAGTCCCGGTGGACTCCCAAAACTTCAGAGATCAATTTGAGGGGTCAAACCTCAATGGCTTGTCGCGTTGTTTATATCATTAGAAAGCTCTTGGAACGTAAATGTCTAAAATGGGCTTGCATTGCTCATTTGGACATCTAAATTACAAGTTATGACCAAAAGAAGGGCTGGGAGTCAAACTGCCACTTTGACTCCCGACCAGAAAAAGTCAAGAATCGACCCAAAATACTTAGCTACAAACAACATGCCACATATCGTTGGAAAACTCTCGACAAGAGCTACAACTTTGCTTTAAATCACACTTCGATCCAAGGTTTTTTTGCAAAGTTATGGGGCTTCAAAGTCCCGAGAGTCCTGCAGGGCGGGATTTCAGGACTCCCGCGCGGGAATCTTAGGAGTCCCGGGAGAGAAAAACCATTCGGATGTAGGCCCCGTGGAGAGGCCCATAGTATACTATAAGGGGGAAGGTGGTGGCTTCCCCTAAGTCCAGGCCGTGGTGAGTCTTGTGTGTCCGTGATTCCCATGGCTTGTCCTAGCACCAAAGGTGCTTCAACTATGCATTAACCACTTTGTGTGGGTTGTGTGCAGGCCCGTGTGAATGAATAAGCTTGTCAATTCTTCCTAGTCTCATCCCGGAGCTCCAACACGCCCCTCTACCCCCTCCAAGTGTTGTGAACTAAGGAGCGCATCTCGACTCCTCCCTTTTCTGTTGTCTTTCATTTGGACTCACATTTGAATCCTTTAAGGGATTGGGAGTGCGTCATTTATTATCCCTAGAATGTGTGAAAAATGAAAGTCAATAAATAAGAAGGAAAATGTAACCCTAACCCTAATATAATGTTCCTCTCTCTTTTGCTTCTTGTTCAACATTAAGATCTATTTCATGATTATAGCATGGCAAAGATGGAGGAGGCTATGAGGATGCTAGGAAGTGGATGCAGCTAATGTGAATGCCATTAGGTCTAGCAACCCCTTATCATTACTTAACACAATTGCACTAAGTTCAAACCATCATTGTTGTGGGTGGTTTCTAAAACATCTCCTTACAAAAATGGAAAAAATAACGAATAAAACAACCACAAAAAAAAATGAAAAAAAAACAAAAGATAAAGACATAGAGATAAAGAAAAACATGTGTTTTAACATTCACCCTTGAACATGAGATAAGTGATGAGAGGTATTGTCGTAAAATTCTATGCCTAAAGAACAAGCCAAATATTGTTGTTACTTGTTATTCTTTTTGTTATTATTGTTGCCCATCACATTCAATAATGACAACACATTCGCCTAAAAAACACGCTTAAAAAACATGATCATTGTTGTTCTAAGACGACAATGACGACAATGATCCTCACATCATCTTTAATTCAATCCCTGATGATGCTACTGAAGCAATCCCCTTGTGTAGCCAAAAAAAACCCTTGCACTTGTTTTTTCAAATTTGGTTATGTCTTTCCTGTTTTTGCCATCGCTAACATTTCACTATAAAGATTATGGTAAAAGACATTGTCACTTGGTGCAATCCTTCTTATCAGTCACAAATCAGATTTTTTGCATTTGCTTTCCACAACACAAGCTCGCAACTACCAAAACCATAACCCATAATTGCTTTGCAACAACCTTGGAATCTCCAAGAATCAACACCACATACCTCACCACAACGCAATTCCATCAAACCTTAATTAAACAATAAAACTATAAAATAAAACTAGTACTGTAGAAAATAACCAATTTTGAACACAAAATTATTTTCTTTCAATTTCTCACACTCACAATAACTTTTGAAAATGAAGTTTTGCTCTCATACCAACATTTTCTTTGACACCAATAATCATTCATTACCTCTTCATGTTCTTTTAAAGCACACTGCCATTTTTTTTCTCTACTCACAAAACACAAGCAAAATTAATAATAAACATTTTAATTAATTTTATTTTTCATGATTGCATCTTTTGAATAATCCATTTTTTCAATAATTTGAGGAGGAAAAAACACACACTCAAATAACACATTATTTTGAAGAAATTCATTTTTTGCATAACTAAAAGAAGGAAAAATAATGCATTTAGAAAACACATTCATATGAAAAATTCATTTTTACATAACTCGAAAGGAAATTTTTTTTTGTTCAGAGGTATGATTTATAATTATAATTTTGTAATTTTGAGAAAAAAGAATTATATTTCACATCATGTAAGAAATTTTTATTTTTCAATTTTCACAATGCAATAGAATCTTGAAGAAATTATTTAAGTCTTTACAACAACAAGAATGTTAACAAATAGGAGATCTAATCAAGTGCAAACATAAACCTTTATTGAAAAAAAATCTAAAACATGATGCTCACAACATAAAACATAACATCAAGCACTCCTCAAGGTTCTTATCACATGAAATACACAAATTTGTGTAATGAAGAAAAAAGAAATAAACAATCAACACCAAAATATTTAACTACAAGACCAAACCACAAATAACCAAACTAATATAAATAAAGAAAGTAATTCAACCTTGTGAAAGTAACCTAGTTACTTTCCTACTTTAATAACTAATGAAACCTAATTAGTTGAATTTGAATTATAACACTCCCCCTCAAACTCAAATCCACTTCTAGTACACCAAACATTTTTTAAAATTTTTTTAGCTTGTTTATACCTAAATGTCGCAACCTTAGCTTTGGGCTCGCGACCAAGGCAAAGGGGTTTGCAAATGTGCGGGCCAAGAGGAAGCTCGAGAGCCACATCAAATACTCCTGGGAGTGTAAGAAAGTATGAGGGTGTGAACCCTCACACTCCCAAGGCAATTCCCACTTTGGGAAATGGAGTCATGGTGGACCCCCAAAACTTCAAAGAGTGATTTGAGGGGTCAAAAATCAATGGCTTGTGGCGTTCTTTATATCATTGAAAAGCTCTAAAAACATAAATGTCTAAAATGGGCTCGCATTACTCATTTGGACATTTAAAACACAAGTTATGGCCAAAAGAAAGGTCGAAAGTCAAATTGCTAGTTTGACTCCCAACCAGAAAAAGTCGGGAATCGACCCGATTTATTTTGCTGTAGATGAGGTGACACATATTGTTGGAAAGCTCTCGACAAGAACTACAACTTTGTTTTAGACCACACTTCGATCCGAGGTCTGATCACAAAGTTATGGGGCTCCAAAGCCACGGGAGTCCCGGCTAGTGGGATTTCGGGACTCCCACGCGGGAGTCCTGGGACAAAAAGCCATTTGGATGTTGACCCCATGGAGAGGTCCATAGTATACTATAGGGGGGAAGGTGGTGGCTTCCCCCAAGTCTGGGCTGTGGTGAGTCTTGTGTGTGTGTTGCCCATGGCTCGTCCTAGCACCAAAGGTGCTCCAACTATGCACTAATCACTTTGTGTGCGTTGTGTGCAGACCCGTGTGAGTGAGTAAGCTTGTCAATTCTTCCTAATCCCATCCCGGAGCTCCAACACACCCCTCTACCCCCTCAAAGTGTTGTGAGCTAGGGAACGTGCCCCAACTCTTCCCTCTTCCATTGTCTTTCACTTGGACTCACATTTGAGTCCTTCAAGGAGTTGGGAGTGCGTCACTAGAGCATTTGTGAAAATGTCAACAACTTGATCTTCAACACTAACATGAATAAGGTTAATTTCTCTTGCTAAAACATTTTTTTTAATAAAGTGGTAGTGCACCTCAATGTACTTTGTCCTAACATGATAGACCGAGTTGTTAGCAAGTAGTATGTTATTAATGTTATCACAATAAATGACAATAAAAACATCCACTTATTGTCCCAAATCTTAGAGTAGTTTTTGCAACCAAATTACTTCACATGCAACAATTGTTGCGCTTCTATATTCTACTTTTGTGTTTGATAATGCAACTGTTGGTTGTTTCTTATTACTCCAACTAGTAGCACCACTTCTAAAAGAAAACATGAAACCACTAGTTGATCTTCAATTTGAAAAATTACCAACCTAATCAACATCCGTGTATCTGTTAGAAATATTATTCGTTTCTAATTCCAATGTTGATGAATGTGTCAAACATTCATCAAAAGGATGAATAGTATTCACATCATTGTAGTAATTAGGTTAGGGTTTAGGAGTGGAAACTATTTAGGGTTTGCCGGCGGCTAGGGTTACGGTTTGGTGGCGGTTAGGGTTAGGGTTTGGTGGCGGCTAGGGTTAGGGTTTAGTGACGGTTAAGTTAGGGTTAAATGGCGGTTACTTTAGGGTTAAGAGATACACTAGTAGAAATTAGCCAAAGTGTAACCAGTCCATTTACAACTACATGCGACTTCTAGTCATTTGCAACTAGATTTGGGAATATTGCAACTACAAAATCAAATTTCAACTACTTTGGTCATTCTCACAACTATGATGCAACTATTAAAATTTTCATCCTATTGGTTGGATTCATTTTACAGTTATTTTCATCCATTAATAGGTTGATATGTCCCATTAGTTGCAATAGTCACCAAATTAGTCACATTCTAAAGGTATTCTACAATGACATAGGGGTGTATTTTAATGTATGTATTAAAATTATATGTAATATGCATAAGTTTGTATATTATTCATATAATGAATCTCAAAATTAATATTTGACCTTTGAGTTTTTTAATCAAATATGAAAATTGTTATTTTCAATTGTTTAAAACATTATTTGAATTTAGATTTTGGATTTGAACATGATATTTTCAATTTAAATTTAAAAAGGCTTATTTGATCTAAAATTTGATATTTGAATTCTACACTAATATTTTCGAATCCAAAAATTAGTATTTCAATCAAAAAACTTATAATTGTTTGTACTAATGGACATTTTAATTTTGAATATTTTAATGCAAATATTAAAATTTATATTTCAACTTTGAAATTTTCATTTAATTTTAAAAATAATCATTTGATTTGAACCTGAAATTTTAATTCCAAATTATTATTTTGGATTCTCAGAATTTATACTTCCACTATGAAAATTATTAATTGAGTCTAAAAATGGACATTTCAATTTTGAATATTTTGATTTGACTCTGAAAATTGACAGTTCAATTCTGGAAATTTTTATTTAAATTCAAAAAACTTATTTGATCTAAAAATTAATATTTGATTTGTACATTATTATTTTCAAATCTAAAAATCAGTATTTCAATTCAAAAAACAATATTGACTCTAAAATTTGATATTTTGATTTTAAATGTTTTTACTTGAACTTGAAATTTGATATTTGAATTCTGAAGTTCTAAATTTAAATTTTAAGAAATTATTTGACTTGAAAATTGAAAATTGAATCCCAAATTATTATTTTGGATTATTGAAATTAATACTTCAATTCAAAAAATTATTAATTGAGTCTTAAAATGAACATTGTAATTTTGAATATTATTATTTTAATTTGAAAATAGAAATTTCAGTTCTGAAATTTATATTTAACTTCAAAAAACTTATTTGATCTGGAATTTGATATTTGAATTCTGAATTACTATTTTGGAATCTTAAATTTATATTTTAATTCAAAAAATTATTGATTGAGCTTTAAGGATTTTTTTCTTGTAGTGTTATCCATAGTATATCACTTTTATGAATAATTATAAATGATTATTTTTATTAAACATGTGTTACACATAATAATAATTGTTGTAACATAGATTTGTATATTTTTTAAATTTATATTTTTACATTAGAAGAAATTAATTAATGTAATTAATGTGATATTACATTAAAATCATTGCAATTACTTCATATAAGAATTAATTAGTATGTGCATAATTATTTTCTAATTGAACATAATTATTCACATTCTGTAATTTATAACTTCAAACCTCAGTTAAAAATTCAGAAAACCTATAGTGTAGTTAAAATAATTATTTTACTGATTTGAATTTCACGAATTATATATATAATTTTTAAATTATATGATTAATCATCTATGATAAGTATTTTATAGTAATTTCAAAGTAATTGTGAAGATTAACATTATGTGTAGCAAATTATTTTATTTATAGTTAATAATTAGCAAAAGAAAAAAATTACTTGACCTATAATTTTTTTTACAAACTAAATGTAATTATACAATAAATAATGTAATTAATTGAATAAATTTTTAAAAAAATTCATGTAATAATTTACTTTCTAATAGTAATTATTAATCCATTACTTATAATTTTAACATAAATATTTAATATAGTTAATTTTAAAATTATAATCATTAAATTATTTTTGTATTAATTTAATTATATATAATTGGAATTTTTTTTTAAAATAATGAAATATTATTAAATATCTTAATTATTTAATTATTTGTGAGTTATGTATTTATAATTTGTGAGTTACTAGATAATTAGTTTGTTAAATATTAAAAATTTAGTGTTTATTTTAGTAATTGATATTAAATGTTGAATATTTGTAGTGTGTAATTTATAATTTAAATTAATATAAATTTAATCATTATTAATTAAATGATTATATAATTATGTAGCACTTGAATTGTTTTAAAAACTAAAAAAGTACTGAATGAAGAAAGTTTTGGAATTACAATTTAATTTGTGAAGAAATTGGAACTTCAAAATTTATCCTATATTGTTTGTTCTTCATTCCTATTGTGAACATTATATAAACAAGGGGGTGTGGTCATCTAATTTCACATTAAAAAATTTGTGCACATGGGATGAACTAATAAAAAAGGTCAACCCAAAAAAACAAAACAAATTATGCACATTTTTAAAGTGCATACCTTTCCAACCTACTTATTTACCTAGCTAGGAAAGTACTTAGTTTGACCTACCCACCTAGGTTGACCTATGTACCTACCTACCTAAATACCTACCTATATGAGTATGTATTTAACCTAGGAAAGTAGAAACTACTTATTTATTTTTTTAACCTAAATAGGTAGGTTGGTATGTAACCTAGGTTTGTAGGCACTTATTTGTGTACCTACCTAGGTACCTACCAACTTAATATTCATATTTTTATATTTTTCTTCTTAATGTCACGTGGCATACTTACATTGGGCCACATGTTATAATACAAGATCATCCAAGTATTAAAATTGAACGTCCTAGATTATTTCAAAATAATATTAATAATATTTTAAATAATCAAATATTAAAACACATGGCAACACATCATTTGCCCTTAATTGTTACCAAAATAGTTGCATTTTAGTCACATGTGACAATACGTATACAATGTAGTCAAAGGATGAAATGTATTTGTTGACTTTTTTTTCATACAATACCTTTTGTCATTTGTGACTAATTTATCACATGCGACTTATCTTAGACGACTACATGGATTTTAGTTGCAAAATGTCTCTTGCGACTAAAATTTAGTTATAAACATTAGTAAAAAATACACAGTTTTCTTCTAGTGTTCTCACCATTATGAAAGCCTTTCCAAATTACAATTTGCAATGTCCTTGATAATGTTCAATATTTTTTACCGTTAGTTTGTAACATGTACCTATGGGGATTGCACAAATCTTGAGAAGTTGGGGGTATTATTATGGAGGGGTATTTGAAACAATTTGAAATCAAGCAAGAATTTAAACATTTGAGGTTCATGAAATGGAACAATTGTATTAACTAACTAAAAGATTACAAGGGTTGTATGCTTCAAATGTTATAATGCAAACTATGACTTGTAACAACTAACAAGGCTTGAAGGTTCTATGTGCACTCAAAATCATGAAAGAAGAGAATGAAAGACCACTCAAAAACATTCCACTATATATTATCTCTTAACCCTAAAGTAGCCGTCACTTAACCCTAACCTACTCGTCACCAAACCCTAACGCTAGTCGCTGCCAAGCCTTAAGTAATTTTCACTTCTAAACCCTAGCCACCACTATTCAACCTAACCTAACTACTATAAGGATGATAATACCATTCATACTTTTAATGAATGTTTAACACATTAATCTTATAAAAGCCTCCAATTTGTTTTGCTCAAAATTTGTGTCGATGGGCATTTGTGTTTTTGGTGTTATTTGTTTTTTGCAGCCTCATTTACCCCATTGCCATAAAACCTAGGTTGTTTTGTATTTTGTTTTCCCCTTGTTACTTCAGATCTTTTATCGTTTTTAGTCACCACCATAATCTTGTTTTTCTTCTTCATTTTTTGTTATACAACTACTTCATGCCCTTAAACCTAGGGTTTTTTAATTTCGTTTCTTCCTTGTTGCTTCTAATTGTTACTCTACTTCAATTGCTTCATGCCATCTCCATTTTCGTAAACCCTAAAATTGATTTATTTTTACATGGCTTCATTAAAGCCACCTCAAATTTTTAATTTTCAAATTTTTTGAACTAGTAATTTGAAATTATGAAATACAAATATATTGTAGAAAACAAGAACCAAGGGTCAAAATTTCCAAGTTGCCTTCTCCCCTAGGGAGAAATGGAATTTTTTTCTCCCCCAAGGAATTTTTTACCTCTTATAATTGCTTGTCAAACATTTAGGAACATGCTCCTCGAAATAACATAGTCCCTATCTCTTTCGACGAAAAGTCTCCCTAGGGGAACTTACTCCCAGACCAAGTAATAGTATGTGATTCATATTATGTAGACATCCTAACTTTTCAATTGTAGGCCCATTGAGATTGGGGGCCAACATTTTCAACAAAGTGTGGTACAAATGACAATAAGAGTTTCCAATGTGGTTGGAAACACAATTGGCATTCATGTAGAAGCACGAAGGAAGAAGACAAAATACACATCCATGGAACCATCAAATGCAAGATACTTGATTACTACCCCATGTCAACTATCATTAGCTTAGGTCATCTTTGCTTTCAATTTGTTTATTCACTTTGTCTGATTTTGTTTATGCAAATCATGTAGTAGTAGTAGTTTGCATAACTGGGTTGCTTGTAATTGTAACTAATTGGAATTGTAATTGGAATAAACTATAATGTTGCATAGGTTACAACCATAGGCCTTTCATCAAACGCACATGCGATGCAAATGCAGAAACAACAAGGTAAAGTTGAATGTGACTTAGAAGTTAATAGTGCAAATACAAGTTTTTTGGGTTTGGACCATTTCAAATGTTGCCATCGAGCAGAGGTTCATGTGTCTAGACTAAAAGACAAAGTGATGACCCTTAGTGTTAGCTATGGTTGATGATTAACAATTGGTGATGGAGTTCATTTCTCCACAACGATGAAACCATACCCAAATAGGTGCATGGGATGACACTCAAATGGTGATTGGATCTAACTCCCCAAAACTTTAAAGGTATTTATTTAACAAATGCATTGTTTGCACATGCAACAAAACAAGTATCATTGTTTTTTCCTCCCTTTGGGGCTAAACCGATGCCTTCTTAGGTACCACATTCTCTTATGGCCTTCAAACCCATCCATTTTTCTTATTCACATTTTTTCTCCATGCATGCTTCTCAATTTCTCCAAACAATTTTATTTATGCAGAGGTTGATAAGTTACATTGGATCTTATGAGGGTGTGTTAGGTCTAAGAAGTTGCCCATTGTTGCAACAAGTGCCCAATGGTAGTAGCTCTGAAGTTATTAAAATGCAACTTACATACTAATAGTGTAAGAACTTTGGTTGATTTACAATGGTCAAATAATGTTTATTGCAAGCATATATTAGGATATACATATGGTTTCATATAAATTAGACATCCATAAACATGTCCACACATTAGCACCATGTGGTTTAAAATGCATGAATTTGAATTTAGATTTTTTTTGATATTTTAATATAATGAGAAATTATGTTTGCCAAATTATGTATGTGAATTGTGCTACAACCTTCTTACTTTGGGATTTGCTGGAAATGCCAACACTAGGATCCAAAGTATCATGGTGGAGTTTTCATTGCAATCAATTTTGTTGTAAATTTTTTGATTTATTTTGCATGGAGTGTATGCAAGTGAAGGCAAATAACTTATAATCAAGGTTATATTTCAACACTGGGCATATATATGTAATATTTGGTGTTCAATGGTAATAAAACGTGGAATTTACATGTAGAAATGAATCAATTATTCATAGTTAGAATCAAAGAAGTTTCAAATATCAACTTGGAGATATGATTTCAACGTGTAAAAACAAAATTCAATGAAAAAAATCAAAATTTCCACAATTTATAAAAGAAAGGTTCATTTTCAGTATTAAAGTTATCCAATTTATAATATGTAAGGATATTTGACTGAACTAGGTCATTAATGATTGGGAGATCATATAAATATATATGCTCTTATTTTTGTATGTTGTAAAAGTGCTTGTAAAGACAAATAAACAAATTTTACATTATGTTAATTGATAAAAAAAAATTTAAAGGTTAAAAAAATGAAAATCATTTTTGTTGAGAATTCAAGCTCAATTAGTTAGGTTTCATTAGTTACTAGAGTAAGAAAATAACTAGGTTACTTTCACAAGGTTTAATTACTTTCTTTACTTATATTAGTTTAGTTATTTGTGGTTTGGTCTTTTAGTTAAATACCTTGGTGTTGATGATTTAATTTTATTTTTTTCATTGCACAAATTTATGTATTTCATGTGACAAGAACCTTGAGGAGTTTTTGATGTTATATTCTACGTTATTAACATCATGTTTTAATTTTTTTTTAACAAAGATTTATGTTTTACACTAGATCTCCTATTTGTTAACATGCTATCAATGCTTAGGATGTTTGATGAGAAAATTGAAAGAGATATAAAGCTAGAAAGTCTTTAGAACTAAAGTTTGAAAGTCTCTTGTAATATCATAAGAGTTTGTCAAGTGTCAAAAAGAAACAAGGAAAGGAAAAAATGTGAAAAGAAAGAAAAGAAAAGGAAAGAAGTGAAAGGAAATCAACACATTAAAGGTTGTGGAAGTTAAATCTTAAATATTGATGTAGATCTACTGTGAAAAGATCTTGGAATGAAACTTGGAAATGATTATAGAAAACTATAAGACGATTCTATTATGAAAATTCCAAAAGAAAAAGATATGTTTTGTGAGAGTTATGAGCTTTTGAAGATTTTGTGTCAGATCTGGTTTTTAAAAAAATCATATCTCCTTTTTTTTTAGCATTTTTGGATCTACAACTTTGGGATCTTATAAATAATAAAGGAGTATATATGTGAGAAAAATTTCATGTCATTTGGATATGTATTGAAGGAGATCTTAGTATCTAAAGTTTCAGCTTCAATTTTGAAGTCAATTAAAAAAAGAAGTGATAACCCTTTGTGGTCGTCATCAATAGAGCTGAAATTTTGAACATATATAGAAGACATATATCTAATGTGTCCCCAAAATATCAAAGAGTTTGGAGTTTTTAAAAGCAAGTTGTAAATCATTTTGTGTTCAGGTCCTAGTTTGAGGTGATTTCAAGGAAGTAGCAAGATCTTTCATTTTATGGAATTAATGAACTAAAATTTTGAGAGATTGTAGTAAACATAATTTTTGATGTTTCATCAAAATTTTAGATCGATCCAAGGTCATATGTGAGCAGTGTAGCTTTACAAAGTTGCTGTGATAATTTATATTGAAAAGACATCAAAACAAAATTTTGAAGTGAAGTAAATACAACTTGGGAGAAGTTGAAGGAAGGAGTTTGAAGATTAGGAAGCGCAAATACATTATCAAAACCTTCATACAAAAGTTTGGTATGTAATCATGTACACAACACCATATGAAATATGTACATATATGTAAAACCTATGTATAGTATAAAATTTCATATAATACTCAAGGCATACATACATATGCAAGGTCCATCTTGTTCAACCCTAACCCTACCCTAATCCTAAAAAACCAAAAAAGAATAAAATCATTTGTGAAACCCTGAGAAGACATTGAATGTTACCTTGAAAGATGGCGGACAATCTTTCTCAAATTACAATTAGAAAATTGGACAAAAACAATTTCCAAGTGTGGAAATTTAAGATTATGAATTTCTTGATGGGTAAAGGTTATTGGGAGTTTTAATGATAAAAAAAACCTTTATCCCAGAAAACCCCACACAACAACAAATTCAAAGCAATAAAACTTGGCATGTAAAAACAAGGAAAGTCTTATAAAAAAAACCTCTTATCCTAGAAAACCCCACACAACAACAAATTCAAACCAATAAAACTTGGCATGAAAAAACAAGGATAGTCTTATATTGGCTTTCTAGGAGTGTGTCTGATTCCATGATTGTGCATATTCAAGATGAAAAATCACTCAAGTAAGCTTGGGATACATTAGTGAAGATGTATAACACCAATACACAAACTCGCAAAATGTAGCTCAAACAAGAGTTGCATAATTTACAAAACAACAATATGAACATTAATGACTATTTTACAACAATGAAAAACCTTGTAGATGTTCTTGCATCTATAGGAGCCCCTATGATGAAGATATAGTGGTTGTGACTTTAATGGACTTGGAAAAAACTATAGCCAATTCCGTATTTCAATTGTAATTCAAGAAACATTTTTTGATTTCTAAGACTTAATAATATAACTTATAAGTGAAAAGATGAAAATTGTTGGTACTTCATCCAATGGAGTATCACAAGAAAGTTTTTTCTATTCAACTATTAATAAAGGTAAAGGTAAAGGTGGTAAAATTTCATTTCAAGGTTGACACATAAGCTCACATGGTGGAAATCATTAACATGAAGGTTAGTCACATGGAGGTGGACGAGGAAACTTTATAGGAAGAGGAAGTCGTGGAGGTTGTGGTGGAAGTCATCGAGGTCAACAACCAAATAACAACTCAAATTACTATTATTGTGGGAAACCTAGGCACATGGCAAATAATTGTTATCAAAGGGAACATGATGCACGAAATGGAAAGCTACAACAAGGGAATTATGCATCAACTAACAATTAAGGTGATGAACAATTGTTTGTGATGTAACACTTGGCAAATTCAATGATAAAAGGTGTATTAGATAACAATGTTTGGTATGTGGATTCTAGAGCTTCAAACCACATGGTTAATCATAGGAAATGGTTTAGAGACACAAATGATTTGAAAACACCAGGGTTGTGGAAACTGATGATGACACTACATATCCCATCACACAAATTGGTAAGGTGTTATTGTCCATGCAAGATGGGTAAACAAAGTACTTGAAGGATGTACTTTATGTTCCAACCATAACAAAAAAATTTGTCTCGGTAGGCTAGATGGTGTAACAAAGTTTACAAGTGACATTCAACCCAAATGGATGTTTTGTGGAAGACATGAGGTGAACATGCTTGAGGTGAGTTCCATGTTATTCACACATGGAAAAGGAGCTGGAGACATTGGAATTTGGCACAAGTAGGTTAGTCATGTTAATCTCCAACCTCTTAAGTTAATAGAGAAACAAAATCTTGTTGGAGGTCTTCTTAAATTTGGAACGGAAGAGGTGATGTTACAAATTTGTGAAGCATGCCAATTGGGGAAGCAAGCTAGACATCCATTCCTAACTCAAACAACTCATGTAAGTTTCAAACCTTTGGAAACGATCCACTCAAATGTGTGGACCACGAAAATTAAATCCATTAGAGGATGCAAGTACTACGTGAGTTTCATTGATGACCACACAAGGAAGGTGTGGGTTTACTTCATGAAACACAAAGGTGAAATGTTTTAACATTTTTTGAATTTCAAAGCAATGGTGAAGAAGAAGAAGGGTGTGAGTATCAAATGCGTAAGGTCTGATGGAGGGGGAGAGTATTTTTCCAATGAATTCAGTGAATATTTGAAGGAACATGAAATTCAAAGGAAATACTCATTTAGTTATTCCCCACAGCATAATGGAATTGCTGAAAGGAAGAATAAGCACATTACAAAAATAGCATGTGCCATGCTGAATGAAAAGAATTTGCCAAATTATTTTTGGGTTGAAGTGGTAGCAACTATAATTTATATCATGAATTGAACACCCGCAACAACAATTCATGGCATGACACCTAAAGAAAAACTTACAGGCAAAAAACTAGATGTCTCACACCTCAGAGTGTTTAGTTGGATTGCATACGTGCATGTTCTTGATGAAAATAAATCAAAATTACACCCAAGAGCTTAGAAATGTATCTTCATTGGACATTCCTTAGAACAAAAATGATATAGATGTTTCAACCCTTCCACTCAAAAGTTCCAAGTGAGTAGAAATGTTGTGTTTGATGAGATGGTTAGTTGGTACTCACCATTGAAGATAGCAGAAGATGGAGAGGTTAGAAATGGTGATGTTTATTATTTTAAATCACTATGGGACCTTAAAAGTGAAATAATTTCATTGCATTTTACTAATTTCACCTTGTTGAAAGTTATTTCACTATAATATCACAATATAGACATCATGTTTCATTATTAATTAACATAATTCATTATTATAATTTATTATATATATAGGTTTATTTTTATATTTTTATAAATATTTTATTTATATTAATTTATGGTATACCCTATATTATTTTAAGTTACTTTAGTTATTCTACCTTATATTTTATGCTATTATAGGCTATTATAAATTATTGTATCCTAAATTATTATATGTTATTTTACCTTAAGGTATCTTAATTAGTTTATTATAAACTTTTACGTTATTTGAAATTAAATTATTCAACTAATTTTAAGTTATACCTTATGTTATTTTATTTTAAATTAATATATGTTATTTCAAGTTATATTTCAAGTTATTCAAGGTCATTTTACTTAATGTTATTATAAATTGTTTTATTTTAAGTATAATAACTTAAAATAATCTAAAACAAAATATAATGATTTAAGGTAAAAATAACTTAGAATTAAAAAAATAACCTATGAAAAATAAATTTAAATATCTTATAATATAATAATTACCAATAGCTTATGATATTATAACATAGAATACTAAACAATAATTTATAATATAATAAACACCAATAATTGTAATATAACATATAATAACAACAATAACTTCTAATATAATAACCATTAATAACCATCAATAAAATAACCACCAATGGTTTACAACGGAATAATCACCAATAACCATTAATATAATAGCCATTAATAAACACCAATATCCACCAATAAAATATCCATCAATAACCATGAATAAAATAGCCATTAATAGAATAGGCATTAATAGCCATTAATAGAATATACACCAATAGCCATTAATAAAATATGCACCAATAGCCATTAATAAAATATGCACCAATAGCCATTAATAGAATATGCACCAATGGCCATTAATAGATAACCACCAATAGCCATTAATAAAATATGCACCAATAGCCACTAATAGAATAACCACAAATGGCCATTAATAGAATAACCACTAATAATTATTAATAAAATAACCATTAAAAACATCAATAGCCACAAATATAATAGGTACCAATAACCATTTATAACCACCAATAACACTAATAAAAGGACAACTATTAACCATATATTAAAATTGCTTAAGATTACCAAAAAATGATATAAGGTGAAATAATTTATAATAGACAAAAATAATTAAGGTGAAATAGTCAATAATAACATAAGGTGAAATAACCTTCAATATCCAAAAGTAACTTATAATAACTACAAGTAGTTTAAACTAAAATGATTTACAATAGCCGAAAATAATATAGAATAGCCAAAAAAATTACAATAGCTGCAAATAGTTTAAATTGAAATAAACCAAAAGTAGCCTAGGGTAAAATAACTAAAAATAACTAAAAGTAATAGAGAATAGCCATAAATAGCTGTTAATAATGTAGGGTGAAATAATTTAAATTAATGAAAAAAGTCATATTATGATTGAAAGAGCTTAACATAAGTAGTATTATTATATTAACCAAAAAAATCCATTTATTAAACCTTTTTTTTTCAAAATAATGGTCATTGAAATGTTATTGAATAATGATATTCAACTTTTTTTTTGTTCAAATGATTTTAAACTTTCAAAAATAAATAAATTTAATTGTGTACATTATTGAAATTTTTTAAAAGTAAACTCAAGTCATTTCATTTGAACAAAAAATAAAATATGAAATTTCAAATTATATATTTTTGTAATGTTTAAAATGAAATATTTGATAAATGAAATGTAATGTAACATATTATCACAACAAGTGAGGTGGTTTGATGGTAAGGGTGTTTGCCTCCATTTCAAAGGTCAAGGGATTAAATCTCATGGGTGGTGTTGTGTGTGGTCAATAATGGTGTGTTAAGAGAATATTCTCCTATCAAATTCGAATATGTGCTTAAGTTGATTATGTGGCCTACCATTTCTTTAGGTTAAGTTTTTAACCTAACATAGGTAGTGACATGTGCAACAAATAATATGTTTTAAACATCATGAAATTATCATTAATATTATATATTAAATAATTATATTTTAATTGATTTCCATATTGGTTAGTTAATTAACTAACAAGTGAATAGTTTGGTAAATTTGTATTTCATTTGAGAATAACTTTGTTTCAACAGTGACTAGTGAAACAAGTCATTATTTGTAGTAACTGGTCCCTCGTTCACTAGGGGGTTAAACCATTTCACTAAGGGGTTAAACAATTTCACTAGGTAAAAATGTCCAAATTCATTCAAAATCTAATGAATCTAGAGAAGTAGGATGCATTTTTTAAGAGTGCTAGAACTTTGCATCTATACTCTTTAATTCTTTTTTTTTTATCAATGGGTAATACTCCGAATCTTTCAGTGTTCGACAAGATGCTTGGGATATGAATATTGTGACATTGTGCAAATGAATTATTCAAGTCATAACTCATTTTCTTTGATTGATACTTGGAAGCTCATTGAAATATATTAAACTTTACTCGTGTAATGTTATAAAGTTGTAAACATTTCCCAAAGCCAATATCTTTATAGGGTCACTCTTAGATTACTACATTCAATGGCCTTTTCAAAACTATCTAACTTTTTTTGGATAATTTGCATGGGATTAACTACACTATGTTTCTTATTCATGTCCTGTGTGGTGTGTGTAACATGTAATTGTGATCATTTCATTGGCCCTTAGGCCTGATGTGGTTTCATGACATTTTTTGTTTACATTATTGTTTACATGCCATGTGTCTAATTCATGCCTTCTAGTAACTACTATTCCTATACTTCATTGCATTCCTACATAGACCCTCATATTAAATGTGAAACATTCAAAACATTTTCCAAACTTCAATTGATATTTGGATGTATAAGAAATATTTGAATATGTAATAGGAATGATTTAAAAATCCTATGAACAATCTAAACATGTATATATCTTAACTAATGTATTATAAATCTTGGAACCATCCCATATATCTTATAATCCTACAGGTAATTAGAATATCCCCATCATTCAATGATTGCTTACATCTCTACATTTATAGTCTTGAAATCTCTTCTTTCTACCATTGGGAATATATCCAAATCTAATGGTGTGTGGGAGTGTTTTTTATGGTTGTTTTTCATATTTCTTATGACTATTTGTCTCAACATTAATATTCAATTTTTTCAATAATCAATTTCAGTGTTCAACTTTAGCCACTATTTATTTTAATACTTGTATTGTTTCACAATTTATTGCAAACAATGCTATTTTTTCCTTTAATTATTGATTTGTCGTTTCTTTCAACTATCATAGGGTAGTTGCAAACTAAACAACCCACTTTTTTTAAATTATAGAAAAGACTCATATAACTAATCTCTAACATTTGTAGAATTAAATTTAAAATTTTGAAAACAAAATGTCATCATTTCATTACAAGGTGAACTTTTAAAGCTTGTGAAATCTTTTGTCACATTCCATATAAAAATTTATGGACTTTTATTACATAATAAACATCGGTGAAATGTTGAGTTTTTTGCCTAGTATGATTGTGAGGCTATTATAATGCTAAAATAAAGGTTTACAAGCAAGTTCAATATTTTAATTTATCAAGTTTTCATAAGATTGCCAATAGTTTATAAAGTCCATGATTTATTGAAATGGAAAAATTGAAAATTATTGTATCGTATAAAATGACATTATTACCTTATTTAATGTATGCCAAATGTAAAAATTAGAATAACCCATGTTTTTGTTTCTAACTTTTCCTTTAGCTAATTAAGTTGAAACATGTGCAATTTAAAAACTTATAAGTTTAAGGTTTAGGCATTCCACTCACTTCATATTTTCAAATGAAATATTTTACATTCCCAAAAACACCAAACATTCAAATTAAAAAACCTAAAAATGATTTAACTGTGGACTTCTTCAATTAACACTTTTGGTCCACCTTGATGTACATTCACCCCATACACATTTCATGGTTTCAGGGCCAACCTTGTCATCCAATGATTCACTAGTTGTTTTAAAAATTTGTTCCTTAAATTTTGTGGCAATTAGGCTTGCCTATTTGGAGTTGCATAAAATTGTTTTTGGGGTTTCAAATTTTTTGTTGATAGCAGGTTCCCAAGGGTTACTAAATTTTTTTTCGACATATCATTGAGTAAACTTGTGAAAAAATGTTCTAGAATCAGTTTTTTCAAACTTGTGTGTTTTTAAAGAAAATCCATGGCATGTGTAAAAATTGTCCAATGGTAGTCTTCCATACAGTCTTTGGAATGTTTACAATTTGTTTCAATAATCCAAAACTTTTTTTGTTTATTTTCACATTCACCCATTGCCAGGCCGCCCGTTCATTTGTTTTGTCAATTACTCTTTTCCATTTTGATCCCCATGTTATGATATGTAGCAAATGTTGGAAGGGGAGTAATCGATTGTCATCTCTTGGATATTCCCAAGGTTTTGTTGTCATTTCACATATTTTATCCATTATGCTTGAAATTAATGTACATTCAATCATTGATTCCAATGTGTTTAGTGTGAAATTGGTGGCAATTTTCCTCTTGCTATTGTAAAATAAAAGCTTGTTATAAATTGGGCAAATTAGTAGTATAGGAAAAAAATGCAATTTGATTTTGTAAGTAGCAAGAATGGTGTTAGACGTAAGAGGTTGAAAGAATGAATGAAAATAAAGAATAACTTGATTTGGTGTAGGCAATGTGAAATGTCATGAGTTGTTTCATATTGTCTTTGTTCCTAATGGGCACATGCCTCTTGGTGGTGAACATTTAGTGTTTGGATTGACACATGCCTTTTGGTGGGTCTATGGGATTTAATTTAACATTTTGTATGGATTAGATGTTGTAGAGATTGAAGATATTTCATATTAAAGAAATATGAAGTATGGCTTTGAAATGTGACTTGAACACTTCATTGGTTGAATTATTTGAAAGAAACTAGCGTAAATTATTTCAACCTTGTTTTTTTTGTTCAATTTCTTGCAAAAATAAATTTTGTTGTGAAGATTCATAATAAAATTCATCCATATTTTTATCCATAAAAATCATTCATCCATGGACATGTGGCAATATATTATTCCATGTTAGTAATTTTTTTGTCCTACATATCAAATAATATTCTTTTTATATTTTGTCAACATGGACAAAATATTTAAAAAAAGATTTAGTCTTGTTCATGCGTTTACGTTCGCTTGCTCATGCTCGTGGATCCTTGGGCACATCATCAAGTTCTAATTGTCTTCCAAAATGTACAAAATTAAAAATGATAAAAAATGCATAAAGCTTGCAAAACAATATTCCCCTTTTGATGGTGGGAGAGCTTTGAAGCTTTTCAATGAACTTTCTATGCGAAGCATTGTTTGTTCACGGTAATTAAATTCAACATAATAATCTTAAAAGTCATTGGTGACTAGAAATATAATTACAATGTTGTTTGGCAAGGAGATAAAACACAAGCTTGTCGAATAGTGACATGACAAAACACAAGCTTGGGGAATGGAGATAAGAGGAAACGTGAACTTGTCAAGTGACGAGGTGATGAAACACAAGGTTGAGGAGCGGTAATGAGATGAAACATAAGTTTGAAGAGCAATGATTAGACAACACACGCTTGAGAAACAACAACATGAAACATAATCTCAAGGAGTGGCAACGAGATGAAACACAAGCTTAGAGAGTGGTGATGAGATGAAATGCAGAGCAGTGAAGCTTTGCTCTTTCAACAGACATTATGCGAAAGAGGCGATGAGAAAATATTACGATTTCTCACAAATAGGCTATGTGGGTGGTTGGATTGTGGCTTTCAAACGAGATCTACGGTTCTCCATGTGAACAGTCGACACCCTGAAAGGGTATAGGGTGACGATTCCACCATGTCATAACCAAGCTTTCTGGCCCAAAGCATTTTGCCATTCGTGTTTTCCAGCAAATTTTAATGATTCTTCTCACCCCCAACCCCCTCCTCCCCTTTTTTTCCATTTAACTGGTGGCTGGCCTTTTTAAAAAGTAGAAATCTGGCGATATTTCGCCAGGAAAAAAACACTGCCACACAAGCATGGACTAAGTAAAGGGCCTACGGGATAGCTAGTAGACGGTCGTACGTGTCTATGGGAGTACGAACCCCACTCCACTGCTGCTTTCCTTCCTTTTGTTGTTGTCGCCCACTCTGCGTGTTGCAGTCTTGCCTATTACCCGTTCGTGGATTCCGATTTTGTTGTCGAGATTTGGAACTGGATTCGCGTGTGGTGGCGCTGCTCTCGGTGGTGAGGCACGGACGGTCTGCGATCTGTGGTACTCTTGCCTTTGCCTTAGTAGTAGACGTTTTTCTTTTCTTTGTATTGTTGGACTAGGTTTTGAATTTTTTGATGTTTGGTTCCTTTTTTTGGGCCTGTTGGCTTGGAGATCGGGAGGAATTCCAAGGTTTTCCGATTTCCTGGAGTTATTTGTGATAATTTTTTTGGGGTGGGTTGTAAAAGAATCTAGTGGGCGAGAGAGGTTGTTTCTGAAGGTTTGATGATGAGGAGCAGCAGCAGCAGCGTGTCTTATGTGATATAGGACGAAGTTGTAGAGATTTCTCGTTGATGTTCTTGGATTAGGTTTGGGATTTGATGTGTTGGGGATTCGGTGGTAGATCAGGTGGAATTCTGGATGTTTTGAATTTTGTAGCTGGTACTGATAAGTTCTTAGCAGGCTGCTGGGATCTTATGGGGATATAGTAGGATTGAGATAGCGTTGCCGTAAAAGAGGCCTGCAACGAAGAAGGTCTGGTAGGTTGAGGAATAGATGACGTCAGTTGGAGGCTCACGGTATTGGTGCTATCAATGCAATCGGACAGTGAGGCCAGTGTTGGGGAGAGGTGATATAGTCTGCCCTGCGTGCAATGGTGGCTTTGTGGAGGAGGTTGACAATAGCCCAGCAGTGGCAACAGCACGAACAGGAGATGGACCAACAGGCCATCTGCCTGATATCTATCCATTCACTGGTGGTTTGCGAGGAGATATGGATTTCTTGGGCAATTCTCGAGGAGCTGCAGAGGGGCCAGGTGGTGTACCAACAGGATTTTGGCGATATCAACCTGGACAACGAGGACAAAGACCATTGCCAGGAGGTCAATCTGCATTTCTTCAAGTGCTGGAAGCTATGTCAGCAGTGCTCCAGCAGATGCAGGGACCACATGCATGGCAAGAAGTTGGGGAGGGTGTTATGGGCAGGGATGGAGGGAGGGGAAGGTCCAGGTTAGTTCCTGAAGGGGGGGATATCTTTCTCTTGGAAGGCCAGATGCAGAACTTTCTTGGGGGTGGTGGTAATGTGGAGGTCTTCTTTGATAATGGGACAGGGATCCCAAGGCGGCTGCCCGGAAACTTTGGAGACTATTTTTCAGGGCCAGGGTTAGATCAGCTCATGCAGCAGTTGGCAGAAAATGATTCAAATAGGTATGGTGCACCCCCTGCATCCCGATCTGCCATTGAAGCAATGCCCACAATCCGAATACGGCATGAGCATCTAGGGACTGATGCAGCACAGTGTGCAGTTTGCAAGGATGAATTTGAAATTGCCTCTCAAGTGCGGCAGATGCCTTGCAAGCACATGTACCATGAAGATTGCATTCTGCCATGGCTGGCTCAGCACAATTCATGCCCTGTTTGTCGGTATGAAATGCCCACTGATGATACTGATTACAATCGGGCACACTCCTCACGGCAATCAAACTCTTCTGCAGTTCCCACCACTACTCCTAACTCAGGGAACACTGAATCCAGGCGTGGCACTGGGGGGACTCATGGTGGGTTCAATTTCTGGGGTCCACCTGCATCATATGGTGCATCTGAAACTCCTCCATTTGGAACTGTGAGGGGTGTAGGAGCTAGAACACATGGAGCTTCCATACCAGGACCTGGTCCAAGACCCGCTCCAAGTGCTGGTGGGGGAGGCAGGCGATTTTCAATCCAACTTCCCTGGCCTTTTCGGTCATCTGCTCCACTGCCAGCTCCTGCTCCAAGTAGGCAAGCAGAAACCTCAGCATCAGGTGCACATGACGTTCCTACAGGAGGAGTCCACAATCAGTCCTCAAGAGGCCGAAGGACAGATGATGATCGTAATTATGCTGGATTTGAAGATGATTATGCTATGTTTGAAGCACTGCATGATGATTTTGACTGACTTGCTTGTGCTGCCGAGTTGACAGGCTTGAGTGTCAGAGTGCTCCCTTCAGCAATGAAGGTGCCTTGTAGAGGGATTATGGATCTTTCTTTGAGGAATGTGATTAGGTCAGGGCCTGTAAATGAGTTGGATAGACTGAAATTTGTGTGGTCTTTGGTGGCATGGTTGTCTTTAACTGAGCTATCCACTTCTGTGAGAGAGAAGCTTGAAGCAAGTCAACAGATTTCTAATAGAGCATTGGAGAGAGTCCCAGTGCTTGTTCTTTTCTTGTAATCATTTGGATGCATAGTCTCTTCCATTTGCAAGACCACATGATATCTTGCTTTCAAACTTGTGTAGGACTCTCCAGAAAGTTGACAGGCACCAATCCTTTTCGTAATTAGGTCACCGCCCAGTTGAGCAAACTCAGAGAGTATTCATAAGAAAGTTGGCATGGGAATAATGTAAAGATCATCATTATCTGATTAAGTATGTTAATAGGCAAAGGGTGCGAAGGCCATGATCTGTGGCCATCAAAGAAGGGAGTAAGGAGAGAGGGCAGGTGAGAGGGCAGTTTCACCTGCCCATGATGGCTCACCACCTGCAGGTTCCAGGCCATGCTAAAGTGCTAATATTGATGACAAAGCAAGGATGACTGCAGCTAACTGTGAGGGGGCAAGAGGAGGTACTAAATTTGAAGACTGCTGAGCTGCTAGCCGAGCATGTTGTTTTGGTTGGGAGCTAGTTAGCATACATGAAACCCCTCATCAACCTTGCATAGCAAGACCTAGAGAAATGGCTGAGAGAGTCAAGCAAGCCAGGGTGACAAGGTCCCTAGAAGAACCTATTGTATTTAGGTTTCTGTGTTCTTCTCTCCAATGGCACTTGGTGCACCAGGGGCTCCTTGAATAGACAGAACTTTGAAGATTGCACCTACTGCAGTGCCATCACCACCTCTGAAGCCTGTGCATTGGAGATTTCCAGTAAATCCATAAATCATGGACTATTGTGTGCTACTTACAGGTTTTTTTTTCTTTAGAAAAGTTGTCATTGTAAACTGAGCAGGTACTTGAGCTCTTGCTTTGCTTGCACAGATCTTACAAAGCATAATACGATTGCATGAATTGTGGAATTACCGATGTATGTTAGAATCCAGATGTTTTTTACCCTGTTTGTCTAGGCAAGGATTATATTATTAATACATGAAAAATATGAACAACTATTCACAGCCTTCAATATTTCTTGTGCCTAGTTGCCAAGAAAAAACCTTTGTGGCCAATGAGTTTGTTAGAAGTGGTGGCTGGAATTGTTGCAAGGAGTTGCCTTGTATGAAGTTGTACTTTGATGTTGCAATAGGCTTCTGTTTTTGACCTTGTCTGTCTGTATGGTCTGCAAGGGTTACAAGATTAGTATAAAAGAAAATGTAGATAAACATAGAGAGACTTTAGAATAACTTGTGCCTAGATGTGAAAAAAGAAAACCTTTGTGGTTAATGAAATGGTTAGAATTTAGTTGCTTGAAATGCTCTGTGGAGTTGTCTTGAGTGACCTAACACTTGAATGTTGCAATGGGCTTTCATTTTTGACCTTGACTTATAGACAAGGACTATTATATTAGAATATAAGAAATGTGAAAAAGTGTACAGAGCCTTTGGCATAGATTGCACCTAGGTGTGGGAAAAAACCTTTGTGACCGATGAGATTGTTAGAATTAATGACTTGAATTGCTTTGAGGAGGACTTGTCTTGAGTGAACTAACCTTTCAATGTTGTAATTGGCTTTCATTTTGGCCCCATCTTCATAGATAAGGGCTACTATATTAGTATATGAAAAATACAGACAAATATAGAGACCTTAACATAGCTTTGTGCCTAGGTGTGAACAAAAACCTTTTTGGCCAATGAGATTGTTAGAATTGTTGGTTATTATTGTTCAAAGGAGTTGTCTTGAGTAATCTACCATTTCAATTTTGTAATAGACTTTCAATAGCTTTTGAGAATTCCAAGAGAAGTTCATAAAAGGTTATTTTAACATTTGTGTGTGTGTGTGTGTTTTTTTTTCCCTGTTGGTGACTCATAGTTTGCAAGACATTCAAAGTGAGGAGAGTGTGTGAAGTGAAGGGCTCTGCGACCATGATTTTCTTTTTGGGGGTTGGGAAGGGCTCAATTCATCACTTTGGCTTGTTTCATTCCCCAAGGAACATGCTCACTCAGTGGCATTGTGTGTGTCCTTTGAGTTGATTTGCTTGTTTTGTCCTTAAATGGTGAGTCAATTCCCTTGGTCTCAATCCCTCAAATTGGGGTCTTCTTTTTAATTGGGTCAAATTTATTCCTTTGGCTTGTTGGGAAAGTTGAAAGGGATTATCACTTCAAGGCAATGGTTTGGGGCATTGCACTAACTGGGTCTCTTTACATTGAGTTATTTGCATTCAATTTGAATTTTGTTTGCACTGAACTAGTCCTGGTTAGAGTTAGGGATTTCGTTTTTTCAACTCTGGGTGCAAGGTGCTCAAAAAAAAATCACTACTTCTAGGCTAATTGACATCATCCACAGATTGATATGGACAGCTTCAACCAAAGTTTGTTGAATAATTAATTAAATTCAAAGATTCCAGGGTGAAAAACACTGATTTTTTTGGTGGCAAAATTTTGCCATTTTGCAAAATCTATTTGTCATAAATTCTTTTTTCTGAAAGAAAAACTGAATTTGTATATATATATATATAATTGTCAAAAAAATCACATTTGATTACGTTTTTTCTACTTTTATATTTTGAATATCACCAAATTTGGTTAAAAATTCTTATGGATGATCGTCACTTAGTAACATCAAAAAATTGATTTTTTGATAATGAATATAGAATGTTTTAGAATATCCCAATAGATTTTCTATTTTCCTTCCCACAAATTTGTTCTTTGAGAAGAGTATTTCAAAAAAATAAACATTTAAGAAAATTATAATAGTGTTGATTTGCCAAGGTATTACAAGTATCTTGGACAATATGGACAACACTATAAAATTCAAAGTATGTTAAGAATTGCATGGTGATGGCGGTGCAACATACATGTGTTTTTCATACCTTTATGCAAGGACTACACATTCACTTGGGTTTATGATACCTTGATGTTGAAAACAACTTGCCCTTATGATAGAAACATATCACAAAGATTGTTTCTTGTGGTGCAAAGATGATAAACAATACCACTTAGACCATTCAATTCTACCTGATTGTGTTTTTTCACTCAATGTTGGGTCAAGTTTGCATGTTGTCCATGAAGAGCATATGTTGGAGTAACTTGATCATGACCTTTGAAACACCTCCTATATGCATGTCATGGCAATTTGTTGCAAATGAATCTTTTCAAGGAAGCAAGAAATTCATAGTGCCCTTTGGTTTCTTAATGGAAAGAAAAGTTGCAAAAAGGTGTTTGGATCAGTCTTCTTTTTTTCACCTTAGCAAGACTTCATGGTGGACATCTTTGGCATATAATTTAGGCAAAAGAATGTGAAGTGAATGTGAGTTTCATGAACTTTCAAAAGGAAAACTATTGAGTGTTTTTGTTGAAATTTTTAGTTTTTAAGGTACCATAATCAACAAAAGTGACAACATATATTGTGTGCAAAATTAGACGACAAATAAGCCAGAATTTCAAAAATGAAATTGATCATCTTTCAAAATGGTCTCCACTTTCTGAAATTTGCAAGAGATTTTGTCTTAATTTGATACTCTTGAACCACCAATATTATTGATATTTAAATAGGCAATAGTAACCTTACATGTCCATGATTTTTGAAAGAAACACTTATGTTTCTTTCCATGTAGTATAATTAAGATCTAGTGTTCATAGTAGTTGCACAAAATGTGGGCAATGATGTTTTGTACACATCACAAGCTAGATGCAAAGCAAGATAACTCATCATGAAGAATTTCTCATTGTTTTTTAGTTTATTTTTATTTAGGAAATCTACTTGGACATGTTTTGTACTTAAGGAGGAGATGTGTCATGGGTCATTTCTTCATGTTGTAAAATGGACACATTGTAGCGAAATGTAAATCATGTAGAAGAGTTGATTAAGATTGATTTGCACTTTGAAGAAAAGAGTTTTAAAATACTAACTAATTAGGTGAAATCTACCCTTCTATTGGTCATAAAACATTGGCAATACTTAATTATGAAGTTTATGCATTTTGAGTTGTAAAGGGTTGATGATTAAAAAACTATTTTTAGTTTAGTTTTCATTTCAATTGTGTGGTGTTGCAAAACAAGTCTCAAGATTGACACAATAGGTAAATTCATGTTTGAATCACATTTTCTTTCACAAAAAAATTATTTAAATTTGAAGATGCTTATTTTTTAAACCAAGGCAAATGGCATGGGAATCCTTTTCAAACCAAACCTAATGTGCTTAATTAGGTTGCAATCAAACCACATTTAGTAAGTTATAATTTGTCAATCTTTTAAAACTCATCTCAAGGTTGAACTTTCCTAAATTTAAAATAAAAACATTTCCACATTTGCATAAGCTAGTTGATACTTTAATTACATGTTTTCAACATCACTTTTGATGCAAAATTTTGCATAAACCTTAAGTAATCAAACACAAGCTTAACAAGCATGATTCAAAATTCTAGAAATGGTCTAGGCTTTCATCTTCCACTATAATTGGCATACCACAAACTCCATCCAAAAATATGTTACTTAATTCCATCCTAAACATGCTAGGCTAGGTCATGAACAAAATCATTTTGAATAGTTGCTTCTAGCAAATGCAACAATAATACTAACAATAACAACACTAGTTATTGTAGTAGAAACAACATGAAATGTAATTATCATTTTTAAATCAAAACTTTCAATGGAGCCTTTTTTAGCTCTAACAATAATGTCTTCAAATAGGAGCCTAAATGGTTACACATTCTTTAGTTGTTTATTAGATGGAATGGTTGACCTCTTTCCACTTTGAGGTGAAAGAACAAGGTCAACATGTTTCTTTCACATTCTTTCCATGTTTTTAGCAAGACTTCCTACAAAGTTTGTTTTGGAAACAATTTATATGATAATATTGTTTGATAATTTTGTAATGTTCTTTTCTAGGGAAAGTTGCAACAACAAATGTCGTGGTGGATATGCTATGATTTTGCTTAAATGAACCTTGGCTATGGACATGGGAAATTGGGGTGATATGAATAGGCCCATTTTTAAAATAATGGAATGGGGCTTTGGTCCTAGGATATTAAATTACCTCAAAGGTTACAGATGGTCAACTTCAAAAAATGAATGTTCCCTTATTCCCTCCATTGATTAATTTTTTTTTGGCTTCACATTAATACACTAGATTACATAACTATATGATGTCAAGAAAATGTATGAAAAGTGTAAATGGATTTGTGTGCTTCATTCATGTTTAGGCTAAGGATAAATAAATGGCTAATAGTTAGGGCAAATAATGTTGTGTTATGCAATGTGGTGGGAACATTCTATTGCATAATGAACATGTACTTCCATTTAACACAACCATATCAACAATTTTGGTGTAATTTTTGGTGAAGTTGGTGATTCTTTTGATGACATGTAAGTCTATGTGATTTATGTGTCAATATATATTTTTGAATTTGTAACCAAAATACGAATTAGACGAAACCTAATTTTATTAAACAATTTTTTCATATTTTTACTCAAATTCCATGATTACAATCTTCCAATTATCGATTTTAAGTGATGAACAACTATTTCAAGATTATGAAAAAAAAGTTCCATTTACTTGATAAATTTGGATGGTTATTTGATGCATGTAATTTTAACATTACATTTGATAATTTGAAATTATATTATTATATATTTACATATTGGTCAAAAATTGATTCAATAGCATATATATGGGGATATAATATCACTTTTTTAAACATTAGGGGAAATCTTATGTAATTTAAAAAACAATGATTGTTTTAAAATACACCAAAGTATAATGAGATGCAATATATAATGGTCATAATTGATAAAAAATGTAAATTAATTTTTTTACCATGCTTGGTCTATACGAAATTTAGGTAAATCTTCTTAGTTCAAGATCGTCAATTTGACTACATTGCAAAATTGCCTTCAAGTTCAAAATCCTTTAATAAAACCAATATTCAAACTTAAGTTTAATGAATTTTTAATTTGAAAATTTCAACATTCATATTAGTCATTTAACATAACTTGAAATGATTAACATAACTTTAAAATGTCAAGGGAAAAATAAATAAATTGGCTCCTAACTATGTATTTGCACACAAAAGTAAAATTTTGTTTTAATGTTTTTTGTATTAATGTTCAAAGATTGATAAGCGAACTGGATAATAATCAAATCATTTAGGAGGGTTATTTAATTTTTGGAAACTCGATACTAAGTGATTATCAAAAAAATAAAAAACTAGTTGCTAGGCTATCAATAACTGATTTAATAATTGGGTCAAATTTAATAATTAGCCAACTTTGGTGAACACCTCAAAATCAATTCAAATTGCTTCTCTCTCTCTTTATATATATATCCCACATTTAGACTATATTCGAGTCTTTGAGTTCAAGTCTAACATTTTCGGAGTTTAATTTGGTCACAAAAGGTCTCACTCAAGAAAGTGATGGTGTTGACCTAGGTGATTGTTCACTTTGGTCACTTTATGCAACAATATTAATCATACATGAAAATCATTGTTGTAAGTTCCCTTGTTTGTAGCTTTAAATTAATGTTGATAGGTTTTTGGATTTAAGTAGGGTCTCCTAATTGGCAGTTTTAGGTTTTGTTATAACCATCATTAAAACCAATCAAACAACTAATTTTTTTTCAAAATTGAATTAAAACTTAGATTGGGAATGTTACCTCATTTTAAATAATTTCAAGATCTCTAAATAAATAAGTATAACTTCATTTTTTTAATTAAAAAAATCCTACATTTTAAACAAGTTATGGCATTTGATTACTTTTGCATAAGTTTTATTTCGAAATGTTTGCATTATTTAATAAACTATATATATATATATTGATTTAGTTGTATGTATTAATGGAGATGGTATCAAACTGGGTCTTAAATGAATTCACTTTATATTATTTGTGAAAATGATCAAAATTCTAAGTTTTAGAAATTCAAAGAACTAGTTTTGAAACCGTATTGAAGGTTCCATTGGAAACCCCCAAAAAAGTTAAAACTAGGATCAAAGGTTGTTTTTGAAATAAAAAACTCAAACAACACTAGTTTAGTTTGAGGGGTTCAAATTTTTATGGCCCAAACTTGAGTTGACATTCATTTGTTAGAATTGGCACAAGAATTGACATGTGAAATTAATCTTTCAGAAAATTTAAAATGAAAACAGAAGTTTTAAAAAAAAAACTTTTGAACACAAGTTTAAACTTTTTTTGGTAGGCAAGTTAAATTGTTTTGAAAAATTGGTAAGTAAGGTGAACTTTATGAAAAAATAAATAAATTTCATGAGTTGTTAAATTTCATCCCTATACAATTCCATTTTCCAATTTGTTGTAAGATTCAACATTTATACAATTTCCAACCTTGGGGAGTGTGTAATGTGTACATGTAGTTGGACCTAATTTTTGAATTGGGCTCAAAGATTTTTAAATATAAAAAAATGTGTCAAAATCAAGACCATAAGATTTCGAAATTGAAAACTTTTGGGTTCAAACTTGCATAGGAAAACTTTTAATCTTTAAAAGTGTCAAAATTAGGACCAAAGGTTTTCTTCAAAGGGAAGAACCAATTGACACTTGCAAAAACCTTTGAGAATTTTTCTAACCTTGTATCTGGAGGTAACCTTATAAAGTGGAATTATTTATTCATAAGAGAATGGGCATTTCTCTTTTTGAATGCTTCCCTTTTTTTTCATTTTTCTATACACACTCGGTATCACACAAATTTTCTTTTCATGGGTTTTAAGGTGTGGGTAACGCGCCCTTGAAGTGAGGTGTACCACAAGATGTTGAATTAGGGAATGCCTTATTGAGGGTGTTACCCTACACATAAAATCTTGTTACGTTTTTTTATGTGCATTTTTCTGCATCTCTTTAGGTGTAAAATTTCAATGTACACAAATGTACATTTACAAATATGTAAGGCACTAATCAATAGTCAACATTGAACCTTATGCCTATTTTTAAAAATACATCCTTAATATATATTTTTTTTCTTTACATTTTTTAAACTTAACTAATTTTATCTTTTAATTTTAAAAAAGAAAGATTTAAAACCTATTAAAAAAATAATACTGTGAGACATAATTCAACAAGACATGTGATAAATTACAACACAATAAAACAAATCAAAATTGAAAAAACAAGAAAATAATGATAAGTCAAATCAAAATTGAAAAACTTAAAAAAAGAAATTAAAAAATCTTTGAGAAATGATTTATTAAAAAAATAATAAACAAAATGATAACCATTGAGAAAAAAAATTGTAGTTTTTTTTGAGATTTATATTTTAAAAATGATAAATGGTATTTATAAATCCAATTATAAAAAATATTGCATCTATAGATAAAGTAAACTCTAGTAGGAACAAAAATCTAGATTGCAAATGCCAAGTATCCAAAAATAATATGGAAACAATATTCAGAAAATAAAAATAAAATAAAGCCTATTGGATGTTGATGTTTTGTGCAATGTGATCTAGTAACTTGTTTGATTTTAAGATGGTAATGTGCAAAGCAAATGGCAAGGGCGTGGAACACAGTTCACCAACCTAGCAAGCATGGGAGATTTATTGGAAACAACTTGAAAACAAGCAAGAAATGAAAGCTTCAAGGTTCATGTAATGGAACAATTGTATTAACTAACAAGAAGATTACAAAGGTTGTACGCTTCAAATGCTACAATCAAAAAATTATGGCTTGCAAAAATTAACAAAGCTTGAGGGTTCTATGTGGACTCAAAAAACCATGAAAGGAAAGAATGAAAGATTACTCAAAACCACTCCATTATATACTAACTCTTAACCCTAAAGTAGCCGCCACTTAACCTTGACCTAGCTGCTGCCTAACCCTAGCCACCACCAAACCCTAACCCTAGCCATCACTAAGCCCTAAATAGCCTCCACTTCCAAACCCTAGCCATCACTATTCAACTTAACCTAACTATTATAAGGATGTGAATACTATTCATCCTTTTGATGAATGTCTAACACATTCATCAACATTGGGAATTAGAAACGAATAATATTTCTAACAAGATCAGGAAGTTTAAAACATATGCAAAATTAGTAGGTATGTGATAGATTGGTTTGATGTTGTCAAATTATAATGCAACATGGGCTTACCATGTGCTTTTGTTGACTTTGTGTATGGTGGTAAAAGCAAACAAAACTATGGTTTCCTTCACTTACAAATGGCCAATGAGTTATTTGCACAAAAATATGTGAATTTCATTACTACCCCCCTAAGGCGAGAAGGAAGGGGGAAGAAGATGCTCATATTGCAGATGTGGATAAAAGTGATGAACAAAAGAGAAGGTATGTGAAAATCCAAGTTGTTAAATCATGTTTGAAATTATAGCCAATAAACATTTGTGGGTCTATGGGGAATCGATATGCCAATTTATCAAAGGAGACAAAGTGGATTTGGTGGACCCAAAGGACGAGAAAAAATTTGTAGCCAACAGGCAAGTGAAATGAGTTGTAGGTGAAAAGTTTCACTTCAAAAAAATAGAAGGTGTATGTAAGGTGGTAGTGTGGTGTGTTGTGGATGGCAATATGGGATTATTTTCCCCCAATGAAAATGATTGTCCTTCATAGAGGATTTTGAAAGATGTGGAAGGGACATGCATGTTGTGGGAGGAGGACAACCTGCTTCTATCTTAAAAAATAGGTTGATTATTGTTTTGGGGCCTAGAATAAAATATAATCCACACATTATCTATAATACTTATTCTAGTGGTGGAATAGATATGCCATTTTCTGTTGGGACATTTTGTGACTAACATTAATTGACATTATGTGTACTTATGTAATTTTCTTTGCATAAGTGCGATTGCAAGATTTTTTGATAAGCAAAGTTAGATTGAGGTGCAAAACTATGGCATCTGAGTTGTTACAGTGTGTTATTTAATGTGCTTATGGGGTTAAAAATGCCTTTGTTGAGGTATATGTTAAGTATGAAGTATTAATCCAAAGGTATATACTAGGATTTGATAACATATATGTGACTTATGACTATCCTTTGATAAAATGTGTATAAACTTGAAGCAAGGTTTTGTTGTATTCCATTGGTGTTCTTTTTAGGTTAATTTGAATGGTGGGTGTTTGCTTTGTATTTTTTGTCTTCTATTCCATTGAAAAAATCATCATGGAAGTTATTCCAAAACATTTTGTGGAAGGTCAACCCTCCATAATAACTTTGATTACGCAACAACTTTTGCTCAATGCATGTCCAACAACCAACACACAACAAGTGCCAACCATGTGAATCATGGAATATTGGTATGTTTTCCATATTTTTGTCAAAAATAGTAACTTTGTTTCAGTTGTGTATATTTGATTTATATGATTGATAGAATTGGATGTTTGTTTTCTGGTGCATATTTGCTATGATAGTTCAAGGAGGTGGATAATCAATTCTTAAACAAAAGTAAGCCATTAATTATCGAACCTTAGTTGGTATTTGGTGTTTTTTATTTTTAAGTTGATCATTCACATGGCGAATGCCAACCATGTGAGTAATGGAATATTTGTATTTTTCCATATTTTTGTTAGAAATAGTCACTTTGTTTTAGTTGTGTCAACTCATGGTCAACAATAAGCCATTAGTTGTTGAACCTTAGTTGGTATTTAATGTTTTTTTTTATCATTCCTTTTTTTACCAATAAACCACTATAGAAACACGTCAACATGTTTGGGTACCTAGTTATATGGGTGGTAACAAATGTCAAAAATACACATGTGATGACTTCTCCCTCTTACGTTTGACACAAGGTACGAATTTTTTTGCTCTTGTTGCATCTTGTGACATAACTATAGATTTGTGAAAATGTGTTTTTTGAATCTTGTTATTGAGTCTCATGATCATTGGGTATAAAACTAAATAAATCCAACAAGTTGTTACAAGTTTAATGTTGGCTAGAAATACCTATGTCACAATATAGAACATGTGCTAATGATGTCTTGTCACTTATTTGATAATTTTGCTTACACTTCATCACAAGTTTATTGTTAGGGTTAATTAATTGCAATTTCATAGTATGAATTACATATGAGTTGTTAGTGAATTGATACATATTTTAGTGCTAGTAAACTACTATTGAACTTCATTGCATGAAATGACCACTTGAATTGTGAATCAGTTGTGGAACATTACCTAGTTATGGGCATGTAGTTATCAAGGATAAAAATAGGAATTTACATGTGAATTGCCAACTAGTTGCCAATATCACATGAGAGTTGATCATAAATTGCCATGTAGTTATAATACATTATTCATACCAACTATCATGCACTTTGCTTCATCCATATAACCAAACACATAGTTGCAAGCCAAAACATCCATAAATAGGGACGTAGTTATAAGATAGTGTTATAATTAAACAATCAAGTTGCTATTTAATTGCTATATAGTTGCAAACCACATCATAAGGTAGTTCTTCCACAACTATATTAAACCAACAAATGAAACCCCTAGTTGCATAATAGTATGCCCCATTGGACAATAGTGCCACAAAAGTATTAGAAGTACACATTAGTTGTTTACCATAGTTCCAAACTAGTTGCAAAATGTTGTTACACATGAGTTGCAATGATGTAAATGTGTGTAATTTAATACTAGAATGCAACTACAATAAACCTTGTAACCAAATACCCAGTTGCAAATTGGGATTCATTCATGTGAATATAATTACTCGTAGTTGCATTCCCCACATTAAACAATTCATGTTTACCACCTAACCAAACATTTTGGTTACAAAATGATACCTACTGATGTCAATGGAGTGACATCCAAGTACCACGATTGGAACATGACAGTTGTTTCCAAGTTGAAATACCAAGGAAAACATTGATTAGTTTCATATGAGTTGCATAGTGGTTATACAATATAATATTCAACAACTCATGTTCATTTACACTTGATCCAACACCCAAACATTAAGTTGCAAACTAATCCTACATAGTAAACACATAGTTGTAATTTTTGAAAACATTGGTTGGTGTTCAGTTGTTTATAAGTTACCATTAGTTGCGTCTTAATGGGAATTGGTAGTTTAAACAACTACTGGACAACTATATGGGACCCAATAATGTAACATCTAGTTGTAATTTGTTGTTCATTTGGAAATACATATCTAGATAAATGTTCAATATGAGTAGAATAATTATAATATGCCTACTAGTTAGTTGTCACATAGTAGTTAAATAGTTGCCCCTTACAATCTTTCAACTATGTGGCAACTATGATGAACCTAATGGTTATGTTTTAGTAGCAAAAATATTATTTTATGTTAATAATGTAACAATTAAATAATACTAAAATAACAACAATGTAGTTTTTTTTGATAAATTACATACTTAATATGTTTGTCTAGTTTTTTGACAATCTAGTTATCAAGTTGGCTACTATTCTATGGGCCAATTATGGGACAACTACGAGACAACAACAAAAGGGTGAAAACACATTACAGGGAGACCACTTTGGGCACTTTCAAGACATGTATATATTTTTTTTGCGAAAGGTATTGCATGTAATTGTGGGTTTCACTTTTGGTGTTTGAGCTTGATATGTTGATTTTCACAAAGTTGATGATATAGCCTCTTTGAACAAAAACAAGCTTATGAGGGTAAGTTTCATTTCATCTTAGAATGTCCTTGTACACATAAACAAAGCACCTAAGCATAAGGTGTTGAAGAGGTTAGTAAATACATAACTCTTATTCTATATTATAGTCTAATTTTGGACTAAAAAAATCATGAAACTAATACTAATAAAATCTGTTCATTTATATCTATTCAAATATAGGCTCAAAACTTTAATCTAATCATGAAGATATGAGAAAAAACATCAAAACAATAAATCTAGCCATGGAATTGAAGCTTTTCCATAAAATAATCTATTTTTATTTCATACTCTCATCAAAACTCCATGTTCTACAATGAATACTCCATCTTCCAAAAATGATCAACTTTAAAACAATCATATGTTCAATTCAAACTATGATGCCTCACTCCCAAACATCTCCTTGCAAACATGAGATTCCAACGCCATAAGAGATTTACAATATGTAAAAAAAAAAACTAACGCAAGACATTGACAAATGGGTAGGAAAATCGTGTGCACTACTGATGGTGTTCAACTATGTGGTTGTGTTTGGGGATTAGAGATGTGTTTTTATTGTTTATGTTGTTGTGGAGATGCAATCGCATTTCCAAGACAATGTAGATAGATTGGTCCACCTTATCTTGCAACCTCCCAAGAATATTTTGTAGTTTGCTATGAAATAATTATGGCATATTTTTAACGTGTTACTTTAGCTACTAGGGGTTTTTAGTCAAATTGACCAATATTTTGTCAAAATGGACATGTTAGTAAAATTAAACAACTTGAAAAATGATTAATTTTATAATGTTTACAATGTGCAAACTTGGAAACTTGGCCATATGCAATTGAAAACTTAATAAAGTACACTTGTAAACTTGGAAATTTAGCAATGTGAACTTAAGTAACTAGTTGGGTAGGAGGTATGGGTGGGTAGGTACATTAACTAAAGGGTTGATGCATGGTTGGGTGGACCAATTTGCCACACAACTACAAATTTTTTTTACTAAAAAAAATGGCCAAATTTGGGAAATTACAACTAGTTTACACTAGTTTACATTGATTTCCTCCATATTTTTTCCATGTCATTAATGGCACATATAGAATTTATTTATTTTTAAACATATAAGCAAAAAATTATAAAATATTTCTTCTTCCAATATGATATGCACTTATGAAAAAATGCTTTAGATTAGCCCATTCAAAAGTCCATAAGTATAGTTTTGATATTAAATTCATCATTTATTTTGTTCTTATGCTTCTTTGATATGATATTTTACTAAATCCAAGTCCCTAACACACACACCCCACTAATCAATGGATCATAACATAGTCCACATAGAAATGGAAATTAGAAGTGCAATCCATGAATTTTGAATTCAAAAGTTCATGGCTTTTATAAATTTATAAAATGATTTTATGCATCTTGTAGATATTCAAGTTAAGATATTAAAACCAAGTCCATTTTAATCAATTAAAAAACCTATAAAGCAAAATGGGCATTGCAATGGCAACCACAAGGTAGAATTGGTTAGCGTGACACCCAAATTAGTCCACCCAACCATGCATCAACCTTAAGTAGGTGGGTAAGTAGTCTAGCTAGGCAAGTAGGTAGGTGGATAAGTAGCCTTCTAGGTAGGTAGGTAAAATAGGCATGCAAATATACCATTTGGTAACCTTTGAGAAAAAATTAAATTTTTCTTTTGAATAAGCTTTTAAATTGGACATGATTTAGTCTCCCAAATTACCTAATGAGTGGTTGTTTTTGAATCATTTTGGCATTTTTTTTCCTGACCTCTCAAACCTTTCTTTGTTTTAATTTTTTTTTGGGCAATGTGAGCCCACTGTCATAACTTGCATTGAAACATTTTTAATGGTTCAAAGATCATTTGATTTGGACTTGTTTTAACCAATGTTTATAATTGGGTTGAAGTTTTTTTAGAGGAATTGTTAGCATGGGGTGCCATTTTAAAAAAAAAAGAACAACCCAACAATTCCAAGTTTAAAGAAATATTCTCCAAATGAAAACCCATTAGTTATGAGGTTGAGTCCAATTTTTTAAATTATTGGTTTTCGATTTGATGGTTCATCTTGTTGGCTTTTTATAATAGCATATGCAATTGATATATTATTCGGACTCGACCTAAAACAATTTATCTACATTGTTTTAGAAATGTGATTGCATTTCCACAACAACACACACAATATAAATACATCTCCCTTCTCCAAACACATAACCACATAGTTGAATGTCACTAATATTGTGCAACAATGCGAAGCCTAAATAAATAAATATTTGGCAAAGAATTATTGATTATTAAATGTCAATATATGGCATCAATAATTTTATTTTATTTTCAACAACACCTTTTGAGAATTATTTTATGTCAAATATCAATCATAAGTAAAATATGTTCCATTATATTTATAATTTAGGCTAATGGCAAGGGCATGAATTATGCATATAATACCTTGACAATTTCCATATTAATTATGATATATATTTTTTGTAAATTTTAATTTTAATTTTCAAAATAATTTTTTTTTGTAAGGAACATTATTTGAAAATGTGTCATAATTCACTCCGGGTTTCACAAGATTTTGAGTGAATTTGGAGATTTTTACCTAGTGAAATTGTTTAACCCCCTAGTGAATAGGGACCAATTATTACGGACAATGAATCGTTTCACTAATACTTAGTAAAACAAAGTTACTTTCCAATGAAATACAAATTTATCAAACCATTCACTTGTTAGTTAATTAACTAATTAGCATAGAAATCAATTAAAATATAATTATTTAATATATAATATTATTAATAATTTCATATTTTTTAACCTATGATTTATTGACACGAGTCACTTCTTAGGTTAGGTTAAAAACCTAGCCTAAATAGGTCATGTAATTAACATAAGTACCTATTTTAAAAATTCAATAGAAAAATATTTAATCAACATACTATTGTTGACCACAAACAACACCATCCATAAAGTTTGACCCTTTGACCTTTAGTGAAGGCAAACACCCTTATCATCAAGCCACCCCACTTGTTGTGGTAATATGTTACACTACATTTTATTTATCAAATATTTCATTTTAAACATTATATAAACAATGAAAATTCATATATTATTGAGATGTTGTTCAAATGAAATGATTCAAGTTTATTTTTAAAAAAATTTAAATAATGTACATAATTACATTTATTTCATTTTGAAAATTTAAAATCATTTGAATAAAAATTAAAATTGAGTATTATTATTCAATAACATTTCAACCATTCTTTTGAAAAAAGAAAGTTCAATAAATGGATTTTTTGTTAATATAATAATACTAGTTATGTTAAAGTACTTTCAAATATTATATGACTATTTTTTATTAAGTTAAATTATTTCACCATTATTTACGATTATTTATGGTTATTTTCAATTTATTATTATTATTTTTTCCTATTTCACCTTAGGCTACTTTTGGATATTTTAAGTTATTTTTTGCTCTTTTAACTTATTTCACTTTAGGTTATTTTTAGCTATTGTAAATTTTCTTGGCTATTCTATGTTATTTTTGGTTATTGTAAATTAATTCAGTTTAGGCTACTCGTAGCTATTATAAGTTATTTTTGGCTATTGAAAGTTATTTCACCTTATGTTATTATTAACAATTTTAGGTTATTATAAGCTATTTCACCTTAAGTTACTTTTTTCTATTATAGATTATTTCACCTTAGATTATTTTTGGCAATCCTAAGCAATTATAATATATGAATATTAGTTGTTATTTTATTAGGGCTATTTGTGGTTATTAATGGCTATTAGTACCTATTCTATTGATGATTATTAATGATTATTAATGGTTATTTAAGTAATAGTTATTAGTGGCTATTCGATAAATGGCCATTAATAATTATTTTATCGGTGGCTATTAGTGGTTATTTTATTGATTACTATTTTATTGGTGGTTATTGGTGGCTATTGATGGTTATTTTATTGATTATTATTCTATTAGTGGTTATTAATGGTTATTCTATTAATGATTATTATTAGTTATTATATTAATGGTTGTTGATGGTTATTTTATTATATAATGATTATTGGTGGTTATTATATTAATGAATATTGGTGGTTATTATATTAATGGCTATTGATGGCTATTCTATTGATGGCTATTCTATTAATGACTATTGATGGTTATTTTATTAGTGGATATTGTGGAAATTTTATTAATGGCTATGGTGACGATTTTATTGATGATTATTGGTTGTTATTCTATTGGTGGCTATTGGTTGTTATTCTATTAATGGCTATTGGTGGCTATTATATTAACGACTATTTTATTAATGGGTATTGGTGGCGATTTTATTATTGGTTACTATTCTATTAGTGAATATTGGTTGTTATTCTATTAACGACAATTGGTGGCTATTCTATTAACGCCTATTGATGGTTATTATATGAATGGTTATTGGTTATTATTCTATTACGGCTATTAGTGGTTATTATATTAATGGCTATTGGTGGTTATTATATTAATGGTTCTTGTGATAATTCTATAATGATTATTGTTGGTTATTTTATTAATGGATATTAGTGGCGATTTTATTAATGGTTATTGGTGGCGATTTTATTAATGGTTATTGGTTATTATTTTATTGGTGGCTATTCATTGTGCCTTTATTAATGACTATTAGTGGCTATTCTATTGTTGGCTAGTTGTTGTGATTTTATTAACAACTATTAGTGGCTATTGGTGGCCATTCTATTAATGGCTATTGGTTATTATTCTATTAACGACTATTAGTGGTTATTATATTAATGGTTATTGGTTATTATTCTATTAACGGCTATTGGTGGCTATTTTATTAATGGTTATTTGTGGCTATTTTATTAATGGCTATTGGTGGTTATTCTATTAATGACTATTATGTCTATTTTATTAATCAATATTGATGACTATTTTATTAATGGCTATTGGTGGATATTCTATTAATAGCTATTATTGACTATTCTATTGGTGCCTATTGTAACTATTGAGAATATATTTTCAATACCATATCAAGTTTTGATTTGGACACCATTTCTCATTATGAATGTGTGAATACCTATGTAGAATCATTTTTGAAATGATTGATGTTATTTTAAAATGAAAACATAACCTATTCACAAGCAAGTTGATGAAAAAAATTCTAGCGACAAATAATTGAAATTGATATAAAGGGGATTTTTTGAATTATTTGTATGTTTGTCAATGGACCATTTTAAAAACAATTTTAGAAATAACTACGTCATTTTCAAGCCTAACTACATCATTTCTTTCTTAATCACCACTTCCATTTTGTATTAATTTTTTAAATAACCTTTTTTCATCTTTCCTAATTATTATTTTCATTTTATAACTACCTCATACTTTTTCCCTATCAACCAAAAATGATATCAAACTTTTTTTAACATGTGTATTTTCATGTCCATGAAATGTATATTAATTTAAATTAAATTTGACATTGACATAAATAATAAATAATGATGAACTACTGAAAAAATATGAAACATAAGAAGAAGAAAAAAATTGATCATCATTCGTAGTGCGTAGCAACACATAGCTCAAATTGAACAATAAATTACTAATAGATGAATATAAAAATCATGATAGAAGAAAAAACTTGATTAAAAACATTGGAGCATGAGGAATAGGGCAGAAAACATGCTTGAATTTGCATGATAGAAATTTGAATTGTGACTTCATGTACATTTGTGTGCCCAATTTTTGTGTTTGCATTTTAACATTGACGTTTGTGCTAAAATGTTGAAATGTGGAATGTAATTTTACCATTTCATGAAAATCTAACGTCCACATTAACATTCTTCCAATTTTGGGCGAGTGCATACCTTTAATGCAAATTATGAATATGAAATCGTACATCTTTTGATGAAATCAAAATTTCATGCGAAAAAAAAGCCTTCCATGTTTTGGAGCTTTCCATGGACAATATGTATTGCACCTTATATCCATCTCATTCATATCATTTCTAATGAACATCATAAGGGGAATTAAACATGAAACAAAATCTTTGAACTAATACCATGGTGGGCCTATAACATTTGTGGCAAAATTGTATGACATGGCATTTGTTAATATTCTCATTTTGTTTTCATTTGTATATGTTTCCTTGCTTAAAGGTTTTGATTTGATAACTTTGAACTCATGTGTATTTTTTGATTTTATGTGATTGGTTGGTTGTAGATGAACAAATGATGTAAGATACATCCAATTAGGATGAATGTTTAAAAAATGACAGATGCATCTAAATGAATTGAAATGGATGACGATGACATTCAAATTGCACCCAACCATGAGCCTACTAGTTTGACCATCTGGGTCATGGCTGACCGCCTGATGTCGCATGAGGTATAGAATATTTTTGGTCCGGGCGGGCTTGCTAAGCTAGCTAGTACGATTAGTTGTGGTCTCACTGCCCTGATCGCCAATCTTATTAACGGAAAGAGATCCATTTCACGACACGTGGCAAATGATGGAATTTCCACGTTGATAAATGCCACGTGCGTTCTACTCCTGGGGCTGAGGAAGCTCACTCGGGCAGGCAGTGCTGCGCTTTGAAAAAGGCTGCAGTCTGGCAATTGGCGCCATACTCGGGGGTGACATGGAAAGTGGCCTAGCCCGTTACATTAGGCAGGTGTTTAGTTTGTTTTTAGGGTTGTCGGGGCTGGCGAGTTGGCTCCTCGAGCATCGGCCCGGAGTTTTGGCACCGCCCTAGCCGGCCTCCTCCCTCACCCTTTAGTCCTTCTTGTTCTTCCGTCTCGTTTCCTCGCTCGCTCGACTTAGCACCCCGGCTTTTCCTCCTCCAATGTAAGCTTACTGGTCGTGTATGGGTGCTTGTGAAATCAAACTTGCACACCTCAGTAGTGACCGTTCTTGCCTCGCATGAGCTTTGCGGTCCAGTGCTGTTCTTCTTTCCCAACTGTGCCTGTTGTTGTAACATCAGTAGGGTGTGCAGTGCGGCAAACTTCTTGGAAGGGGTATGACGGGAGTGCACACGACTCAAGATAGGATTGCAAGGTAGGGGTCGGCTGTTTTCCGTATTTGGGGAGAGCGTTTTTTTTTTTTTTTTTTTTTTTCTGGGTGTGTTTTTCTTCTGCCTCTGAACAGAAGAGAGAGAGTGTGATTGAGAGATAAGTAGGGAAAAAAGGGGGATTGATTGACAGAAGGGAAGCGACAGAGGAACCCCAGTATGCACGGAGGAGGAGAAGTAATTTTCTGAGGACAGATTTTGAAACTCCGGTAGAATTCTTTTTGAAGCAGTTGTGAATTTGCATCATCTGTCGGAAGCGACTTACTTCCGGACGAGGGGAAGTGAGATCGACAGACTTGGAGAGCTTGTGAGCCAGGCTTTTGGAGGAGGGTGTTATGTATTCTTAAAGGAATTGTAGAGCGGAGGAGCCACTCGCTCTCCATCAGTTGGAACCCAGCCGCAGAAGATTGGGAGGTGGGTTGGTTTCCCACTTAGTCACAGTCACAGAATGTGAGGCACAATTGAGTTCTAAATCAGGGACAACAAGTTAAAAAGAGATGCCAGAAAGCTTTCCGAAGCTCCTGCTAATCATCACAGTCTGACGGAGAGCCAAGAAAGCTTAAGAAAGAGAGGTAAAGCAGTTGCTGCACATGGCATGCACAAGGCATGCAATAAATCGAGGTGTGTAGAAAGTGAGAAGGTGAATGGGATTTTTGTTTCATGTGGTGGGTGTGTAGAAAACAGAAGGTAAGAGATTGAGAGAGGAACAGAAGTGGAGAGGGTCTAAGAGACATGCAGAGATGGTTGATAGTGACATGATGAATCTCTTCTTTGAATCTGAAGAAGCAAGATGCAGATCACAGGGAACGGCTGGGGGACCATAGTATGTTGCAATTGAATATAACATCTGTTTCACAAAGCTAGTAGTAGGTCAGCCAAGAAGAAAATAGTACATGATGGTGCAGACTTTTGGTCATGACATCTTTTGATGAATTTGGCATGTGTTTCTACAGAATCTTTTACGGAGCTTGGTGTATTGTGGCAAAATTTGTTCCTTTGAAGACAGGAGGAGACATCATATCAGATATCCTACTTGACTGGAGACAGTGAATGCTTTTGCAGAAGATTGTCACAAGCATTTGTTGAGAAGTACAAAGCCTATGGCAGCTGTGCAAATGCACGAAAATTGGAATGCAAAGTGCATTCAAAGGAGATCATTCTGAAGGTGAAGCAAACACTATAGCATAGTCAACAATATTGGCAGAAGGGTAGAAGTGGGGCTGTCCCATGACACAAGCTTAAACAGTACATGTATCTTGACCAAGTGATTCTTTGTGTGCTGTTAAATTTGATGTTGTTGAGTTGATCCATTTTAATTATGGTGAGAAGGAGAGGAGAATGCTGGAAAGTAGCAATCCAGGCCTGGTAATGCAACCAGCCATCAGTGTTTTGGATGAAGGATGCCATGGCAGAGGGACAAACTAGTGCAGTTGAACCAGAGAAGCAGGTTTCTTCTCTCTTCACTCAGACCACAGAAGAGGAAGCAAGACTTGCGGTTGCTGCAGCAGCTGCAGTTCGGCCTCGGCCATCCATTGTTGTCTCTGCCAGGAACCTGCAAACCCCCACAAGTTTTTATAAGTGGAGAAGGCAGCTGCAGAAAGCTCTGAAATGGCCTGTCAATCATCGGGATCAAGCTCAGAGAAATCTGTTTAATCCTGAGGTGCTGACTCAGCAGAAACGGCAGTGGAGTGAGCTACAGATTCAAGCATTGGTGATCTCTCCTTCCTTTTCCTGCGTCACCCCTTTCGAATCTGATGCAGTTATATTCTAATTTTCCTCAGCTATTCAAGTATGTGGGCAGGTCTTGATTTGCATGGACTTTTTGGGCAGTTATCGAGCAGGACTTAGTTGTGTTGTGTTGTAATGATCTTCATCATCATGCCATTGATGCTAGTGCAGATCAGCCATTTGTGATCTGAGAAGAAAAGTGTCTGGCTCCAGTTGCTGGCAAGCTTGAGTGTTATGCACCAGAAATATACATTCCAGGTGTTCTATTGGACCTGGAGATGTAATGAGCTTGAATTTAGGGCACCAGGGGTGCAGTAAGATCCTCAACAAGGTTTCTCTACTCTAGATATGCATCACTGTGAAAGCCCTGAATTTGTAACGAGATTAGTATATTCATCTAGACCCACTGTTGGGAGTTCATGAAGTCTGTGGTGGAGATAATGCAGCTAACCACTGCTATTCATGATGAAGTTGATGGTCTAATACATTGTGAGTGATATGACACTCATTTGCGTCTTGTTTGTTTTGGTCTAGCCTGGACTGACATAGCTGTCACCTTGGATTTGTTTATGTGGAGTGTTATGGGCAATCTCATTGACCTCAGCATTGGTTCACTAAAGCTGATATGTCGTGGTTCTAGGATCCTTTCACCTGTCTCAGGAATTCATCAAATGAGCTGTAGAAGCAGGTTATTTTTTGTCTGGTCTGAGCGCAAGTTGCAGATAGGTAAGTGGTCACATACGGAGCCCAAGTAACTTCTAAAGTAGATGCATGAATCTGATGGTGGAGATTCTGCATGTGCAGGAGCGAAAGCAGCAAAAGAAGGAACCAGTGTCCATATTTGAGCATTTTGTAGTGGTGGGTTTGCACCCTAATTCCAATGTTGCAGCCACAGAGGCTGCATTTGCCAAGAAGAAGACATGGCAGCGTAATGTGGAGAAGGCAGAGCACTTGAGTGGAGAGGTTCTGAAGTTTAAAGGCCCCCCTGTTCCTGCTTTGGAGGCACAGGTAATCTTTCTTATTTGCAACCTTCAACAGTAAAGCTGATTGTTTCAGCTGGTCAATGTCAAGGTGAGTTTGTCAAGTGGACATGCTTAATTAGTGGTGCATGTTTGGTAGACGCACCAATAGAAGTGAGAATTACTGAAGTTTTTTCCAACTTTGCATCTTCTCATCATGGTGAGTTCCTGATATTGGATCACTAAAATTGTTTTCTCTATCTTCTCCTTTTATTGCAGTTGTTATTCAAGTATCCCCTTGGCAAAGGATTGCCTTTAAAGACTAAAGAGTTACCAGACTTTTGCTTTCCTAGTGGAGTGGAGGTAATTGGGTTACATGTCCTTTTGTCATTTACCTTGATCTATGGCACTTGTGTTCTGCATTTTCTGTCAAAACGTCTTCCTGCTATCTCCTGATTTTGACTAGCTCAGCAATCTTAGAGGGACCTCCCATAGATCTGGACATGGCTTAAGTTGGTCAAGAGGGGAAGCACCTGTTCTTGGTGCCGCTTACATGAGTCCGAGGGTTGCACTAGTTCTTCTCATGACTAGCTATTATCTCACCAGAGGAAAATCATGTTGGTCCACTTGGAGGTTTTGGGTAGCAGACTGAGAAACAGTAGGTCTGAGATTTCCTGAAGTGACACAGTAAGCTTTGTATAAGTTTTCTTCTGTAACATGTGTTGTCACTAGTAAATCCTGTAGAGTTTGGGGTATGCTGGAAGGAATTGCTCTGCAATGAAGGAATCAGTTCCTTAAGTTTAAGTCTGGTTTATTCCTGTGTGGCATCTCATCTTTGTCAGGAATTGGTTCCTGAGTGTCTAAATGTCTTGCAGGCCCGGGTATTGGAGCGAACTCCTTCTTTGAGTGAGTTGAATGAAATTATGTATGGTCAGGTATGAAGTCATAGGCTCTGTGACTGCTGTTTACTCCTGCCATTGCCCTATTTTCATCTAGTTGATTCTATATACCATAGATAGGTCAGGGCATGCTCTCAATATTGTTTCAGGATTTGGAACAGGCCAGTTGGTGGTTTTGTTGTACTGAATTTGATTTTGCTTCTTCTAGGACAATTTGTTGTTGTGATTACATGGGTAAGTCTCTTTGACACATGTTGATACGGTCATTGGGTTCTGAATATGTTTGCTCCTTCTGGGGGCATTTATTCTGTGCAGGCACACCAAAACCGTGATGATCAATCCTTTGTCTTTGTTCTCAAGGTTGGTCTTTTCCTCAGGTTGTATGCAAGTCTGACACATGTGGTTGAAAACCTCCAACTGTTGTCTTTTGTATGCAAAGAAGTCAGGGTGTTTCATTGTGCTGGCATTCATTTAGCTCAATTGCATAGATTCAGACAAGAAGTGTTTCTCTTCATTTCTGAAGCAGTCAAATGGATCCCTGGTTTATCTGTATTGGTGACCAGCTAATTGTGTACTAGCCTTAACAGTTGTTGGCCATGGCGTTATTCTGTCCCTATGATTGGTGTCAATTCCAGGTAGCGGACAATGCAACGTTGTATGGTGTTTGTGTATTTGTTCCGGAATTAGTACAAAGAGCACCTGCCTTTTTTGCCATGAACACCGACCTTTCTCCTCCTCGATCAGTTCGAAGCCGGTTTTTGGTTTCTGCCCCACGCTGCTATTGCCTCCTTACCCGACTGCCTTTCTTTAGTCTTCATTTTGAAGTTTTAAACAGGTAAGTTATCTTGTGCCTCCCTGTTCCTATGTGTACACTTAGCAAGAAAAGAAGGATGTAGTTACAGTTCCAGGCTACTGCCATTTTGTTCTCTTCCCTGTGACAGTAGGACTTAGTTTTGGTCAGTAATGATAGTATACTGCATAGTAGTTGCATCATGTTGCCATGGTTATCAGCAAATGTGTTTTGTGGCAAGTAGAATACTGACTTGTGTGTGGGGTGTGGGTATTTTGGCTTTGTTCACAAGCATTATTGCTCAAGAGCGACTGGACAGGATCACAGAGTGTGTAAATGAGATGAGTCTTGCTGAACAAGTACCACCCATGGTTAAAGTGGGAAGCAAGAATATTAGCAGAGGGGGCTCTCCTGCTGTGGATGACCCTGATGGATGGATGGAAAGTGCCATACCTGTGGATAGTGTCTTAGGAGCAACAGCAGCGGCGGCAGGTCTGATATCAGAGAGTGAGATGAATTCTTTTTCATTGAGGGTGTCAGGCCATATGTCTCCAGACACTGCTTCTGAGTTGGCATCACCTCAAAGTCTTACCCCATTGGCACAGACACAAAGGGAAGCTTGTGTGGGGGAAGGGGTGCATTGTGAGGCCAATCAAGGATCACTGTCAATCAGCAGGTCTCAAGGTGGCATGGAGGTGCAATTCTGAAAAGCCGATTTCAGGCTCAAAGTTTAATCTACTTTTGCCTTTTCAAAAGTTGAGTCAAGGAAAAAATAGACATCCAAAGCTTAGTGACACAAAGGCACCTGTTAAGGGTCACACGCTGTCCTGATGGCAATCAATTGGGTGTGGGGATGAAGCTTCTGATAGAAGCAATCTGCCAATGCACCATTAACACTTTTTCTTTGTGATATGCTTGAAGTGTGGTTATTAGTAACAGTTTTTATTGCATACATTGATAATTTTAGTGTCTGCAGATAAATTGCAAAAGCTACCTCTACAGGTGAATCCAGAGGAGAGCGCATCCAATGGGGACATGGAGAATCCTTTGTCAAATGCCAATATTGACAAAACCAAGGATCTAGGGTCAACCTCTAGCGTGGGGACATTTTCTCTCCAGTCAGGCAGAGGACATGAGCGGGCTGACAGTTCGGAATCAATTTACAGGTGTCGATGGCATCAAGTCCTTTGGAGAGGGTGGTGTAGATCATTCTATGATATCTATATATCACTTGTTTTGTAGATTTTTTCCAAAAAACTTGTCTGTTCAATGTGGTATTTGTGTCTCAATGGTGTAGCATTGTCATCTGCAACAATGTAAAGTGTTTATTTGTTTACAAGAATCTTGGTTTATGAGAATCATATGCTAAGTTTGATCATGAGCTGATCCATTTTCTGTTGGGACTGTAATCCTGGTATCAGCAACAGTGGGCTTGAAAACTCCTTACCAAGAGATGACTCTGATGAGGATTTTGGTGAAGCCTCACTGTCTGGACAGGAAGATACAGATGGATCTGAAGCTGTTCTGGCCTGGGCTGAGGTGCGTGAACATGATATTATATTGTCTCTGACACATTTGTATGTAGGTGGACAAATGCTAGTCAAGAGCACTAGTAAGACAGTGAATTAAAGCTCATTGCATTCTTGATGTGCACCTGAAAGGGTTATTGCTGTTTGAGGAGTACCTAGTGTGGATTGCAATTTTTGTTAGAATACATTGTTAGGCAGGTAGAGACATATTTGGTTCCCTGAATCTCATGGTTGTACCTAATTTGTTTGGGGACAGTCTAACAACAACAATTCACTGAGAATATTATGTGCATACCGACGTCTTCCTGTTCCAATGAGAGGTGATACGATCCAATTCCAGCCCCTGGAACACTTATCACCAATTACATTCACTAGGCCTGGCAACTTATCCACACGGGTGACTGGGGGTGGCGTCCGAGACCTGAGAGCCTGCCAAACTAACCTGGAGCTTGCTGAGGTGACCCCCTCCATTCTTCATTCAGAGGTCCAGTCCAGAAAAGTATGCTTTGTATGTTTATTGGCTGGATTAATAACATTATTTGCAACTGTTCTGGGATGATCCTTTGTTTTCAGATTCAACTTCTTCCAGTTCTAAAGATGTGCTAGCCTTTGTTGGGATTGGCATCATTCAGCTCACCTCAGCATGCTAGAGAGTATCTTTTGTCACAATTTCTGTCTCTGTGTTCATGTTGAAGTGCAAGGTTATGAGTCTCACCAAGAGTCACATAGCTTTGTTTGAATGGTAGCATCCTGCATTACTGACCTCTCCTGTATTCCCCTTGCTCAAAAGAATGAATAATGTGTCCTTTCTTTTCACTTTTTGTTGTTTGCAGGCACGTGCATCAGCTATGGCAACAGAGGAAGCTGAGGCCTTTGCTACATGGGCAGTTGCAACATTGTGTCGAGCACTTTCTCTTGAAAATGTAGAGACATACAATCTGCTGTTCATGTGTGACTGTCTTTTGTTCATTTGTTGAAGTCACATACAGGAGCAGTTATTGCACACCAATGCATTAGCAGGCACATACATCTCTGACAATGTGGATGAACCGATGGGATGGCAGGTGCTAGCTATGTTTGTGGGTAGTCTTTTGGAAAAGCAGATGGTGGTTATATGCCCCAATTTGGTATGTTATCACTCCCTTTCTGACGTCTGTGTGTTCATTGTTTACAAGTCTATATGTGCATCCAGAACTGCTCATAATGGTGGGACCATAGCCATAGAAATTGGACCTTTGGTGATATGAGATGAACTGTGATTGGCTTTGGATGATGACAGGATTGCAATGTTTATCTGAATTAGGAATTGTATGGTATTTGCTTGAGCAGTTTGAATGAGCTGATGTCCTTTGGGTTGAATATCATGGTCTAAACAACATGTTATGTTATGCTTGATCTATTTATGAATCTTCCAGCTGGTTCTATAATTAGAAACTAGTTACAGATGTCTTTAGAGTGAGGTTAACAATTTGATAAGTATTGCAGATTATCAAGTGTTTCTGATCTTTTGCTGCAGGGTGTATTGTCTGCAGTGGTTCTCTCAATAAAACCTATGATTCAACCCTATGAATGGCAATGTCTCCTCCTTCCGGTCACCTTCATCTCCTCCTGATTGCTTCTCTTTTACTCGTTAACAGATTGGATTATCAGATGATCTCTATTTTTAGTGGTTTTTGGTCTTTTTTGCACATTCTTCTGTGGGACAATTGTGTTTGTTTCTTTATTATAAAATCCATCTTTTGTGCCTGGACAGATCTTACCCAACAAAATGCTTGATTTCCTTGATGCACCTGTACCATTCATTGTGAGTCCTAACTAGCTCATTTCTGGAAAGTAACTCTTTTATGTATATACCATCTCAAATGTTAGTAGTTGCAATACGAAGAAAAGCTGGTGATTCGAGCTGCTGTGGTGAATAAGAGAGGTTGATGAAGGGCATTTCTATGGTGCTTAATTTCATATGTCACTGCATATTGTATCTCTTGGTGGACATGACTTTTTTACTTGTTGATGCTCAAACTCTTAACAAGCCTGTTGAACCTGCTTGACATATGGTTTAGGATCTCATGCTTATTTCTTTGTACAATGTCTGTCATATCTGGGAGGTGGTGAGTTTGACACTCGATTGGAAATTTCAGGTGGGAGTGCAGCACAAGACTGCTGAAGTTCGATCAAAGTCATCAAATCTCATACGTGTCAATGTCTATAAGGACAAGGTGTGTTTTGCTATTTAGTTGGCATATACTGGTAATGACTGTATTGAGTCCAAGAAGAGATAATCTTGGTTAATCTTGAGAAAGATCAGTGCCATTGTGAGATTATTGCAGGTGACTATGTCATCAATGCCACAGCTGCCACGCCAGAAGGAACTCATGTCAGCCCTTGAGCCATACCATGCAAAATTGGCAGCTGAGAAAGCTTCAGCGAAAAGACATCCAGTTCATCAATGCAATGGAGCTCAGGTATGTGTGTCTAGACTGGTTTGAAAGAGTCAAAGAGCTTTTTCCACGCTTAAAGTCAGTGGAAGCCAGTTATGAATCATGAGTGCCAGGATGCTTAAGGCATGAGTATCAGGGCTAGTTGCACAGGACAAAACCATTTACTCTGTGTTACCATAAACAAGACTGACAGTTCCTGGATGTTCTAGAATGTCAGATGCTGAGCAACTTAGGTTAAAGCAATGTTTGTCCAATGGTTAGTCAGCTTTCCATTGGGTGGGATGCAGATAAGTGCAGTAGAAGGTTTCCTGGCAGTTTTGAGGAGCTATTTGGAGTCATTGTGTACCAATCTACGGTCACACACTATCACTAATGTGCAATCAAACAATGACAAGGTAGGATATATGGTCCTCTTTAGCAATCTTGGCTCCATACTGATGACTTGCTGAAATGAGTAGTGGCAAAAAGCCAATCAGTGCAGTCACATGGTCTATACACACTTAAAACCAAAAACTATTGGTGGTTACATCTCCACAGTTTTAGGTGTACCTTCTTTGTGAAGACCTAGACAGCTCTTATTGCCTGGATGTTCTTGGATAAATTTTAAGCTGTGCTGCAAATTTTGTCTCCATATAAGACCAAGGTGAAATAAGAACAACATATAGTATGTTATGCTGAGATGTCCTGAATTAAAAGCCTTGGCTTTCACAAGTCTTCTTTGGTTTGTGCAAAATGGAGGCAGAAAAACCCCCTCCTTGCTACAATTTCCTTCTGATCTTCCAGATCTGGTGAACTGAAGTCTCCCCTAGTCTATTAGGCATCATCTATGTTTTCCCTTACATTGCAGCCAGCAGCAATGCTCAGTTCTTGTAACTACATTCTTCCATTGTTCAGTTGTCCCTCGTTGCATGTGCTTTTTGTGTTGGAGTCCTGATAGAGTGGCATAAAAAAATTGGTGACCTTGTTGAGACCAAAAATCATGTTTATTATCATGCACATAGTTTCTGAGTTTTAACATGAGAACTGGAAAAGCAGGTATCACTTTTATTGAAGGATAGCTTCATCGATTCATTCCCACCCCGGGACCAGCCATTTATCAAGGTACGGATGGACTTCCTTGTTGTTTGATATCCACTGCATGTTGTCAGGAAAAGGTCTTGTGGATTTCTAGCTGGCATGTATCAAAATTTGATTGAAATTTTCCCTTAATATACAGAGCATGCCAAGTTAGTAAAACACCTAATTCCCATCTGGAGAGTCTGTTCTTACAGAAGGTTTCACACTCCAGCTTTTTGCAGATACACAGCTGTTTGCAGTATACACAGATGCAGTGTTGTCAAGCTATCAACATAGTTGAGATTCCCATGTACACTAACTTGTTTTCCCTATACGGAGCCAGCAAAAGGGGTAGACTTTTAAGTTACCACATGAAGGGCAAGTGTCAGGGTTTGTAGATGAGAAAGTATCCAATGATATAGTGTGGTCCATACCTATTATTTTACAGTCCTTTTCACTTTTCAACCTCATCTGCGGTTGAGAAATCAGTGTGGGGTTTGTATCCACCAGAGAGAGCTAGGGATACCAGATGTAATATGCTAACTACCAGTGGAGAGTTCAATCTTGCCATGTTGCAATATTTGCAATTGGTATGGTCACATGTTTGGACATACACGGACACCTGTGCCACAATGTTGAAGATAATGATTTGGGTGAGGTTTTTTTCCTTGGAATATGTGCACTGTAGATAGTATACTAGTAGCAGCCATAATTGAGGCCAGTCCTGGATCCACTTCTTTAAAAAGTCAATAGGAAGGAGTCTCCAGAATGCTAAGTGCGCAGGATGGAGACTTAACAATAACTCAATCAGTGTACCCTAAAAGAGTGTTTATACATGGCCTCCCACATCAGCATCTTGGGAGATTGGTGCAGCTGTCGACTTTTCTGTTCTTTATTTGCAACATAGTTTAGGAACATCTAGCTTAGAAGTTAGGACCCTGTCATATGATAATATAGCTTAAAATATCCAACAATAATTTATAATAAAATAGTCACAAATAGTTGTAATACAACATAAAATAATCAATAATAACTTATAATGATATGGTCATAAATAGTTGTAATATAATATAGAATAATCAATAATGATTCATAATAAAATAATTACAAAGAATTGTAATATAACTTTAAATAATCAACAATAACTTATAATAAAACAATCACAAATAGTTGTAATACAACATAAAATAATCAACAATAACTTATAATATAATAATATAATATAATTATAATATAACATAGAATAATCAACAATAGTTTATAATACAATAATCATCAATAGTCATAATATAACCTAAAATAATCATCAATAAAATAGCGATCAATTATCATTAATAAAATAATCACCAATGGTTTATAATAGAATGGCCACTAATAGGCACCAATTGCCATTAATAAAATAGCCATCAAAAGCCATTAATAAAATAGCCGTCAATAGCCACTAATAGAATAACCACCAATAGCTACTATTATAATATCTATTAATAACCACCAATATCCACCAATGACCATTAATATAATATCCATTAATAACCATTAATAAAATAACCATTGGTAACCATTAATAGCCTATGATAATTTAACTTCGAATAACCACCAATAGCCACCAATACCCCTTAATAAAATAACCAATAATAGTCACAATATAATAATTGTCAAATAATAATTAATAACCACAATATAATAACTACCAAATAACCATTAATAACCACAATATAATAATTACCAAATAGCCACCAATAAAATAACCACTAATATCCGTATATTATAATTATTTTGAATTATAAAAAATAATCTAAGGTGAAATAACCTTCAATAACCAAAAATAATCAACAATAACCTCACATAGTCGAAAATAGCCTAAAATCAAATAGCTTGAAATAACAAAAAACAACTTATAACAATTACAAGTAGCCTAAAGTGAAGTAATTTACAATAACACAAAACTAACATATAATAAAAAAATAACTTACAATAAGCGAAATAGCCTAAAGTGAAATAGGTTAAAATAATCAAAAATAACATAATATAGTTTTAAATAACTTAAAATAACCAAAAGTAGCATATAATGAAATAGCCAAAAATAGTCAAAAGTAATTGAGAATGGCCATAAATAGTTGTAAAATGTAGGGTGAAATAATTTAAATTATTGAAAAGTAGCCCTATAATAATTAAAAATAACCTTTAAAATAGTTAAAAATAGCATAGCATAGGTAATATTATGATATTAACAAAAAAATTATCCATTTATTATTAAAAAAATTCAAATGAATGGTCATTGAAATGTTATTGAATAATGTTATTCAAGTATTTTTTACTCAAATGATTTTACATTTTCAATTTTTTTATTAATTATGTACATTATTGATTTTAAAAAATTAAACTTAAATCATTTTATTTGAACAAAATCTCAATAAAATATGAATTTTCAAATTTTATGTTTTTATAATGTTTAAAATGAAGTATTTGATAAATAGAAAGCAATGTAACATATTATCACAACAAGCAAGACGACTTCATAATAGGGGTGTTCACTTTTATTTTAAAAATCAAAGGATCAAACTTCACAAGTGTGTGTGTGTGGTCAAGAATGGTAAGTTAACCAAATATTTTCCTATCTCGTTTTGTAGAGTAGGTGCCTAGGTTGATTATTTGGCTTATGTACTTATCTTATGTTTTGAACCTAGCTTAGGTAGTGATATGTGTTAATAACTCATAGACTAAACAATCATGAAATTATTAATGATATTATATATTAAATAAGATAAATTTAATTAATTTCCATGATGCCCAGTTAATTAACTAGCAAATAAATGACCTGATAAATTTGTATTTCATTTGAAAGTAACCTTGTTTCATTAGGTATTAATGAACCAATTCACTATCCATAATAATTGGTCCCTATTCACGAAGGGTTGACTAGTTTCACCATGGTACAAATGTCAAAATTCACTCAAAATCTAGTGAAACCTATAGTGAACTAAAATGCATTTTGGTGTAGTGGATCCTTTTGCTATTGTTACTATGGTCAACAAGGCAAATTACTTATCTTGTTCGAATTTATTAATATTTCAATCTAACTACTTTGCATTCACCTATGACCATATATTAAGATTGAGTTGATTAAATATGTATTCATAACTAGTCTTTATTAATGTTCCTTGTCCTATTTGTTTTACTAAGCTAATGGCTTCTCTAATATAAAAATTGTTTAAACCCTAAACCCTAAACCTCCCATTCACTTGGAAAGATTATTACTCTCTTTGCAACCTTGCAAACTAAAACCCTTCCCTCAAAAGGATTCTCCCTTTCTATGTTGTACAAGCAAATACTTTCAAAAACTTAAAAACAAGTTCCACACTTGAAAAACTTACAACATTTTGAAGAAATCTCTTCCACACCTCCCACTCACTTGGAAAGAGTATTACTCTCTTTGAAACCTTGCAAACTCAAAGCCGAACCTCAAAAGGATTCTCCCTTTCTATGTTATACAAGCTAAACCCTTGATTAGTTCTTGTTCTAATACAATGTCCTTTCTCTTGCTTGGTGTGGGCCCATAACCTATTGGAAAGAACTTGAAAACAAGTAAGAAATGAAACACTCAAGGTTCATGAAATGAAACAATTGTATTAAGTAATAAAAAGATTACAAAGGTTGTATGCTTCAAATACAACAATCACAAAACTATGCTTGCTATTAAGACTAGAAGAGAGATTGCGTGGTATCAGAGCAATTACAAGCACATAGAACACACAAGTATGTGAACAATGCTTGGAGTGAGATATTCAACTCCCCTTCAACCTTGCTCTTTATTCCCTTCCATGTACCACGACATTGACAAACCATATGGGATAAATATATCACTCCCTCCGTATGTTAACATGTTCGTGGTACTAACATATTTCAAATCTACCTGTGTCTTTGATTGCTTGCAACACTTATCTACCACATTGATTCTAATATCTACCACACCATTATCTATGTTTCTAACATCTACATCATTTTCTTCAACACAATATCTAACAAAGCTTGAAGGTTTTATGTGCACTTAAAACCATGAAACGAAAGAATGAAAGACAACTCAAAACCACACCTTATATGCTATCTCCTAACCCTAAAGTAGCCGCCACTTAACCCTAACCTAGCCGCCACTAAACCCTAACCCTAGCCGTCACCAAACCATAACCCTAGCCATCACCAAACCCTAACCCTAGCCGCCGCCAAGCCCTAAGTAGTTTCCATTTCTAAACCCTAACCTAATTACTACAAGGATGTGAATACTATTCATCCTTTTGATGAATGTTTGACACATTCATCAACATTGGAATTAGAAACGAATAGTATTTCTAACACATTCCTCATTACTCTCTCCTCCTTAGTAGGACAACACACATTTCTCCAAGAAAGTCCTTCATTCCCAACCCCCAACTACAAGGTATTCAATGCTGTCAAAGTCCCCCAACACCTCCTCTAGTCCTCCTTCCCCACAAACCACACAAGGCCCCACATTGACCCCAAAAAAATAAAGCCTTTATGTTAATCCTTTCCTAGAAATCTTCTAGATGATTAGGTAGATTACCCCCCAACCCTTCATTAACTCATCCATTCAATATGGTGGTTGGAAGTAGAGTGGAATGGAACCAATACATTCCATTATCAAGTGTGCACAATTAGTTTAACCATTAATGTGCAAGAGTATGAATCACCTATTTTAGTTAAGTTCAATGTATATTTGGTGAAAGAAAAAAGAGTTATAAAATTTAAGGTTGAAAACACATTCAAAATTTATTGTTTCTCCTTCTATGAATATGGTGAAGAATACCAAACCCTTTCTTCTAATTAACACAAGTGAAAGTAGTCTCCTATTCACAGTTCATTGTACATTTGACACTTGAAAATGTGGGGCATTACATGTAGGGAAAGGAGATGTTGATAAACACCTAACAACATGTTTAAAATGTTAGAATTATTATTTGTTTCTAATCCCCAAAGTTGATGAATGTGTTGAACATTCTCAAAAGGATGATTACTATTCACATCCTTGTAATAGTTAAGTTAGGTTAGGTTGAATGGTTAGGTTAGGCTAAGGTTTAAAAGTGGATGTTATATTGGGGTTAGGCAACGACTACATCAAGGTTAGGGTAAACCCTAAAACTATATGGATGATAAAGTTCATGAAAGAGTTACGTACATAAAAGAGAAGAAGACAATATTGATTCAATGTGACAACCAAGGCACAATATCATTATCAAAGAATCCCATGCAACATGTTTGAACAAAACACATTGATTTTCAACATCATTTTGCTTGATAATGAGTTGAAAATGGTGAAGTGTAACCAATTACCAAACCTAGAGATTTTAAAAAACCTAATAGTCTAAAATGACTTGTGGGACATTATTATTGATTCAATACCATTAGTAGAAACAAAATTTATGAACTATAAGAAATAAAGGTTGCTTGCCATGATTCTTTAAATGAAAGATCATATTATACCATACATAGTTGACATTTATGATCTTCATGAAATCTAGAAGAAACTAGGAAGTTTGTTTGCCTCACTAAGTCTAGATAGGAGATTATTGATTGGGAGTTAACTGTACAATGTTATTGTAACTAAAAGTAATAACGTGATTGATTATTTTTTAAATGTGAAGAAGTAATTACATTTAATGGGAGATGTCATGACCAAAGAAAATATTGTCATGGCAATATTCAATGCTCTACTTGAAAGCTATCAATCATTCATGCACACCATCTTCAACCATGATGAATTTCCTTTGAATTAAATTAACTTGGGATTTGCATTCATCATGAAGGAGCATGAAAGGAACCCAAAGGAAACATGGGAGTTGAAAAAGAGGCCTTGATGCTAAAATTCAAAAAACTTTGTACAACAAAATGAATTAACACAAATTGAGAAAGATCAAGCTTGATAAAAAGTGTGGCAAATCTAGACATGCTTGAAAATGCACCACCAATGAGATTCTTCCCTTGAAAAACATCAAAGCAAAGTAGAAGCATGCGTATTGTCAATGTGGTGTAAATTAAATCCAATCATGAAAACAACTCATAACTAATTAAATAAGGAGGTGACATGTTTAAAGCTACAATAGTTTCTTTAGAGATTGACAAAGACTCAAACAAGAATCCTTAGTACTTTGACTTAAGAACATTAAAACATGTTATTGGGCCAAAAAAAAACTTGAACTTCGAAAAGGTTGCCAACATAAGACATGCGAAATCTATTAGTGGCCAATTACATGGTCAAAAGCAAAGAAAAAGTCAAATTTGTAACCTTCACCACAATAAAGATAATTGATGAGGTTGTCTATGTGTTTAACTTGATTAAGAATTTGTTGTCAATTGAAGAAAGGACACATCATTATCTTTGATGCCAATATATGACTAGTGTTCTTTGAAGTAGTTTCAAATAAATAAGTGCAATAGGAAAAAAGAACCAAATAATGGTCTTTACAAATTGGACATATAACAAATAGTTGTAGATTTTGTTATGGTTGGGTCAAACACTAGTAACAATGTCCAAGCACAATGGCACAAGGATGAAATTAAGGTCCATGGCCTCTTATAGCATCAGTGGTCATTGCTTGAATAACAATCATGTTGCTAGCACCAAATCACACATTGTGTGTTTTCCTTTAGTTGTACATGTAAATGAGAATGTAACTAACAACATTAAAGCGCAACACAATTGGTGGCTAGCAAAGTCAAGGACACTATGTTAACAATCAAAGATAAGGTGCAAGGAGTTGTGTAGGAAGTCAATAATTTTGTGTTTGAAAAGTTGAAGGAGGTTATAGATGTAATTGACAAGGCATCCCAAAATGTGTAAAAAAATGTAAAAATCACAAATAACCATGTTGAAGATGCCAACCATAATTTCAAGAGGGATGCTAAAGGCATAATTAACAAAACTTAGGATGAAGTTGATAACTTGCATGCAAGAGATGTAAATAACACTCCTAATGCAGTGGTTAGGGAAGGAAATGAATTGATTAGATTGTGGCATCAAAGGTTAAAACACCTCGATAGATCCACAATATGATGCATCTCAAAAACTAAAATCTTCTTGCAAAAGGAATCCTTGCATTTGGTGGGCTTGATAAAATGTGCAAGTAGTGCATGACAAGACAACAAACAAAAGAACCATCCACCAAAACTAGTGTTAGAAGAGCTACCATTCCCTTCAAACTAGTGCACACTAATCCATGTGGATATCTTTTGGTAGCATCATTAAGAAGATCATAAGTTATTTAACCCTAGGTTATATTTTAATCTATTATACTTTAGTTTATTTTTGGATATATCCAAAGTTATTTTAAATTATATTATAGGTTATTATAGGTCAGGTTATTGTACCTTAAGTTATGCCTTAAGGGTATTTTAGGTTATACCCTAGGCCATTTACTAACAGTAGGCTTTAAAAGCTAATTAAAATGATGATAATTTAGGTTATTCAAAAGCATTCAAGGTCATTACAATCTATATTATTATACGTTATTTTGCAATAAAATATAATATTTTAAAACAATGTAGGATATAAGAATCTAGAATAACTTGGGATATAATATAATAATTTATGATAAAATATATTAAAATAATTGATAATAACTTAAAATAACTTAAATGGAGTTGCTTAAAATAAATTAGAATACTCTAAGGTGGAATAAATTAAAATTGTTTAGAATGGTTTAGATAACTTTAAATAGTTTGATATAAAAATAACATCAAATAGTTTAGTTAAAGTAACCTATGGTAAAATCATGAAAAATATATAAATAATAACTTAGGGTGAAATTGCCAAAAATAGCTAAAAATATACCAAGGTGGAATAACCTAAAATAACCTAAGGTGAGATAGTTTTAAATGGTTTAGAATAATTTAAGGTGGAGTTATTTAAAATAACCTAGAATATCTTAAGGTATAATAACTTTTAAAGCCTAGGGTGGAAAGCCAATAATAACTTAAAATAATATAAGGTATAATCTAAGGTATTTAAAACAATAACATTATTTTTATTATTATTATTATGAATTATATTAGTTAATAGTGAATTATGTCAACTAGTAAAAAACATGATGATTACATAATGATTTTATAATGACATAAATTTAGCTAAAGTGAAATGACTAAAGTGGGGTGAATCCATTTCATTTTTAAGGTCCATAATGCTTTAGGCTAATTACTTACACCCCACTTTTGGACTAATGAAAAAGACCCATGTATCTATGGGTGGTGGGGAACCTCTTCATGTTGGGGCCCCATTCTTGTTATGTTAGAGAAAAACTTAGATATGCTCATTCTTTCTAGTTATTTTGGTGTCAAATGTTTATTGTTTTTTGCAAATTTTTGGGAGTAGTAAAAAACTTTATGAGGAAACATGTATTAAAGTGGAAATGAAAGAGAAAGATTGTTCATGGAAAGTTGCAATTTGTGTATTTTTTGGTTTCCTTTCTTTTGTTTTTTGCCTTGACTTATTGGAAGTAAAAATATTTAACATTTAAATATGTGTTTTTCAAATCTTTGGTTGGGATATATATATATATATATATATGGGATAATGTGCCAAATCATAAATTTTTTGTGCATTTTTTGTGGGAATATCAGGGGGGGGGAATGTGGTTGTGATTTTTGGAACAAATAAGGGATTGTGATAATATCATAATAAAAATAAGGCATTATGATGGTATTTTAGAAAGCAAGAAAGAAAAAAATGTGATAATAATGTTTGTTGTTGGAACATATGGGCACTTGAACACTTGTTTTAAAAAGAAAAGAATTAGTTTTTAGATTTGAGATTTTGAATTTGCAAGTTTTTTGTGGGATAGGGTGTGAGATGGGTAATAGGTGGTAGTGGGTGTACATGAGTTAAGATGGCCCACGAAGAGGCAAGAAAAAAATCATTTTATATTCCATTTTGGTGTTTTTTGACATCAGGTCATAATGTGACATAATTCAAGGGATACCGAAATTATTGGTCTTAAAATTTTATTCAATTGGAGTATGAACATGTATAGAGGTCATAGAGCAAAACATGTGGGAAAACTCCTTACATGAATCACCTTATTCCAACATGCCATGGACTTTTAAAAAATAATTGAAAAAAAAAATTCATAACTCAATATTTTCATATGATATGATGCAAAAAATTTCAATATTTTCTCCTTCATTATTTATTATATGGTTGAACTAAAACCAAGTCCTTGAAAAGTTTGAGATCCAACCATTAACTTTAATCAAAGTCCACTAGCTTAAATTTTGCTTATGTAACATTTGTAATTTCAATTTCAAAAAGTCCACAACTTTTGTAATTTTAATCATTTTGCATGAACAATCAATTGCATATGTACATATTCAAATCTATAACGTCAAATGAGTCCTTATCGATAAGATTCTAGCACATATAATAACATGTAACAATTGTAATTTCACCTATTATAGACAAACTACCATTGTGACATCACAAGTGGTCCATCATGACATGCATGTACCTAGTACATGAGGTAGTTACTCAAATTCTAGGGCACTAATAATGGAAAATTGTGATAAAATTATATATAGTAGATAGGAGAATAATTGGTAGTTGTATCATTAAGTATGCAAGTTAAATAGGAACAAAGGTAAATTTTACCAAGGCAGCAAGTCTATAACATTTTGTCCAAACTTGAGAACTAAAATATTGGGATCTACACAACCACTATCAATTTCTATGTTGTAAGAAACTAAACTTTTGACTTTTATAACAATTGGGAGTGTAAAGTAATGTACATAAGTGCATTCTAGACCAGCAAGCATAATGAGGGTAATGACCAAATGTTTAAAAAGGAGGTTGGAGGACCTTGTTGTAGAACAATTAGCTTTAAAAAATTGGGAAAATGATTTTGGCATTTTGATCCTACCACAATGGTGAAAATATATGTCAACATGTGCTAGCTATTGCAAAAATCAAAGGATCGAGGAGGAGTTGACACAAACACAAACTCCAAATTAAAATGGGATTTTAAAAAAGGAAAAATTAAACATTGCTAGAGAAGGTTAGGACCATGTTTCTAACTAGCAAGCTTCTAGACTACCTTTTGACATAGGTTGTTAATAAACTATTTAATCAATAGGCTTCCTACTCAAGCAAATAGAAATTTGATTCCAATTCATAAGCTTATAAGGTAAAAACCAATAATCTATCATCCAAAAGTCTGGGTTGTGAGGTATATACAAATTTTGAAAAAGAAAAACTATAGCAAGAATCTTGACACTATTTTTTTGCGGGGCACAACAAACAAAACAAAGCCTATAGGTTGCTCAACCCTAGATAAAAGTTCATTGAAATTAGCAAGGATGCTAAATTTAAGGAGTCCCAACTTGGAATATGGACAAACATAGATGTCCTTGTGCAACAGATAGTTCCTTAGATCAATCAATTTGCTTTTGGAGATTTAGAAGATAACTTAGACACCAAATTACCAGAGATGTCCTTTGTTGGTCAATCACAGGAACCTACCTTGATAGGTGACAACACAGTTGAAAAATGTTTAACAATGGAATTGATGGGGGATGTCAATCAATGACACCATTAGAGCAAGAAATTTTTCCAATAGATGAGAGGAATATGACAAATGGCAAGATGATCTCGGATGTCAATGAGACTAAGACGTCTACTACTAGATAGGTACAATGATTTTGTCATGGTTGTAGAAGAACAATGAATGCAGACAGTATGTCAACAAGTCTTTGAACAAATGGAAAGACTGCCCACAAAGTAAATAGGAAAGACTCCTACTGCTGTACAGAAGGATAGGAGTCTTTTAGTGTATCTTCAAAAAAAAATGCAACAAAAGAAAATTTAGGAGATAGTCCTGGACAAGTTACCATTGTCATGCAGTCAGCTAGGTGATTGAACGATTCAGCAGTTGATAAAACAAAAGAAGATTAGTTGATCCTCATTGTGAGAAGATATGAGCTTGAAAAGAACTCACGAGGGAGAAGATAAGATAATGTAGAGAAAACTTATAGATTCAATTGGAGGGAGAGTGTAGAATAGTCAAACCTGATCTCTAATTAGTTTCAAACTATGTCAGAACTACATCAGAACAAGAATTGGTTAGGATTGTAACAAGAAATTAGTTTATACAGTTCTAGATAAATGCGACTCAAGTGGTGGATTAATAATTGCCTACTTAACTTTAGTAGTTTTTAGTTACTGTTGATTACAATATCAACCTTTTAACTCTGGTGCTTTACTCACTGCTGATTCTTCGTATATCAATGAGAAACCCGACCCACTAAGTTCTACACTAATCACTCCAGTTCAGCTTGTTGACTTTGCAGAGTCGTGCATGAACTCCAAGATGAATAGCCTAAGGTAAGGAAAATTGTATGATAGTAAATTGTTCTGATGGAAGTAAGCAGCATATAGACTCATGATGCAGAACCTAGGTCTTGTAATAGCACCTTCACCTTCTTATGATATTACTAAATAAAAGGGGAGGGCATCTTACATTTTCAGGTGGGCTCTTATGCTTTGTAAGAGCCTAGGGCCCACCCTTTTTCTTTCTATGATGTTTGAATTCTTAATTGTTAAATATGGAAAGAAAATTCTGACAGGCCAATGTAAGGCCCTTGAATGGTTCAGGTGGGCGCCTGATTTTGGTAAAGTCCCCATCTGTAGGCCTTGCCTACAACTTAAATGCTGGAGTCCTGGAGCAGCTTGATGCAATCTGCAGTGAAACCTGTGAAAACCTTCCATGTTTAACACAAAAATCAAGTTTTGCATATCAAAATCAATGGCAGTAATACAGAGTCAATTAAGCCCAAAAAAAAAAAAAAAAAAAAAACACAAGTTGGATGCATGCAGGCTTTGGATAGAATCTTACCAAGTAGAATATAGTTTATCTGAACTCTACTTGGAAGCTCCACACCCAAAACTATGTCCAAAACAGCACATCTCCTTTCAGTTCCAATGTCTTAAACTTCAGCACTCAGCACTCTGGGTTCTCGGACACTGAATCAAACAAAATACTTCTGGCAATGCTTACCACTGCTTTTGCTCCTTCTGCTGCATCTCATTCAGATAACAACTTCCAGGTTTCAAGTTGTAGACTCAATCCAGTTTTCATAAACTACAATTAACACAAAACCTTCAATTCTGAATGCACTTCCAAGATGCTCATCTAAACCCATCCCTGAAATGATAGATAACAACGAAACCTAACAACTACCACAAGACACCCACAAGACTTCAATGCCTGGAACATGCACAGCAATTCACTGAAGAGTTTGCATATCAGAATTGAGTACCCCATCACCTGGGTCCCTGATCACAACATACAAGAGGCAAGCCAAAGTAGCAACTCTAGCAGACTACTTTCCTAAACCCATCACCTCCTTTCCTATGAGACATACTGATTCAACTTCATTTACTGCAACCTCTTGTGTTCTATATTTTGAAGAAAAAGGCCAGGCTATAAACAGAATAATCCAGCACAGGGACACTAATGTCTGAATATAATGCAATTATACACAAGCTACCAAAAATTACAAAGGGTTCATACCCTGTCACAGTGACATATGTAAGAGCTCTTCTGATCAAGGCACTAAATGCTCAACACTAATACAGATTCCCAAGTTTTGCACACATTGGAACTGGGCATATTCAGCAGCCTTTTGTATTGTGCAAAGAGGAACTACTCACACTTGGGGAGATGATAATTCTTCTTCAGAAACTTTGATGCTGTGTCATCACAACGATAACAAAGCACTCGCAACAATGTGTTGGCATCTGAAACACTCCAATTAGCAGTGGTAGGTGGAAGCGAAGGTTTGATGCCTGCCTTAGCACTTCCATTTACTGCAGAGAATCTTTGGATCAGCTCATTGGTAGTAAGAGAAAACAAAGACAGGACTTGTGTCAAAGTGGCCACTGCCCTATCCACCATATCCCCAGGCAAACCATCACCATCAGCCTTGAAAAGGTCCTTCATGCATTCCAAATCTTCACTCAGCATATGTGCATCGCTTAGAGTAAACATCCGAGAAGTACCTCCAGCCAATAGAACTAGCAGATACCCATCAAAACAAGCCTGCATCAAAGCCCCAACTACACGGTTCCTCAAGCCTTTTGCTGCACTATCAGCAATAACTCCCAATTGAGCATCCAGCTTTTCAAGCACTGGGCCAATTCTTGCATTTGTAACACCTCTGATGTAAAGCCCATCCCAAAGTACATCCCTCAAATCCCCAAAAACAACTCTATATGCAGCAACATCAATCAGCTGCTCAATTCCTGCCTTTGCAGTCTCCCGGGTTCTATAGAAATTAGCATCAACTGCCGAAACACTGTTGTAGGAGTGGTGAGGGGTGACCTTTGTCTTTGAGGTTTTTGAATGGATGGTTGGGTCTTTTTGCCAACCAAAATGGGCCTTTTTCTCAGTAAACTCAATTTCCGTGATGATGTGTTGAAGAGTGTTAATACGAACACACATGTGAGGTACAGTAAATGCTTCCAAATTTGTAAGGGGTGCCTTATGGTTATGGCTTCTTGGTCTTGGACCATCCTTAGCCTCCCCAACCTTTTTGCCCATACCAAACCATGACTTCTTGGTTTTGCACCGTGTGAGAGGAGGTATCGGTGGAACAAGCACATTTTTGGTTCCTGCACAAGACAAAATGAAGAAACAAAGTCATCATGACTGTGATATATACAACCAAGTTGCTCATTGGTCAATTTCACACTTGACTAACAAGGTAGCTTTTAAATAGCACTTTTGCTGTAGAATTGCATAGTTTTTCACATTTCCATGAAGAGCTTCTGCTCATTTAGGCAGCAACTTCTCTTGCCATAGTGTCAAGATGTGTATAATTCTCAATGACTAAATCTTCTATTCAGCAGCAACAAAAGCATATTGAAATATGAAAAAGAGATATATGTTTCAAAATTCCAAGATGCATTAACAAAAGGTGCAAAGAATATAGCCCTGTAACTGGAACTCCAAGCAGATCCCAGGATCTTTTGGAACAGAGGAAAGGCTGTCTATGGCCTCAGGCACAATATTAAGATAACTTTTTGCAATGATAACTCTGATAAGCACTGTCCCATTATTCCAGATCTACAGCAGTAATGCAGGAATACCCACCACAGGGAGCAATAATTTGGCTGGCATAGCTCTGAAGTGCCTCATCCAAACCAGTCACCAAATCTTGGAGTACTTCTGGGAACTGGGACACAGGCAGTGCAAAGAATGCATCTAGTGTCTCATCTGCAATGCGAAGCACCTCCACTGCTGATGGAGCATAGTGCTCTCTTAGAGCATCAGGCTCCCATTGCTGCAAAGCCACCAATTTCTCTTAGGGAAACCCTGAAACAGAATCAAAGACACTGGGACAAATGACCTTCTCACTTGGTCAACCTTGTTAAAACTGCAAGCAGCATGCAGCAAGAGTTAGATAGATATGAAATAATATGTTTTGTGCACTAACAAGTGACTTCAACCTATTATGCATGCTGATATTCTCTTTCCATGTTGACATTTCAGGCTGCTTGTGATATGGTTATGGGTAGATAGAGAAACTCTCCACAATATTCAATCAGTATAGCATCTTCTCACTGCCAATGATGGTAAGAGTGGAAGATATAGAAACACTATATGACATCTTGTTTGAACCCTCCAATTTTGTTGAAAGTTGAAATATCATTAAACTTTTGCAGCAATTGTACACCACATCTGATATCATTTTCTAAGTGTTACATGAAACTGAAACCCTGTCTATGCACAATCATTTTGTAGAAGCTCACAATACAAATATCCTGCTGGTATCAGCACTGTGTGACAGCTGGAGAGAAAGTGTCCAAGGAGAGAGATAGAGTTACCTCTTGCTCAATATTACGATCAACCCAGTCTCCCAGCTTCTCCAGCCTCTCCTCAACCCATTTCTGTGCTAGATCCCCTACAATTTTGTCAACTTCAAAGGGAGGCATCTCTCTAATTAATGCCTTTCCTCCATCTTCAGCATCTGCACCCTCTTCCACAGCAATCTGTACCAGGAATTTCTCCAGTTCATCTGCTGCCTCAAGAACTTGCTTTGCATCAGGTGTCAGGCCATTCAGTCTTGACAAATACTGCTTGATTTCTCTCCTGTAGCAAGCATGAAGGGTGACTGCAGCTATACCACCTGCGCATGGGTGCCATTTCTTCAACACAGGGCTAAACTTCTCTACTTCCTTTGTGGCAAGTGTTGATGAGTCATTTGCTAGCATTGCAAGAGCTAGAATAGGCTCTCCCTCCCTCTGGACTGCCTTCCTCTGTGTGTCCACACTCTCCATCATCTGTAGATATACATACAAGGATTATGGAAATCATTATGACATCAATTTGCAAAGGAACTGCTGTTCCCATCAACTTAAGTGTTATGGATCACTCGCAGACTGAAAAGTAGTTATCAGACTTAGTCAGATAATGGCATAGTCTGAACCCAGCAGTCTCTAGTGGGAAGTTGTGCCTTTTCTAATCAAGCAATTTAGGGTCACTTTGATTGTGGACCTCTACATGTATGAATTCCCAATCTCATCTACCTCCGTATTGCATAATTACATCAAGTCACTGCTGTGACCAAGATTGTGTGTGATTCATATAAGCCACTGAGAGCACACTTCATTGTAGGACCTCGCACTTTTAAGGACCCTTGAAAGTTTTACTCTGATGTGTACTTCTCTGATTACTGGCTGAGCGCACTTTTAGTGAGCAGAAGCAACTCTGGAGAGCTGCTAACTCATCACAGAATGTCATTGTGAGGTGTTACACTCCAGAACTTCTTAAGTGTGGTTTGCTAGAAAATTGTGCATCAACTTGCTTAATGACAAACTTCTGTGGTTCAAAAACACAGTTCTGCAGTGCAACATATGGCAACATCGAAACCTGATGTACCTGAGCAAATACAGTCGTGATAGATGAACGGACATAGACTTCAATTCGGCCACTTGCAAGATTGACTTCAGGTTTTTGTCTATGCCGATAGTCCTGTGAAATATCCTGCTGTAAAACCTCAGTAGCTAACAGAGATACTGACAGCAACCCCTCCATAGCTCCATTAGCTCCTTCTGGAAAAGAGTCATGGTAAGCCAACAGCCTCTTCTCTGCCCAGGACTGCATGGTACCTAGGATTGCAGTCATGAGTTGTAAATTCTCAGGTTGCACTTCTCGTTTTGCATCTTTCTGAATGTCAGTCATTTGACTCTCTGCTGCTCTCAGAAGGTCAGTTTCTTTTTGGCCTGTTACCACAAACTGCCGGAATAGGATCCACATAAAGCATAACGTATGTGTAAATTGATTGATGCCCAACACGACCCAGGTCTTCTTGATCAATTCCATCACTTCATCAATTTCATCAATCACAGAACATTCATCGAGGGTGTCAAAGAGAGCACCAATAATAGCCAGATACAGATGCACATTCAAAGGGTAGCCATCAATCCAATGGAGGACATCCCCTGCCTCACTTTTGGAAGGCCTTGTAGCCTGGCCCATAGCTGCACTGCGTAGGGCTTGCATGCTCTCAGTATTCTTCCCTGTATCTGAAGACTTTTCATACATCTCTTTCAAGTTTTGTCGAAGTCTTAGAGCATCAACTCCCCCAGAATCACCACGAACCAATGGGTGAGCAAGAAGACCTGCCTCCAGTAGCCTAAGCTGCCGCTTTAACCAGTGTTGATGCTCATTCAGGTCTTTGAATGCTGAGGCTGGAATGTGTTGTAACAGCTCTAGTGCGACCAACATTTGCTCCATGCACTTAGTGGCCTGGCAAAACAATCATCTCAAATCCATGCCTATTGTTAGCAGAGGACAAGCAATCAAGAAGTAATATGAAGAAAGGAGCCCATTTTCTTCTTCTAAAGAAAGAAGAGACATATCAAGACGGTCTGGGGGGTCAGCTGCTTGCACCTGTCCTGCAACAGCACGAGAGAGGGCCCGTCGTGTCCGCATATCACTTTGATCAGATATCAGCATCTGATCACGTATGATTTCTGCAGTTGAGTAGGGCTTTCGACCTCTAGATGATGACGATGAGCCACCACTCGATCTAAGACCTAGTGCCTTCTTCAAATGGCTTGCAGCAGCAGATGTGAGAGATTTTTCTCCCCCCTTGGTTCGCACTGACACACTCCTTGCACTAAGTGCCATACTCCCAGATGCAGCTACAAGTATCTCATATGCCGATTCTCGTAGATCATCCTCTGCAGTAATTCAGATTGCAATCAACTTAGTCTTGTTTGCAACTAATTGGCAGACACATACTGGGCGACAAATTTGAACTCCACACTACCTGAGAGGTCCACTCGAAGAGCTGGCAACGGTGTCCCCAGCATGTTGATATCATCAGGACCAGCGGAAGAGGCTCGACGATTTCCGTTTCCCTCTGCTGCCGGGATAGATGATGGCACCATCTTCTCAGCTCCCTCTCTGGACCACAGGGTAGATAGACCGATAGATTTTACTTGTGTTCGGAGGGACTGACTCTCAACGCAAAATGCACGGCTTTGTCTTCTTTACCTCAAACCCTTTGCTGCAGTGATAACTGCTCCAAGGTCTGATCTTTTGTTGTGGAGCGCCCTCGCCGTTCATCGACGCCCCCCGCAAGATTTCGAAAATGGACAAAAAAGGATTCTGCGAGCAGCATCTGACTTGCATTTACACTAGTCCTCCTCCTCCTCCTCCACGACAACAATGCCACAACAGCCTACAACAATTATGGCAGGTTACACTAATTCTGAAGGTCCGGAGAGCTGATGTAACTTGTTGCTTCTTCAGCGAGAATAATGAATTCCATAGTCAGCGAGAGAAACAACTCCTTAGATTCAACGAGACCTGCAGGAAGCAGGGAAGGGAAAAACTGAAATGCTGTGGAGGTTCGTTTGCCAAATACAATGAAGGACATGCGCGGTTTATAATATACAACGCAAGAGCATACCCGTGTGGGGACGAGCAAAAGACTGCCACCAACTTGGCAACAGCACCGAATACACCCAGACCGAACTCCTCTGCTGGAAGCAATGAACAGGTAAAGGCTCTCAATGCGACAACGGAACTTCTTCTGCTTGCTCGCAGGCAAGATTCTGCAAGCGTGCGTCCTTCAGAGCTTCAAAAACTGTTAACGCCTTCAGCACACAATGTAAAAAAAACAGAGAAAAAATAGAGAAATCGCAGAAAAAGTCGCCACAGATTCGGCTGCAAATTCGGAAACACAGCACAGCGACGCAGAAGAAATAGCTATCCGCTCACAAGTAGGAAAAAAACGGCAGCGAATGTGAGGGATGCCTGCACCGCACAGGAGATAGCCGCAGAATTAGGAAGGAACACAAAACCACAGAGTCTAGATACTATACGACGGAGGCGGGGGGGAGGGAACTGAGACAGAACACGCGCAAAACAGAATAGAATCCGACAAAAATGGGATCAGAAGAGCGATCGAGAAATTTTCCGAAAGCTCGGAACGCGTATGGAGGCGCAAGCTCTGCACACTCGCGAGCGAAAGCGCGTGAAGTATCGTGCGCGACAACAGCAGCAGACGACGACGACATCGCCACAGCAAACGCAACAACAACGCGCTCGGTAAATCCCAGGTGTCATCTCTCTACTATTTTCACCCCCAAGTTTTCTCTCGCTCTGTCAAGCTCTCGGTCAGGACCTCGATCAGGACCTCGGAGTGTGTACCTTCACCGTGTATATACGGTAGGTACCTAATTCTTTCTACCAAGGAATTGGCCTCTCAAATGATGCCACGTCACCATGGACAAACTCATAAAACCATGGCCTGGAATTTCCAGCTTTTAGTCTTCATTCATTCATTCATTCATTCATGTCATGTGACGTCACGTAGGAAAATTGAATGAAATCCAAAAGAGATCCATTCACACTACGTGGCCTTTCAATTTGAGGGGTGATACATATCTTATATATTAATTCACTACGTCCGTGACGAAGCTCGGGTTTCAGGTCGACTGGGCCCGGCCCATCCTGTTCCTAGAGTTTTCTTTCAAAAGATCTGTGGTTTCAGAGCTTGACGTTCAGGCCGATCAGGCCCGGCCCGTTGGAATTTCTTGTTCTCAGAGTTTTCTTTTAAAAGATTCGTGGTTTTTGAAGCGGCTAAATCAGAAACTCGCTAAAACGTTGCAGAGAAAATGTGTGTGTTTTTGTGATGTTTTTGCAGATCGTTTTCATCGATTTGTGATGCGTTGTTGATGGGAGCAAATTTGAAAACGAACGATGGTTTTATTGCAGGTATGTATGTATGTGTTTGCTTGTGGTACTGTGTTTTCGTAAGGTGATTTTGTTGCAGTTTGTCGGCGTGGTAGTTTATCTGTTGTATAACCATCTGTCTCACAACCCATCTGTCCTATTGTGCAGTTGCATGTTCTTTGATGGTGGAAAAAATTCACAGGTAAAGCTCAAACATGGCATGAAATCAATCCCTGTTGCAAAAGACTTGCTTTGCTGCAACTACTCATGATCAGTCAAAGCCATATTGGTTTATGCACACCACTGAACTTGATCAGCTCCTCCCCCTTTGGCCTCAAGTGATGACATTCTTAGCACTAGATACATAACAAATGCAGCAGTCAAGTGACATTAGGGTTTGCAATTGTGGATCAGCAGTTGAAAGTTTCCGAATGATCATCAGAGACCTTCAGTTGATGCGTAGCTAGAACACAGAGAAAGGCTTCGCCCCCCCTGGCTTCCGAGCTCATGTCTTTGTTCCTTCTTTGCCATTGTCCTCACCTTTTAGTGCCATGCGGTGGCCCCACAACCTCTCAAGGTCCCACCTGCATTTCAATTTCCAAATCTCTTTCCGAGTACAAAAAAGAGAAAAGAATTATGCAACTGCAAGACATCCTTCATCAATTTGTAAGGACATCTTTCTGAAGCCCTTGACAAAGCACATTCCGATTTTTTAGCAATCCTCATACTGGAACTTGCAATGAGACTTGCACTCCTGTTCCCCTAGAAAAAAATGGTATAATTTTTTTTCCAAAAACTAGAAACTTCTGCAGAGAGCACGAAGAAACGTCATTGCGACTAGGGAAAACAGGTGAAACACATAAGAGAAAGAGGAACACGAGGATCATGCTTAGTGCGCCATTGCCACTGAAGCAAAGAGCTTGCTGCACTCATCCGTTGAAGGTAGAACTCCAAGTCCTCAGAAACATCATCTGGCGTCATCATCAGGATCCCAGGTCTTAAAAATTGAGATCCTCAAATCTCTGCAAACTAAAAGGGCCCCTAGGGCCTGTCCTAATCCAGGTGCAATCTTAAAAGTCGAGGTCCTCAAAACATCACAAAGTACCTATAGTGGCCGAAGGTCAGGGGCACCCACTAGTATATATTACACTACCTAGCTATGATGTATGGCCAGTAGTAGGGTGTGTGTGTATATAGGGACTTCAAATCATGGGACTGACCTTTTTCATAAAAATGGCATGTGGATTGACCAATTATGTGGCGCCCACTTAAGGTTCCCAAATGGTGGATAGGCGCAACGTCCATGTGCAATGATTGGGCCAATAATAATATCTCAGCCATTAGTGCATCAAATACAAGGGCCCTAATTGCATCCTGAGTCCCCAGAAAACCCCCAAAAAAACAAAAAGGGGGAGGGAGGGAGGGTTTTCACCATTGTTGGGCCAGTTATTGAAAAACGTACCCGGTTATCAGTCAGGTTATTAACCGCTCACATGTGCCCAAATGCCTTGTCAGGTCTGTTGTGCTTCCCTAAAAAAAACCCTAAACAGTACTATATGGATTTTGCGGCTTTGTGTTAGACATTCTTTGCATAAATTTAACCTATTCAGCGGTACCCTTATTCTTGAAAACTTAGTCTCTCCCTAGGCAATATACAAGGCAATTCTCAAAGTGGGTATTTGAGAACCAACCCTTATTCCTAACAATGGGTAATGATCAAAATAAATAATCGGTATAATTGGTAATGGGGCATATCACTTTGGATAGGAAATTGATAACAAGTAGTTTTGGGGAAAAAAACCTTTGCTTACATTACCATGATGCATTTCGGTTTTGAACCCACCCCCCCCCCCCCCAAAGGGAATTATTTTGAATGGTCAATGCATTTGAAATATTCAAAGTGCAACCAATTACATAGAAGAAATCATATGCTAACAGTTGTGAATTGCTCTTCATCAATCATAATCATTTTGGGAGGACTCAAGGCATTAGGACCCTATATATGACTGTAATGCTTATTTGGTTTAGCATTCAAGTGTTGAAAAACTTGTTTTGTTTTTAAAATCAAGTTTGTTAGTAAATTGATAATACATGTAAATTTCAGCTCAATATTATGACAAAATACAAATATTGAATATTGATAACTGATAATTACACTTAATGAGTATGAAAATATCTCATTAAAAAAAGAAGTATTACATGATTTGTTTCATAGGTCTTGGTTGCAAGCACAAGTGACTCCACTTTATCCAACAACTTACATGAGTCACTGTATACATTGAAGCTTTAGCTAAATATAATACCCTAAATAATACCCGAAGTATTTAGCTCCAAGGGTAACAGGGTAATTTTGGATGCAATTTTCAAAATATTGAATATCATAGGTTTCTATTTATGTCCAACATTATAACCACTGTTTAATTTTTAATTTTTTGTGATTTAACCAAAGTGGCAATCATCAAAGAAGATCTAGCCAATTTTGGCTCTGTCCAAATATGAAAGTTGAATTTTTAAAAAACCTCTTTTATTTTGATTACCTGCTGGAACCTGTTCTAATATCTGGCGATTTTTTAAAAAATTCCCTGAAATCTGGTGAATTAGGGCTCTGTGTGTGCGTTTCTTCATTAATTTTTTCTCTATTTTTGCACAAATTGGAAACTTTTAATTCTCTGGATAATATTATACACAATACATACCATATACTAAGTAGTGATTGGGAAGATGGATAGTCTTCAAGGTCTTTCGAAATATGTGAGGCAGTCCAAAATAGTCTAGATTGATGGATTGATTGCCCAATTATGTCTATCTTCTTTGCATGACCTTTTGCTGAAGGAAGTTATTAGATAAGGGAGTCCCCAAAACCCCCTCCAAAATTGCCAGTAATTTTTTGTCGTTTTCCCTCAAAAGTCAAAGGCATGGGAGGCCGCCCTATTCACGCTCCCTGGTGGAATAATTTCAAGGGCAAATTCGCCAAGGGACCCCGCCGATACATTCTCCAATGTTCCCATGTGTTCCCGTGAGTTCTCATCTGTCAACGATTTTGAAACAGAGCTTACATTCAGTAATGCCCTGGATCAGCCATTACCAGAAGCAGGTTTGCACTGGGTGGGTTTCCGCCTCATGCAAGCCCTTTTTCTGGTAATGCCCTGAATCAGGCATTACCAGAAGCAGGCTCACACTGAGTGGGTTCCCGCCTCATGTTAAGCCTTTCTTTTGCTAATGCCCTGCTCAACCTTGGTAATGCCCTGGATCAGGCAATACCAGAAGCAGGCTTGCACTACTTTCTGGCCTCATGCTGGCCCTTGTTCTGGTAATGCCCTCGACAAGGAAAGGAGTTGGTGAGTGACAACGGACACTTTCTCAAATCAAAAGGGACTCTGGAAAAGGACCAAAGGAAAACAGTCTGCAGACACCTCGTGATACAAAGTGCACAACAGAAGACCTTGTCAGCTTCATGGTTGCAAAGATCAAGAGATTTAATGGCACATGACAATGGGTGGGCTGTTCATAAGGAGTCAGTGTCAGGAGGAATGTTCAGTGAGTGCCTAGTATTGGCCTTGCAGAATTCAGAACCAGCCCTTTTTTTAAAAGTGGCGAAATCAAAACATAAAAAATAGGGAAAATGGAGTGATTTTTTTGGAGATTTTCAATCGCCAAATTCAGAAGAACGAATCGCCATATTCTCATATTTGTCTCGAATTAGGTAGCTTAACATGTAGAAGGATGATCAATTTTTTTTAAGGCTTTCATATCTTGTTTACACCAAATTTAGCTATATCTTCTTGTGGATGATCACCACTTTGGCTATATTACAAAATTTGAAGGAAAAAAAAAACACTGCTTAGAACATGCAAGAATGTTGGGACCAAACAAACCTTAGTAAAAGCCTGACCTATATTTGTATGTACCTTACAATTCATAACCTTCATCATAGGCTGAGAGGGCTTTTGCATGAACCAGCACCTACACTGATATCATAGTAGAAACCAGTGTTGTGTGGTTCTTCCTTTTAAAGAGAACCTGCAGTCCAAATCCTCACACTTTATATATAACTAGTGGGTACCCGTTAATTGTTTCAACCAATCAATAAAAAATTAAAAAATTAAAAGAGTGTTCAAAAAAATCTGATCTTTGGTCTTTTTGCAGGTTGTTTTTTTGGCAACTTTGAGATCACCTGCCCAACTACATACCACCTGCCTTCTTGGCCCTACCTGCCAACTAAGAACCAACTACCCCCTGCCACCTACCTACTAGATTCACACCCCCTTTGCCCACCTAAACGTGGATTGAGTGACCCAGCACCCACCAGTGCACCATCCAAAAAATCCCGTTCTGGGATTCCATGGACCAGGTGAAACCCAGCATCCCAACTGGCCCCCATAGGTCAGTTAAATTATTGCCTGCTTGGCCTTTACTTTTTTTTCCTTCTTTCCCCCACCGCCCCCTGACCCCAATTAACAAATTTTTTTCCTGGCCTTTTTTTTTCCTCACCCCCCTGACCCTGACAGTCAGAACCCCTTCCTACCCATGCTTCCTACCTATCCATTGACGTCCCCCACCCTACCAACCAAGCCTCCTCCAACGCCATTGCCAACGCTTGAGTTAGAAGCACCCAAATGAGGTGAGAACTTTAGGGTGAACCCCTTGTGGGAAGGGAGGCAACAGCCCCATCAATCATTATCGAAATTCGAGAAGTACAATGGCGGGAGGAAAAGCCACCTGATGGTGGCGTTGTCACTCCCAAAGATATTCAAATGCAACCATTCAGATTTAAAAGCTAACTCAATCCTATCTTGAATGTCTAGGTCTTTGACAGGCCTGGGGGCTCTGATGGCCTTCCAGGTGGCCATGCCGACTTCGACAGTGGCCACCCATGCTTGCTGGAGCACTTTGTTGAAGGAGTAGCTGTCGTCGAAGTGCTTACGACACCTCTCGGACCAAAGGTAGTACAGAATGAAGGTTCGGAGGATGTCGAGAGGTTGCCTGAGGTAGGTGAAGCCGCCAATGTGGTAGGCGTGGAGTCCGAGAGGGTCATCATCGCGTTCAATGGAGGCCTCACCAAGCAAAGCGAAGGGCCAGTTGATGGTGATGCCCTCGGGAGCTTTCCATTCCTACCAAACTCTTCTGAACGCGCCCCAAGCGCGTTGTGCAGGAGGGCAGTCTAGGAGGCAGTGTTGAGGGGACTCAGGAGTCCTAACATCGCAGGTGGGAGAGATCCCCATCACTTGCAGCCTGGTTCCAATCGGGAGACTGTGGTTGAGGGTTAACCAAATCAAGGTGCCCACCTTCCTTGGGCGGGCGTTGTGCCAGATCCTCGCAACCACCTAACGAGTAGTGGAGTTCCTAAAACTGAAATTGTCGATGAACGTGGTGATTCCAGGGGAGTGTGATGGCCCCTTTGTATTCTTGTACCCTCTTTTAGCGATGTACCCAGAGAAAGGCGCGTCATCTAGGGGGTGCGTTTCTTTCCAGTGCCACTCCCCTGGATCCTAGGGGAGATTTTCGATGAAGCTGGATTTAAAAATCCAGTAGGTTATGTTTCTTTGGCTAGTAGAGGGAGGATCTCTAGTGATTTTGAAGGTAGTTCTGTGTCTTTCTTGAGAAAGAACTCTCACCGAGGTGTGGTTGTCGAGAAGGAGGGAATGTTTCTGGTGGCTCGTGGCCCGAAGCTGTCCGCTAGCAGAAACTCATTTAAATTCTAGTACCAAGACTTTGTCGGGGAGGGATTCCAACACATAGTAGACCCATTCCAACATGGCGCCCGAACGAGGGGCAATGCTGCTAATCCAGTCACCTGGTTGAGCGCGGGAGCTGAAAGAGTCGGGCCGCCTGGGGATGCTTTCAAGGATGATGTCTTTGGAGGCTCTATTGGGGGCATGGAAATGCATTCTCAGGTCGGAGAGGTTCTTCCAATCTTGTGCCTCTTAGTTCCAGAGGTCTCTGACTCTAGTGTGTCCAGAACGCGCGAAGGCACATCCTTCGCTTTGGCCGCTCACTCTAAGCGGCAGCCCTCTTGTGTTGGTGAAGGATGGATTTCCAAAGAGAGGTTGTTTAAGCATTTCCGCCTTGCTTGTTAGATCTTCCTTGGTCAGGCCTGGTCGTACGTTGATCCATGCCCCCCAGGATGCTCTTCCACATGGAGCAGGGCGTCCTTTTCAGCTTGGGCGCGGCAAAAATCCAGTTAATGTTTGGTGTGTGGGGTCCTTTTTCGTGGACTGGGAGCTTGGTCTGATCAGCATGATGTCTGATTAGTTCCTTCCAAGGTTCCTCGCCGAGTGCTAGGCCCATGACTAGCAGCTTCGCGAAGAATGCCTCTGATTGAGTTTTGGGGTCGATTATGCCTAGTTCGTCTTTAGCAATGGGCAAGGTGAGGGTGTCCCATTTCACCTTAGCCCGGGCGGGCGAGGCTTTACCACCCCATATAAAATATCTGACCACCCCATGTACCTGGCTGCACATTCTGTCGCAACCCTTACTTGGCCAAGTGTGGGGGTGAAGCCCAACACTTGGAAAAGTTGGGGATTTGGAGTCCTTCGGAACTCTTGAATGTTTAGAGCTCAACAGCAGGACTCAAAAAAACTTGCATTGGGGTATTCTTGGTGTCATTGGAAAGGTCTTGAAACGAAAATATCGAAAATGACCTCGCATTGGCCATTTGAACATCTGCAGCCCAAGTTATGGGCAAAAGAAGGGCCGGGAGTCAAACCGGCAATTTGACTCTTGACCACTAAAAGTCAGGAATTGATCAGTTCCTGATGTCCAATTTGGGAGTGCAATACGTCGTTGGAAAGATCTTGACGAGGGCTACAACTTTGGTTTAGACCTCGTCACAATCAAAGGTCAAAGCGAGGAGCTATGACCTCTCAAAGTCCCAGGAGTTTGAAACCGAGACACTTGGGTGGATTTCGGGACTCCAACTTGGGAGTCCCGGGAAAAAGAGCCATTTGGATGTAGCCTCAGCGAGGCATCGCAGAATATATTATATGGGGGATGGTGGTGGCATCCCCCGAGTTTGGGCCGTGGTGAGTCTTGTGGTCCGATGTGCCTGTGGCTTATACCAACACCAAAAGGTGTCCCGGAAAGTGAACTAACGACTTGGGTGGTTTGTTTTGATGCAGATTCAAGCTTGATCAACTAATACCTCTTCCTAGTCTAATCCCTGGGCTCCCAACTCGACCCTTTACCCCTTTCTAGAGTTGGAAGCCAGGAGCGTGCCTCCAAGTCTCAACTTCCGCAACTTGACTTTGTGAAACCCTCAAGTTGGTTTCACCCCATGACTTGGGAGTGCGTCACATTTTGGGATTTGGGTTCCAGCATGCAGCCAGGTACCACATTGAAGCTAGAAGTACCTGGTTGGCCACTAAAATCTTCCCTGTGAGCGAACGATTGCTGTGGCTCCAGCTGATCAATTTTCCATTCAACACAACCATCATTTTGTCGAAATTGGCCTCTGTTGGGAGGCCAGGTATTTGATGCCCTCGCCTTCAGGGATCCATTTGAGATCGACTCCTTGTCCCCAACTCCATGTTCTCTTTCCCTCCTGCTCGCCCAGATGACGGCGGATTTATTCCAGTTGATCTTGGCGCCCGATGCTTTGCAAAAGGTTTCCAGCACTCCATGGGTCTTGTCCAAGTTTGCATGTTCACCTTTGAAGTACAGAGCTGTATCGTCGGCAAACGTTTGGTCCTTGATTCTGCCCCCTCTTAGTAGAGTCAGACCTTCGATGGCATACCTGGGGTCTTCCAACATGTGCCCCAGAACGTCGGTAGCCATGATGAAGAGGTAGGGCGCTAGGGGGCACCCCTGGCGGACTAATTGGGCAAGCTGAAAGACTGGCCCCGCCTCTCCATTAATTCTGATTGCTGAAGAGGCTTCGTGGTACAGGGTGTGAACCCATTGCACCCGGGTGCTGCTGAAACTGAGTTTGATTAGGCCACTGAATAGAAAATCCCATTCTATTCTATTGAAGGCCTTTTCAAAGTCCAACAGGAGGATTACTAGATCCTGGTCGCTCTCCACGGCCCAATCTAGGGGGTCCTAAGCGATAAAGGTATTGTCAAGTATGTTCCTGCCTTCTACAAATCCAATTTGATTTGGTTTGATAATTCCTGGGAGGAAGGCTTGTAGCCTCCCAGCGAGGGCTTTAACTAAGATTTTGTAAACACTCCCCAAAAGAGTAATCGGTCTCTAGTTCCTAAGCTTGGAGCGTTCCCCGGTTTTGGGAATAAGGGTGATGAGCCCCATGTTGATGAAAGCCGAAGCCTCTCCTGAGGCCAACATGGCCTTGTAAGCCTTGAGTAGCATGGGCGCTACTTCGTCGGCGCAAGCTTGGAAGAATTTGATTGGGATGCTATTGTGGCCAGGCGCTTTGCTTTTAGGCAGCGCCTGAATCACTTTGAGGACCTCATCCAGAGTGAGTTTCTAGATGAGGGAGGCATTCGTTTCGGCTGTGACTCTCGCCAGGACGCTGTCCCAGCAGCAGGCTTGCGCTTCCTGGGTGCCCGGGATATGCGCTTTCGAAGAGTAGAGTTTTGTGTAGAATTCGGTGACGTATTGGGTGAGGTCGGATTGACCCCGGACCACGCCACTCTCTGTCTCCAATTCTCTTAGCAAGGTTTTTTTTTGGCCTAACTTGTGAAAGTCAAAAAAGTTCTTTGAGCAAGTGTCGCCGTACATGAACCAATTCGTTGAGGATAGGTGCTGGTTATGCGACACTTGGTTCTGATACATTTTTGCCAGCTTTGCCTGTGAGTTAGACAGGATGTCCCTCACCCTTTCGTTGGTCGGGTCACCTTGCAGCTGAGCCTCCGCCAGTTGAATTTTTTTCGTGTGTGTTCTAATCGTGGCTCCTTTGAGTCGTTTCTTTGATTTTGTTAGGCGATTATTGCAGCTCATAACCCTGCCTATGGTGCTTCTAGCCAGGGTGCCCAGCCCTGGTCGCTGGATGGGGTCGTGGTATCTCCAGCCCAGGCTTGGGGCAGTGTTGCTTTACCCTCCGCTTCCTCCAGCAGGGAGGTGTGAAAGTAGCGTGCTGGGTTGCCTGTGTCGGTTGCCTGCCCCCAAATTGAAATGAAAAGGGGGGAGTGGTCTGAGAATTTCTTGATGGTAATTGTTGATTCAATCCTCCCCCCTCTGGAATCCTGGGAGACCATAAATTTGTCGATTCTGGATATCGCGGAGGTGGCTCCAAATCTTCCGTTGTCAAAGGTGTAGGCCATTTTTGACATTTTTCGAAAGTTGTTTGAGCACTAGACGTCCGATAGTCCATACTACAGAATCATGTGGTGCCAGGAGGCTGCCTCCCTCCTGTGCATCTGTCTTCTACCGGCGGTGCCCCTGCGAGAGGTTTCCTCCTAGTGATTGAAGTCTCATCCTATTATGGTGTTGTCTGAGTTGAATTCGGCTCTGCTTATGGCTTTCCATAAGAGAACTCTGTTTTTAGAGGTCTGGGTTGCATATACATTAACAATAGTAAGCGAGCCGTTGCCGGCAGCTTGCAACTTGATAAATGGTGCCCGTCCTTCCATCAAAATTCCGTTGTCCACCACCAAAGGGGCTGTCCTTTTGTCTACAAGGATGGCGGTGCCTGCACTCATTCTTTGAAATGGGCCCATGGGTATTCCAGGGTTCCAGAAGGAACCCCCCTTCCAATATTCTATTCCTTTCCAGGCACTCCTCGTGCCTTCTTGACCCAGGTGATGTTCCTGGATGAGAAGGATTTGGGGGGGGGGGAGGGAAGAGAAGCTAACCAGAGTTTGATCGCCTTCTGCTTTGGCGAATTGATCCCCAATCCTCTAACATTGAGGGATGCCAGGGTGAGGATTTTTTTAAACATGCGTGTGTGGGTTTTGCGCGGCTGGTGAGCTAATCGATCCCATATCTGTGCACACAGTTTGACTTGCTTCCTCCTGGCCTGTTCCTTGGGCTTCTTGGTCATCCACAGAGCTGAGAGGGTTTGTGTTTGCAACTGAGTAAGGAGCATGGTGGTTGTTTGCCTCCCGGAAACCAAAATTGAGCTTTGCTTTGGATGTGTAGGCGCTTTCTGGATGCCTTCTGATCACTAGGCTGGGCCTGTCGTGATTGAGACCTAGGGAGCTTGCAAGCTCTGTCATGACGTGATCAACTTCCAAGCTCCCTGGTACTTTGTTCTGGCTTGAACCCCTTGGTTGTATTTTTGCTCTATGGAGCTTATCGAAGCAATTGACGATGGCTAAATTGATGGGGTGCTCTAATTTGCTACGAATTTTTGAGTGCAACGGGCTCTTTCGGGTGTGCGTTTAGTTGCTCCTGACATTTTGAGGTTGATGTTGTTTGCCAACCTGATCTTGCTTTGGCTGAGAAGCTCCTCCTCCTGACTTCTTTCCATCTGTTCCACTTGTGGAGGGGGGGCCATTGGATGGTGGCACCCCTTCCCAGGGTTTAATTCTGTTGATGGTGCAAATCTGGGCGTGATGGTCGAATCGCCTACATTTTCTACATTGATTCGGTAGTCTAGAGTATATAATTCTCTATGCTACCGTGTCATTGGTCTCAGCTCCTTCCGCCATTGACAGAATTCTAATGTAGCTAGGAAGCTTGGAGATATCTCTTAGCTCAATTGTTATCATGGGCCCGGCTGGCCTTTTGATATAAGAATCGGCTGCTTCAATTTCCAGGACCTCCCCGAGCTTGCTGGCCATGATGGTCAAGGCTCTTGTGTTCCGAAATTATTCTTGCACGTCGGGGAACTGCACCTTGATAACGTGAGTAAGCTGAACTTCTGTTCCTTGCGAGCTTGCGTCGAAGTTCGGGATGTATCGTGAAAAGGAGAAACCCAAGCCGCTCCATTCGACTACCATCAGTCCTCTGGTGGTCTTTGCGCCCTCCTCATCTTTGAGCAGAATCTCAAAGTATCCCCTTGTGAGGAGAGTAATCGAAACGAGAGGGGCTGGGAGGTGAAGTTTGAGACAATCGAGCAACATCTTGAGGGTTACTCTGCCCCCTAAAGTTCTACCGATTACGGTTGCCTTGCTTTCTTAGCAGCGTTTTCTTGCATCGTGAGCACCAAATCCTTTGGAAAATCCACCTCAATTTCCAGATTATAATCAACTAGCGATGGGCCTTGGGTTGCCTTCCCTTCGGGGGAGGCAGCACCTGTCCCGCTACTTGGTTGCGTAATCAAAAGGTGGAGGGAGGGGGTCGTCACTGAGTTGATCGAGTTCTTGCGTTGCGAGCTTCTCACTCTCGGTGCTTTTGCTCCGGCAACGGAGAGGTTTTCCTTCTCCGATTGCCTGGCTGCAACAGCTTTCGAGTTCTCCGAGCCCCTTCTAAGACCAGCAGATGCAGAGAATAAATCTGACTTACGGGGATGAGGAGAGGATCCTTTCGGAGGTACCTGATGGGTGCAAGGTCCGTCAGAGCATTCGATCTTACTCTTCGGTAGTTTCGTCACGACGTCCAGAGAAGCGGATGTCGAAGATGACCGTTGGAGAAACTCTCCGCATGGTCCGATATCGCTCCTGAGCAAGAGAGCTTGCGCTTCCTTACTTGTTTGCTGGAGTTTCGTCCGATCCTGGAGAGTGATCGATTTTGCTTAAGGGGTGCGCAGTCCGTTAGAGCTTTCGATCTTGCTCTCGGGGAATTTCGCCGCGACATCCAGAGGAACGAGTGGCGAAGATGACCGTTGGAGAAGCTCATTTCATGGTCCGAAAAAGTTTTTTTTGCCCGTTGGAGAGGAGGCTCGGGCGTCGCCGGTGTTCTTTGGTCTCAGTTTGAATTGGCTGAGTCCCGGCCACGCATAACGTCTAGCTTTCCTAATCATGTGAGCTACCAAAACGAACTTGTTAAGCTTGGCGGTCTGAGGATCAACAGCTTTTGAGCAGATTTCCATCATTGTTGAGAAGAAGCGCTTAAGAATCATCTAAAAAAAGGTGCATTCGGACAAGAGAATCATGAGCCTTTCTGATACACGTCCAGACACCAGAGCCCCCATCGCCCGATGTATGTCACAGAGAATAGACATAATGGTGAGAGCTTTAGAGTTTTCCATTAGGGTTAAAGTTTAGGTCAACTAGCCTTTGATGTTTGGTTTTGTGAAAGGGTTTTTAATCGAGGCGATGGAGGAGCTTCACAACACAAAGAGAGAGCTTATAGTGTTAAAATGTAGTTGTACAGAGTGAAGAGGAAGCTCGGGGACATGGTTGACGTCAAAGGGGGCAAAACCAACATGAGAAGAAGAAATAAGCCCTTTTTTTTCTTTTATTTTTTTGTTTTTGAAATATATATATATATATATATATATATATATATATATATATATATATTTAATAATTTATTTTTTTGTTGGCTTGAGTGATGATAATGAATTTCGACTTATCCTCATCCTCATGGTTTGTTGTTGCAATTTTAATTTTAGGCTCGCGACCAAAACAAAAGCTTGTAATGGCGGAGGCCAAGAAGAAAGCTTGAAAATCATATCTCATGTTCCCAAGAGTGTAAGAGAATGAAGGAATGAAACTTCACACTTTCAAATGAGCTCCCATTTCGGGAGTTGGAATTTCGACGGACTTTCGAATTTTCAGAAAGTGATTTCAGGGGTCAAAACCCATTGTATTAAATAGTTCCTTACATCATTGAAAAGGTCTTGGAACATAAATGTTTAAAATAAGATCACATGACCCATTTGGACACTTGAAATACAACGTATGGCCAAAAGAAGGGTCAAAAGTCAAATTGGCAATTTGACCCCCAACCACTAAAAGTCAAGAATCACCTTAATTTCCTTACGTGCAGGTGGTGTGAAACATACCGTTGGAAAACTCTTGATAAGGGTTATAACATTTTTTTAGACCTCATTTCAATTGAAGATTTGCACACAAAGTTATGGGCCCCAAAAGTTGTAAAAGTCCCAACTTTGGGAATTTTGGGACTTCCACTTGGCATACTATAAGGGGGAAGGTGATGGATTCCCCCCCAAGTTCGAGCCATGGTGAGTCTTGTGAGTTTGTGTTTGCTGGTGATTCATCCATGCACCAAAATGTTCTAACTACGCATTAACCAACTTGTTGTTTGGTTTGTGCAAGTCTATGTGAATAATTAAAATGTTTATCAATCTTTATAGTCCCATCCCGGAACTCCAGCACACCCCTCTACCCCCGACGTGTTGCGAGCTAAGGAGCGCACCCCAATTCCTTCTCCTTCCGTTGTCTTCACATTTGGACCTGCAATTGAATCCATTAAGGAGCTTGGGAGAACGTCATTTACCTTCTTACATTATTGGTCTAAGTGACAACGACGACCTCTAATTCATCAGTCCTCGTGGTTTGCATTCTTGTGTTGTTAGTATAAATGACAACGACAAGTTCATCCTCGTCTTCCTGGTATGGGTTTGGTGGTGGCTAGGGTTAGGAGGCGACTACGTTAGGGTTAAGTGGCGGCTACTTTAAGGTTAAGAGTTAGTATATAATGGAGTGGTTTTGAGTAGTCTTTCATTATCTCCTTTCATTGAGTATTCTTTCATTCTCTCCTTGCATTGAAGGCAAACATCAAAGGATACTTTGTTACCTTCATCGACAACTTTTCAAGAAAAACTCATGTTTACCTTTTGAAAGCTAAAGGAGAAGTGTTCGACAAATTCAAAGCATACAAGGCCTTAGTGGAGAATCAAACTAGCATGAAGATCAAAACCTTGCAATCTAACAATGAAGGAAAATTTGTGTCTAAAAAGTTTGATGACTTTTTGCGTGAATGTGGAATCGAATGTCAAACAAGTGCACCTTACACACCACAACAAAATGGAGTTATAGAACGAACCAATAGCACCATCATGGAATGCGCTAGAAGCATAATTGGTGCATAAGGACTTGACTTAAATTTTTGGGCAAAGGCAATGAACACGGCGGTTTACATCAAAAATCGATGACCAATTAAAGTTCTTGATTCATAGACCCCACAAGAAGCGTGGACCGGTGTGAAGCCAGATGTATCTCATTTTAGAGTTTTTGGTTGCAAAACATTTGCACACATTCCCGACAAGAAGAGAAACAAATTAGAGTCGAAATCCATACCTTGTGTGTTTTTAGGGTATTATGAAGGGAAGAAAGCATATCGCTTGATGTGTCTAGAAACCAAATTAATCATTAAGAGTCGAGATGTTGTGTTCCTCGAAGGGATGGAAGAAGTAGAAGGTGTTCGTAATAAGAAACCCCTTTCAAACCAAATAGAACACCTTGTTGTGGATGAAGTCGATGAACTTGTGAAGGATGTTAATCCTATATCTTTGAAGGCAAGACTAGCGGAAGACAAGGAAGGTGATGAATCTACAACAAACTCTTTTTTGAAAGAAGAATTTACTTCATCACAAGATGAGGGTTTGAATGAACCACAACAAGATGGACCAAGAGAAAAGCCCCAAAGACAACGTAAAGAGTGGCATCGTGATTGGTGGGTTGCCACCAAAGAGGTTTAACAAGCCACCATGGCATTTTCGGAAGAACCCCAAATCGTGGAAAAGGGATTGTGCACAACGTCTTTTTTACATCAACCAAATTGGGTATCTCAAGGAGATTCTCAAACACTTTCACATGGAGGATTACAGAGCCATTAGAGTGCCACTTAATCCCAATACGAAGTTGCAGAAGAATGTGAACAAGGATGATGAAATGGTGAAGGTTCCTTATCAACAAGCTGTGGGATCCTTGATGTATGCCATGTTGTGTACTCGATTCGATTTGGCATACCCAATAAGTGTGGTGAGTCAACACATGGCCAATCCAAGCCTAGAACATTGGATTACAGTGAAGCGCATTTTTTAATACTTGCAAGGCACATTGTAATTCAAATTACACTTTGAAAAATTATCACCCCAACATGTGGTTGAATATTGTGATGCGGATTGGGCTATTGACTTTGAGGATAGGAGATCCACCACAAGGTTTGTATTCATAATGGGAGGTGGAGCCACTTCGTGGAGTAGTAAACGACAGAGGTTGAATACATGGCAAGTACACAAGCTACCAAGGAAGCCATATGGATGACAAAGTTCATGAAGGAATTAGGGTACATGAAAAAGAAGAAGGCGATGGTGATTCGATGTGACAACCAAGGCGCAATATCATTGACAAAGAATCCCACACAACATGTTCGAACAAATCACATTGATGTTCAGCATCACTTTATTTGATAATGAGTTGAAAATGGAGAAATTAGCTTGAATATTGTTCAACAGAAGAAATGGTGGCGGATGTGCTTACCAAGGCATTACCGAAAGAACAACATTACAAATTGATAACCATGTTCGGATTAAAAATTTCATAGAGTGGGAGTGTTAGAAATATTATTCATTCTAATTCCCAATGTTGATGAATATGTTAAACATTCATCAAAAGGATGAATAGTATTCACATCCTTATAGTAGTTAAGTTAAGTTGAATAGTGGTGGCTAGGGTTTGGAAGTGGAGGCTACTTAGGGCTTAACGGCGGCTAGGGTTAGGGTTTGGTGGCGACTAGGGTTAGGCGACGGCTAGGTTAGGGTTAAGTGATGGCTACTTTAGGGTTAGGAGTTAGTATATAATGGAGTGGTTTTGAGTAGTCTTTCATTCTCTCCTTTCATGATTTTTGAGTGCACATAAAACCTTCAAGCTTTGTTATTTGTTGCAAGTCATAGTTTTGTGATTGTAGCATTTGAAGCATACAACCTTTGTAATCTTCTTGTTAGGTAATATAATTGTTCCATTTCATGAACCTTGAAGCTTTCATTTCTTGCTTTGTTTTCAAGTTGTTTCCAATATGAAGGACCTTGGGGAGTTGCACTTCTTTTTGGGGATGGAGGTGGAAAGGAATCGTGATCCTACACATCAACCAAATCCCACTCACCATGCACGAACAAAACACATTGATCATTTTGTTTGAGAATGAGTTGAAAATGGGGAAGTTCAATTTGAATATTGTTCAACAAAACACATGGTGGCGGATGTCCTTATTAAGGCATTATCCAAATAACAACATCATAAGTTGATAAACATGTTTAGATTAAAAACCTCATAAAATGGGAGTGTTAGAAATATTATTCGATTCTAATCCCCAAGGTTGGTGAATGTGATTTACATTCTTCAAAAGGATGAATAATATTCTCATCGTTGTAGTAGTGAGGTTAAGTTGAATAGTTTAGGGTTTAGAATAAGAAACTACTTAGGGCTTGATGGCAGCTAGGGTTAGGGCTTGGTGGCGACTAGGGTTAGGGTTTGGTGGCAACTAGGGTTAGGTGGCGGCTAGGTTAAGGTTAAGTGGTGGCTACTTTAGGGTTATGAGATAGTATATAGTGGAATGGTTTTTGAGTAATCTTTCATTCTCTCCTTTCATGGTTTTGAGTGCACATAAAACCTTTCAGCATTATTAGATATTGCAAGTCATAATTTTGTGATTGTAGTATTTAAAACATACAACCTTTGTGTTTTTGTTAGTTAATACAATTGTTTCATTTCATGAACCTTGAATGTTTCATTTCTTGCTTGTTTTCAGGTTCCCATTCTAACATTTTTGGCTTCCCATTCTAACATGCACCCTTGAGTGTTCCATTACTTGCTTGTTTTCAAGTTGTTTCCAATAGGTTATGGGCCCACACCAAGCAAGAGAAAAAACATTGTGTTAGAACAAGGAATAATGAAAGGTTTTGAGTTTCTATTGCATAGAAAAAGGGAGAGAATCTTTTTGAAAGACAGATTTTTTGTTTGCAAAGTAAGTGGGAGTTCATTTCCAAGTGGTGGCATACAGGAGCTTACACCTTTTCCAAGTGAGTGGGAGGCGTGGAAGAGACTTCTTCAAGGTGTTATAAGTTTTCAAGTGTGGAAGAGTGTTCTTCAAGTTTTTTAAGTTTTTACTTTGAAGTTCAAAGTGTGTGAAAGAGAGTTCTTCAAAGCGTTTTCGGATTTCAAAGAGTGTGGAAGAGAGTTCTTCGAGTTGTTGGAAGTTTCAACCTTAAGGTTTGAGAAAGTGTGGAAGAGAGTTCTTTGTGTTGTTGAAGAATTTCAACATTCAAGTGTTTGAGGGTTTCTTGTAAAGGTTTTGCTTTATGACATATAGCAATTGAGTGGAGAGATTTCAAGTGAGGTATTCAAACATTGGCAAGTTTTTCATCCTGAAATTTTCTCACTTCCAATTCATTTGAATAGAAAAACATAGAGTGTTTGTTTTAGCATTTGTGAAACCCCAAATGTCATCCTTCCAAATGGAGTCTTTGAAAGTCATGGAGAAGTTTGATGGTGGCAACTTTCACCTTTGGAAGTTCAAGATGCGCATGATGCTTTCCAAACATGGGCTTTGGAAATTTGTTGATGGGAGTGCCACCTTGCCAAGTGAAGAAGTTGGAATCGCCGATTACAATGAGAAAGAAATGAAGGCTTTTGCATTGCTTTGTGAACATCTCACGAATGCCCTGTTAGAAATTCTATTCGTTTCTAATTCCCAATGGTGATGAATGTGTTAAACATTCATCAAATGGATGAATAGTATAGACATCCTTGTAGTAGTTGGGTTAGGGTTAGGCGGTGGCTAAGTTTAGGGTTTGGTGGCGGCTAAGGTTAAGCGGCGGCTAGGGTTAGGGTTTGGTGGCGGCTAGGGTTAGGGTTTGGCGGCGGCTAGGTTAGGGTTAAGTGGCGGCTACTTTAGGGTTAGGAGATAGTATAGTGGAGTGGTTTTGAGTTGTCTTTCATTCTCTCCTTTCATGATTTTTGAGTGCACATAGAACCTTCAAGCTTTGATTAGTTGTTGCAAGCCATAGCTTTATGATTGTAACATTTGAAGCATACAACCTTTGTAATCTTCTTGTAGTTAATACAATTGTTAAAGCTTTCATTTCTTGCTTGTTTTCAAGTTGTTTCCAATAGGTTATGGGCCCACACCAAGCAAGAGAAAGGACATTGTGTTAGAACAAGAAGTAGTGAAAGGTTTGAGCTTGTATTGCATAGGGAAAAGGAGAGAATCGTTTTGAGACAAGGTTTTTAGTTTGCAAAGTGAGTGGGAATTCATTTCCAAGTGGTGGCATACAAGGAGCTTGTAACTTTTCCAAGTGAGTGGGAGGTGTGGAAGAGATTTCTTCAAAGTGTTGTAAGTTTTTTTTTTTAAAAGTGTGGAAGAGTGTTCTTCAAGTCTTTAAGTTTCAAGTTTCAAGTGCAATCGTGTGAAAGAGAGTTCTTCAAGTTTTTGAGGTTTTCAACATTGAAGTTTGAGGTGTAAGAGAAGTTTTTAAAGTTTCTTGTAAACGTTTTTAGGAAACTTGTTCTTTTAAGTTTTTGAAAGTGTTTACTTGTACAACATAGAAAGGGAGAATCCTTTTGAGGGAAGGCTTTTAGTTTGCGAGGTTGCAAAGAGAATAGTCCTTACAAGTGAGTGGGAGGTGTGGAAGAGATTTCTTCAAGGAGTTGTAAGTTTTTCAAGTGTGAAAAACTTGTTTTTTGAAAGTATCAAGGTTTTCCAAGTGAAAGTGTTTAGAAGAGAGTTCTTCTAGTTATTGAAAACTTCAACTTTCAAGTTTGAGAGTGTTTGTTGTAGCTCTTGTGTTCAAAATGTCTTCTTTTCAAATGGAGTGCTTGAAAGTCATGGAGAAGTTTGATGGTGGCAACTTTCACCTATGGAAGTTCAAAATGCGCATGATGCTTTCCAAACATGGGCTTTGGAAATTTGTTGATGGGAGTGCCACTTTGCCAAGTGAAGAAGTTGCAAGAGTCGATTACAACGAAAAAGAAACCAAGGCTTTTGCATTGCTTTGTGAACATCTCACGGATGCCCAACTTGCACACATTCAATATTGTGACAATGTGAGAAGTGCGTGGGAGGCTCTTTGTGGTGTGCATGAAGCTAAGACCATTGGCAACAAGTTGTTCCTTCGAAGGAGATTCTTCACCGTCAAAATGCAAGAAGGAGAGGACATGCTTGTGCACATCAACACGGTGAAAGCTCTTGCCGACCAACTACGTTCCATCGAGGTGAACATTACGGATGAAGATGTTTACATGGTACTCCTCATGAGCCTTCCTCCATCCTTTGATAACTTAGTCACAAGCTTGGAGTCCATGTCCACCAAAGATGTAGACCTTCAATTCATTGTAGCAAGGTTGCTTCACGAAGTGTCCAAAAGAAAAGAATGTGAGAGTTCCGAAACTACCGCATTAGTGAACAAAACTCACAAGCCAAATGAGAAGCTTTGCTTTTATTGTAAGAAACCCGGACATTTTGTGAGAAATTGTTTGAAGAAGAAAAATGATGAAAAAGAAAAAGTTAATAAGGCTTGTGAAGATCACGAACAAATGTTTGTTGCGGCATTGAGTGCCAATGATCATACCACATATGATTGGATTGTCGATTCGGGTGCAACGCAACACATGACATTCGAACAAGAATGGTTTACCACGTACGAGCGCATTTCCCCAAGGAGGGTGTTCATGGGGGATGACACCGTTTTGGAGGCAATTGGCAAGGGGAGCATCAAAGCCACATTGCAAGTTGGAGGCCAATCGACACACATAACCATCACCCAAGTTCTTCATGTTCCAAAAATGAAGAATAATCTCATTTCGGTGAGTAAACTCATTTCGGAGGGTTTCAAAGTGGAGTTTGACAAGGATGGTTGTAAGGTCAACGATGCTCGAGGAGTTGTTGTGGCGCAAGCACGAAGGGACAAGAACTTGTACCTTCTTAATGTGAAGGTGCGTAAGGACATGGCACACATCGCAAATTCTTTGGAGGAAAGTGCGATGCTTTGGCATGAAAGACTTGGCCATCTCAACATGGCAAGCCTTAAGGAGTTAGATGCCATGGTGGATGGCATGAATTTGAAAGAAGTGCCCTTGCATCACATTTGTGAAGGATGCGTCAAAGGCAAACATCAAAGAACATCATTTCCCAAGGACGGCGCAACAAGGGCTTCACAACTTTTGGAGATTGTGCACACGGATGTGTGTGGGCCAATGAAGACTACATCGCATGGTGGAGCAAGATACTTTCTCACTTTCATTGATGATTTCTCAAGGAAGACTCATGTCTATCTTTTGAAGGCCAAAGGAGAAGCTTTTGAGAAGTTCAAACAATACAAGGCGTTGGTGGAGAACGAAATTGGTCACAAAATCAAAGTGCTACGTTCCGACAACGGAGGAGAATTTGTGTCTAAGAAATTTGACGCATTCCTTGCGGAATGTGGGATTCAACGACAAACAAGTGCACCCTATTCCCCACAACAAAACGGTGTTGCGGAACGTGCCAATAGAACCATCATGGAATGTGCAAGAAGCATGATTCTTGCACAAGGGTTGGAACTTGAATTTTGGGGCGAAGCGGTGAACACGGCGGTGTACATCAAAAATCGATGTCCAACCAAGGCCCTTGATTGCAAGACCCCTCAAGAGGCGTGGAGTGGTAGGAAACCCGATGTATCCCATTTGAGAGTCTTTGGTTGTAAAGCCTTTGCACATGTCCCCGATGAGAAGAGGAGCAAATTAGAATCCAAGTCCATGCCTTGTGTGTTTTTAGGATATTACGAAGGCACCAAAGCGTATCGCTTGATGTGTGTGAAAACCAAGAGAATCATCAAAAGTAGAGATGTTGTATTCATTGAAGGGTCAAAGGAATTAGGTGGTATACCTCATCTTGAGAAAGAAGAAAATGTAGTTGTGCATGAAGAAGTTGAGGGAGAAGAACCATTGACCTTAAGTCAAGATACACCTTTGAGTGAAACAAGAATGAAAGGTGTGCAAACTGAATCCACACCAAGTTCTTCATCGGAAGAAGAATTTGTTGTTTCCAATGATGACCCATCTTGTGAACCTTCACAAGATGTTGCGAGGGAAAGACCTCAAAGGCAACGAAGGGAATGGCCTCGGGATTGGTGGATTGCTACCAAGGAGGTGGAGCGCGCCACCATTGCATTTTTGGAAGAGCCCCAAAATGTTGAAGAAGCATTGACATGTGAAAATTCCAAGGAGTGGGAGTGTGCAATGCGAGAGGAATATGATTCTCTCATGACAAACAACACATGGACTTTGGTACCACTTCCCGCCGGTAGAAAACCCGTTTCATGCAAATGGGTGTTCAAAATCAAACAAGGGGCAAATGGGGAGGTGGAACGTTACAAGGCTAGGTTAGTGGCAAGAGGTTTTACCCAAACCTATGGAGTGGATTACAACGAAACATTTGCGCTCGTTGCAAAGTTTGTATCTATTCGTTGTATTCTTGCATTGGCGGCCTTGGAAGACATGGAGATCCATCAAATGGATGTGAAAACCGCATTTCTCAATGGCGAGCTTGAAGAGGAGATTTACATGGAGCAACCTCAAGGGTTCGTGCACCAAGGAGGTGAACATCTCGTGTGTAAGCTTCACAAGTCCTTGTATGGTTTGAAACAATCTCCAAGGGCATGGAATCAAAAGTTAGATGCGTTTCTCAAAAGCATTGAATTTATCAAGAGTGAGGCGGATCCTAGTGTGTACGTTGCACAAGTGGGAGATGTGAAGTTTTTCATTGTGGTCTATGTGGATGACCTCATTTTGGTGTGCAACGATCAAAACAAACTTTTGCAAATCAAAGAGGAATTGAGTCAAAAGTTTGAAATGAAGGACCTCGGGGAATTACATTTCTTTTTGGGGATGGAGGTGGAAAGGAATCGTGATGAAAGACTCCTACGCATCAACCAAATCAAATACCTCAAAGAAATATTGAAGCGGTTTCGAATGGAGGAATGTAAGCCCATTGGAGTTCCATTGGATCCCAAGGTGAAGTTACAAAGGAATGCGAATGGAAATGATGAATCAAAAGGATTTCCATATCAACAAGCGGTTGGGTCTTTGATGTATGCCATGTTGTGCACACGACCCGACTTGGCATACCCAATAAGCGTGTTGAGTCAACACATGGCGAACCCTAACATGGAGCATTGGATGGCCGTCAAACGAATCTTTCGATATTTGCAAGGTACATTGCAAATGAAATTACAATTTGGTGGGACACCATCCAAGGAAGTTCTTGGATATTGCGATGCGGATTGGGGTGGTGATGTTGAAGATAGGAGGTCCACCACAGGGTTTGTTTTCATGATCGGAGGTGGAGCCATTTCTTGGAGTAGCAAACGACAACCCACAATAGCATTGTCCACCACGGAGGCAGAATACATGGCAAACACGCAAGCCACAAAAGAGGCCATATGGATAACAAAATTGATGATGGATTTAGGATACATGGAGGAGAAGAAAATGATGGTGATTCGATGCGACAATCAAGGTGCGATATCATTGACCAAGAATCCCACTCACCATGCACGAACAAAACACATTGATGTACAACATCATTTTGTTCGAGAATGAGTTGAAAATGGAGAAGTTCAATTTGAATATTGTCCAACGGAACACATGGTGGCGGATGTGCTTACCAAGGCATTATCCAAAGAACGACATCATAAGTTGATAAACATGTTCGGATTAGAAACTTCATAGAGTGGGAGTGTTAGAAATTCTATTCGTTTCTAATTCCCAATGGTGATGAATGTGTTAAACATTCATCAAATGGATGAATAGTATAGACATCCTTGTAGTAGTTGGGTTAGGGTTAGGCGGTGGCTAAGTTTAGGGTTTGGTGGCGGCTAAGGTTAAGCGGCGGCTAGGGTTAGGGTTTGGTGGCGGCTAGGGTTAGGGTTTGGCGGCGGCTAGGTTAGGGTTAAGTGGCGGCTACTTTAGGGTTAGGAGATAGTATATAGTGGAGTGGTTTTGAGTTGTCTTTCATTCTCTCCTTTCATGATTTTTGAGTGCACATAGAACCTTCAAGCTTTGATTAGTTGTTGCAAGCCATAGCTTTATGATTGTAACATTTGAAGCATACAACCTTTGTAATCTTCTTGTAGTTAATACAATTGTTAAAGCTTTCATTTCTTGCTTGTTTTCAAGTTGTTTCCAATATGCCCAACTTGCACACATTCAATATTGTGACAATGTGAGTAGTGCGAGGGAGGCTCTTTGCGGTGTGCATGAAGCCAAGACAATCGGCAACAAATTATTCCTTCGAAGGAGATTTTTCACCATCAAAATGCAAGAAGGGGATGACATGCTTGTGCACATCAACACGGTGAAAGCCCTAGCGGACCAACTACGTTCCATCGAGGTGAACATTACGGATGAAGATGTTTACATGGTACTTCTCATGAGCCTTCCTCCTTCCTTTGATAACTTAGTCACAAGCTTGGAATCCATGTCCACCAAAGATCTACTTCAATTCATTGTAGCAAGGTTGCTTCACGAAGTGTCCAAAAGAAAAGAATGTGAGAGTTCCGAGACTACCGCATTAGTGAACAAAACCCACAAATCAAACGAGAAGCTTTGTTTCCATTTGTAAGAAACCCGGACATTTTGTGAGAAATTGTTTGAAGAAGAAAAATGATGAAAAAGAAAAGGCCAATCAAGCTTGTGAAGATCATGAGCAAATGTTTGTTGTCGCATTGAGTTCCAATGATCATACCACGTATGATTGGATTGTGGATTCGGGTGCAATGCAACACATGACATTCGAACAAGAATGGTTTACCACGTACGAGCGCATTTCCCCAAGGAAGGTGTTCATGGGCGATGACACCGTTTTGGAGGCCGTCGGCAAGGGGAGCATCAAAGCCACAATGCAAGTGGGAGGCAAATTGTCCCACATAACCATGACCCAAGTTCTTCATGTTCCAAAAATGAAGAATAGTCTCATTTCCGTGAGTAAGCTCATTTCGGAAGGTTTCAAAGTTGAGTTTGACAAGGATGGTTGTAAGGTGAATGATGCTCGAGGAGTTGTTGTGGCGGAAGCACGAAGGGACAAGAACTTGTACCTTCTAAATGTCAAGGTGCACAAGGACATGGCGCACATCGCAAATTCTCCGAAGGAAAGTGCGATGCTTTGGCATGAAAGACTTGGCCATCTCAACATGGCAAGCCTCAAGGAGTTGGATGCCATGGTGGACGACATGAATTTGAAGGAAGTGCCTTGCATCACATTTGTGAAGGATGCATCAAAAGCAAACATCAAAGAACATCATTTCCCAAGGATGGAGCAACAAGGGCCTCACAACTTTTCGAGATTGTGCACAGTGATGTGTGCGGACCAATGAGGACTACATCGCATGGTGGAGCTGTTAGAATTTCTATTCGTTTCTAATTCCCAATGGTGATGAATGTGTTAAACATTCATCAAATGGATGAATAGTATAGACATCCTTGTAGTAGTTAGGTTAGGGTTTAGAAGTGGAGACTACCTAGGGTTTGGCGGTGGCTAGGGTTAGGGTTAGGCGGCGGCTAAGTTTAGGGTTTGGTGGCGGCTAAGGTTCAGCGGCAGCTAGGGTTAGGGTTTGGTGGCGGCTAGGGTTAAGCGGCGGCTAGGGTTAGGGTTTGGCGGCGGCTAGGTTAGGGTTAAGTGGCGGCTACTTTAGGGTTAGGAGATAGTATATAGTGGAGTGGTTTTGAGTTGTCTTTCATTCTCTCCTTTCATGGTTTTTGAGTGCACATAGAACCTTCAAGCTTTGATTAGTTGTTGCAAGCCATAGTTTTATGATTGTAGCATTTGAAGCATACAACCTTTGTGATCTTCTTTTAGTTAATACAATTGTTAAAGCTTTCATTTCTTGCTTGTTTTCAAGTTGTTTCCAATAGGTTATGGGCCCACACCAAGCAAGAGAAAGGACATTGTGTTAGAACAAGAAGTAGTGAAAGGTTTGAGCTTGTATTGCATAGGGAAAAGGAGAGAATCGTTTTGAGACAAGGTTCTTAGTTTGCAAAGTGAGTGGGAGCTCATTTCCAAGTGGTGGCATACAAGGAGCTTGTAACTTTTCCAAGTGAGTGGGAGGTGTGGAAGAGATTTCTTCAAAGTGTTGTAAGTTTTTTTTTTTTAAAGTGTGGAAGAGTGTTCTTCAAGTCTTTAAGTTTCAAGTTTCAAGTGCAATCGTGTGAAAGAGAGTTCTTCAAGTTTTTGAGGTTTCCAACATTGAAGTTTGAGGTGTAAGAGGAGTTTTTTAAGTTTCTTGTAAAGGTTTTTAGGAAACTTGTTCTTTTAAGTTTTTGAAAGTGTTTACTTGTACAACATAAAAAGGGAAAATCCTTTTGAGGGAAGGCTTTTAGTTTGCAAGGTTGCAAAGAGAATAGTCCTTACAAGTGAGTGGGAGGTGTGGAAGAGATTTCTTCAAGGTGTTGTAACTTTTTCAAGTGTGAAAAACTTGTTTTTTGAAAGTATCAAGGTTTTCCAAGTGAAAGTGTTTAGAAGAGAGTTCTTCTACTTATTGAAAACTTCTGTTGAAAATTATGATGTAGATGAAACATAGATAATGGTGTGATAGATATTAGAAACTATGTGGTAGATAAGTGTTGCAAGTAATCAAAGACATTGGTAGATTTGAGATATGTTAGTACCACCAACATGTTAGAATAAGGAGGGAGAAAAATAGTTATCCCATATGGTTTGTCAATGTGGTGGTACAGGGAGGGAATAAAGAGCAAGGTTGGAGGAGAGTTGGAGCTCTCTCTCCAAGCATTGTTCACATACTTGTGTGATCTCTGGGTTTTTTGAATGAGCAACCTCTCCTCTGATCCTATTGTTTTCAACAGGTTATGGGCCCACACATGTGAATTGCATGATTAGAGGTTTGATTGCTTGAGTGCATTAAGAGAGATCTTGAGGTTTTGTGTTTGTTGGAGGTGCAAATTTCAGTTTTGGAGGGTTCTTGGAGGCGCTTTTGGAGCCTTGGAGGAGTTTTAAAGAACTTTGGAGGCCATCTCGAGTTTGGAGGTGCACAAAGGCTGGATTAGTGCTCTTTGGAGGTATTTCGAAGCATTGGATGTGCATGTGTCCACATTCCAGCATTGTAAGTCTTGATTTGAGTTGGTTGAATGCATTGTGAGTGTGTAAGGAGAGCACTTCATTTGAGTTGGCTGAGTGCATTTTGAGTGTGTAAGGAGAGCACTTCATTTGAGTTGGTTGAGTGCATTCTGAGTGTGTAAGGAGGCATTCATGCAAGTGGGAGCCACTAAGGGCTGAATTTATGATTGGAGGTGCATTGGTGCACAATTGAGCCATCTAGGGACTAGAGTGTTTTTTTTAAAAAAATTTATGAGAGTGCATTGAGCCAAATTGCATCTAAGAGTGTTCATTAGGCACTAATTAGCATCTGGTTGAGCACATAAGTGGGTAGAGAGGTCGAATTTGAGTGCAAAATGGCATCCTTTGAGGGAGAGAGCGCTAGAGTCATTGACAAGTTCAATGGGGAGAACTTCAACCTCTGGAAGTTCAAGATGGAGATGGTGTTGGCCTCCATGGACCTTTGGGAGATTGTGGACGGGTCTGAGGAGGCTCCACCATCTAATTCAGACCCTAAAGTCATCAAGGAGTACCAATGTCGTGCAAAGAAGGCCATGTCCACCATTGCCATCAACTTGGTGGATAGTCAACTTCACCACATCAAGAGGTGCAAGGGACCAGTGGAGGCATGGAACACACTTTGCAACATCCACGAGACACGGAGCTTGTCCAACATCCTCTTCATTCGTCGTAAGTTCTTCACTTGCAAGATGCAAGAAGGAGAAGACCTTGTAGACCATATCAACAAGGTCAAGGCACTTGCAGATCAACTTGCTTGCTTGGAGGTGCCCATGAGGGATGAAGATGTTGTGATGACTTTGCTTGAGAGCTTGCCACCCTCCTACGAGTACCTGATCACCGCCTTGGAGACCCTGCCCATACAAGACCTCACAATGGAGTATGTGATCGCACGATTGATGCATGAAGTGTCCAAAAGGAAGGAAAAGGAGCCCCAAGGTGATGATGCGACGATGGTGTCAATGCAAGGAAGAGGAGGGACCACATCTACCCGCAAAGACACCAGGACATGCTACTATTGTGGCAAACCAGGCCACATTGCACGATTTTGCTCCAAGGCCAAGAACAATAAGGAGAAGGAGAGTGCCAACAAAGCCAGGGATGATGATGACTATGCCTTTGCAACAAAGGATGGAGACCATTGCAAAGCCATATGCAAGTGGATCATGGACTCAGGAGCAACCAAGCACATGACCCCTCATAAAGTGGCATTTGACATGTATGAGGTAATTCCAACACGCAACGTGCATATGGGTGATGATAGCATTGTTGAGGCAATTGGAATGGGATCCATCCTTGTGGAAGTGATGGTGAAAGGGCAAATCAGGAGGATGAGAATCAAGGACGTGCTCCATGTGCCAAAATTGCATGCCAACTTGCTTTCGGTGAGCAAAATCTTGTCAAGTGGGTGCAAAGTGCAATTCAACATGAATGAGTGCATTGTGAGGGCATTTGATGGAAAGGTCATTGCAATAGCACTACGGGAAGGCAACTTGTATCAAATGACCTTCACCAAGGTGTGTGAGATGCATGTGGCCAACCTGGCCCAAACTTCAACAATTGATGGTGCATTGGAGATTTGGCATCGCCGGCTCGGTCATTTGAACATCAAAGGTGTGCATGCGCTCCAAAACATGGTGAGTGGTATGAACCTTGGAAACATGCCCTGCCCTACATCTTCATTTGTTTGTAAAGGGTGCATTGAGGGAAAACAACATTGCAAACCATTTCCAAGTGATGGAGGGATGCGTGCCACCAAGCCCCTGGAGATTGTGCATTCGGATGTATGCGGCCCCATGAGGACCAAATCCTTGGGTGGTGCAAGGTACTTTGTGACCTACATTGACGACTTTTCCAAGAAGGTGTGGGTGTACTTGTTGAAGTCCAAAGGGGAGTGCTTGGAGAAGTTCAAGGAATTCAAGGCACTTGTGGAAACACAATCAGAGCACAAGATCAAGGTGTTTCGGTCGGATAATGGAGGGGAGTACATTTCCAAGGGATTCCAGGGCTTCTTGAAGGCACACGGCATTGAGAAGCAAACCTCCACACCATATAGGCCTCAACAAAATGGAGTGGCAGAGCGTGCAAACCGCACCCTTGTGGAGATGGCAAGGAGCATGCTTCATGCTCAAAACCTCAAGAAGTCACTTTGGGCGGAAGCGGTGGTGAATGCGGCCTACACAAGGAATCGATGTCCATCAAGAGCGTTGCCATCCATCACACCAGAGGAAGCGTGGAGTGGGAGAAAGCCTTGCATTTCACACATGCGTGTGTTTGGATGCATTGCATATGCCATGGTGCCGGATGAGAAGAGGGGTAAGCTTGATGCAAAGGGCACAAAATGCTTGTTTCTTGGGTATTGTGAGGGCACCAAGGCATATAGGCTTATGTGTGTGCAATCCAAAAAGATCATCAAGTGTAGGGATGTTGAGTTCATGGAGGATAACACTAGTGTGGGCAATGATTTGGAGATGCATCCAAGTGGGAGAAATCAGACCCCTAATGTGGTGATTGTGGACACATCTTCCAAATCGCCATGTGTGGATGATGATGAGGGCACAAGTGATGTCAATGAGTATCCAAGCAATCAACAGGCACCACCAACCCTGGGGCGTTCATCAACACCTCCATCAACATCTAAAGATGCAAGCACAAATGGTGAACAAGAAGGGCAGACCTTGGAGGAGCGTAGGTACCCCTTGAGAGAGCGGCGACCACTTGGAGAATGGTGGAAGAACCACATCCTACCCCAACAAGATGTGGAACGTGCTAATGTTGCTTGTCTTGATGATCCACTAAATTTGTGCGATGCAATGCATTCAGAGGATGCAAGCAAGTGGGAGGCGACCATCCAAGAGGAATATGCCTCACTCATGGCCAATGGCACGTGGGAGTTGGTCCCTCTTCCAAAGGATCGCAAGAATGTGGGATGCAAGTGGGTGTTCCGCACAAAAAGGGATGCATCAGGCCATATTGTGAGGCATAAGGCAAGGTTGGTGGCCAAGGGGTACTCTCAAGTTGAGGGTGTGGACTTCAATGAGACATTTGCCCCTGTGGCCAAGTTCACCACCATTAGATGCATACTTGCAATTGGATCTGCCATGGACTTAGAGATCCACCAAATGGATGTGAAGACCGCATTCTTGAATGGGGAATTAGAGGAGGACATCTACATGGACCAGCCACAAGGATTCGTGCAAGATGGCAAGGAGCACCTCGTGTGTAAGTTGAAGAAGTTCTTGTACGGGCTGAAGCAATCACCAAGAACATGGTACCAACGCATTGACATGTTCTTCACCCATCAATGCTTTTCTAGGAGCCAAGCTGACCATTCGTTGTATGTCAAGCAAACGGGTGAATACTCGTTAATAGTGATTATCTATGTGGATGATCTGATCATCTTAGCAAGCAATGTGAACATTTTGAAATGGTTGAAGTCAAGGCTTGAAGATGAATTTGAGATGAGTGATCTTGGAGAGTTGCACTATTGCCTCGGTGTGGAGTTTGAAAGAGACCGTGCAAATCACACCATAACAATGAACCAAAGAAAGTACATTCAGGAAGTGCTCAAGCGCTTCAACATGGAGGAGTGCAAGCCCATTGGAACTCCGCTTGATGTGAACTCCAAGCTCTTGAAATTGACCGAGGAAGAGTTTCAAGGCATTCAAGAGGAGATGCAAGGCATTCCATATAAGGCAGCGGTGGGTTCATTGATGTATGCCATGGTGGGCACACGGCCGGATCTTGCATTCCCGGTGAGCATGGTGAGTCAATTCATGTCAAGGGCTGGTCCTTCCCATTGGATGGCGGTGAAACGCATCATGCGGTACTTGAAGGGAACTTTGGACTTGAAATTGTGCCTTGGAGGCAAGGATGTTAGTTTGAGAGGATATTGTGATGCGGATTGGGGTGGAGATGCAAATGAGAGACGTTCCACCACAGGGTATGTGTTCTTTGTTGGAGTGGGAGCCATCTCATGGAATTGCAAGAGGCAACCTACAATTGCCTTGTCTACCACAGAGGCCGTATACATGGCCACTAGTCAATGCACCAAGGAGGCCATATGGTTGAGGAAGTTGATGGCAGATGTGGGACTTGTGCAAGTTGGAGCAACAACCATCATGTGTGACAATCAGGGATGCATTGCACTTGCAAAGAACCCAACCCACCACTCTCGCACAAAGCACATTGACATACAACACCACTTCATTCGAGAGAAGTTAGAGAATGGAGAAATAGGCCTCAAGTATTGCCCAACTCAAGCTATGGTGGCAGATGTGTTGACAAAGGCATTGGCAAAGGAGCGGCATTAGAACCTTACAAGAAGCATGGGATTGGGAGTCTTAGATTACTTGCAAAGTGGGAGTGTTGAAGATTATGATGTAGATGAAACATAGATAATGGTGTGATAGATATTAGAAACTATGTGGTAGATAAGTGTTGCAAGTAATCAAAGACATTGGTAGATTTGAGATATGTTAGTACCACCAACATGTTAGAATAAGGAGGGAGAAAAATAGTTATCCCATATGGTTTGTCAATGTGGTGGTATAGGGAGGGAATAAAGAGCAAGGTTGGAGGAGAGTTGGAGCTCTCTCTCCAAGCATTGTTCACATACTTGTGTGATCTCTGGTTTTTTGAATGAGCAACCTCTCCTCTGATCCTATTGTTTTCAACAACTTCAACTTTCAAGTTTGAGAGTGTTTGTTGTAGCTCTTGTGTTCAAAATGTCTTCTTTTCAAATGGAGTCCTTGAAAGTCATGGAGAAGTTTGATGGTGGCAACTTTCACCTATGGAAGTTCAAAATGCGCATGATGCTTTCAAAACATGGGCTTTGGAAAGTTGATGGGAGTGCCACTTTGCCAAGTGAAGAAGTTGCAAGAGCCGATTACAACGAAAAAGAGACCAAGGCTTTTGCATTGCTTTGTGAACATCTCACGGATGCCCAACTTGCACACATTCAATATTGTGACAATGTGAGAAGTGCGTGGGAGGCTCTTTGTGGTGTGCATGAAGCTAAGACCATTGGCAACAAGTTGTTCCTTCGAAGGAGATTCTTCACGATCAAAATGCAAGAAGGAGATGACATGCTTGTGCACATCAACACGGTGAAAGCTCTTGCGGACCAACTACGTTCCATCGAGGTGAACATTACGGATGAAGATGTTTACATGGTACTCCTCATGAGCAGCCTCCATCCTTTGATAACTTAGTCACAAGCTTGGAGTCCATGTCCACGAAAGATGTAGACCTTCAATTCATTGTAGCAAGGTTGCTTCACGAAGTGTCCAAAAGAAAAGAATGTGAGAGTTCCGAAACTATCGCATTAGTGAACAAAACTCACAAGCCAAATGAGAAGTTTTGCTTTTATTGTAAGAAACCGGGACATTTTGTGAGAAATTGTTTGAAGAAGAAAAATGATGAAAAAGAAAAAGTTAATAAGGCTTCTGAAGATCATGAACAAATGTTTGTTGTGGCATTGAGTTCCAATGATCATACCACATATGATTGGATTGTCGATTCGGGTGCAACGCAACACATGACATTCGAACAAGAATGGTTTATCACGTACGAGCGCATTTCCCCAAGGAGGGTGTTCATGGGGGATGACACCGTTTTGGAGGCAATTGGCAAGGGGAGCATCAAAGCCACATTGCAAGTTGGAGGCCAATTGACACACACAACCATCACCCAAGTTCTTCATGTTTCAAAAATGAAGAATAGTCTCATTTCGGTGAGCAAACTCATTTCGGAAGGTTTCAAAGTGGAGTTTGACAAGGATGGTTGTAAGGTCAACGATGCTCGAGGAGTTGTTGTGGCGCAAGCACGAAGGGACAAGAACTTGTACCTTCTTAATGTGAAGGTGCGTAAGGACATGGCACACATCGCAAATTCTTTGGAGGAAAGTGCGATGCTTTGGTATGAAAGACTTGGCCATCTCAACATGGCAAGCCTTAAGGAGTTAGATGCCATGGTGGATGGCATGAATTTGAAAGAAGTGCCCTTGCATCACATTTGTGAAGGATGCGTCAAAGGCAAACATCAAAGAACATCATTTCCCAAGGACGGCGCAACAAGGGCTTCACAACTTTTGGAGATTGTGCACACGGATGTGTGTGGGCCAATGAAGACTACATCGCATGGTGGAGCAAGATACTTTCTCACTTTCATTGATGATTTCTCAAGGGAGACTCATGTCTATCTTTTGAAGGCCAAAGGAGAAGCTTTAAAGAAGTTCAAACAATATAAGGCGTTGGTGGAGAACGAAATTGGTCACAAAATCAAAGTGCTACGTTCCAACAACGGAGGGGAATTTGTGTCTAAGAAATTTGACGCATTCCTTGCGGAATGTGGGATTCAACGACAAACAAGTGCGCCCTATTCCCCACAACAAAACGGTGTTGCGGAACGTGCCAATAGAACCATCATGGAATGTGCAAGAAGCATGATTCTTGCACAAGGGTTGGAACTTGAATTTTGGGGCGAAACGGTGAACACGGCGGTGTACATCAAAAATCGATGTCCAACCAAGGCCCTTGATTCCGAGACCCCTCAAGAAGCGTAGAGTGGTAGGAAACCCGATGTATCCCATTTGAGAGTCTTAGGTTGTAAAGCCTTTGCACATGTCCCCGATGAGAAGAGGAGCAAATTAGAATCCAAGTCCATGCCTTGTGTGTTTTTAGGATATTACGAAGGCACCAAAGCGTATCGCTTGATGTGTGTGAAAACCAAGAGAATCATCAAAAGTAGAGATGTTGTGTTCATTGAAGGGTCAAAGGAAATAGGTGGTGTACCTCATCTTGAGAAAGAAGAAAATGTAGTTGTGCATGAAGAAGTTGAGGGAGAAGAACCATTGACCTTAAGTCAAGATACACCTTTGAGTGAAAGAAGAATGAAAGGTGTGCAAAATGAATCCACACCAAGTTTTTCATCGGAAGAAAAATTTGTTGTTTCCAATGATGACCCATCTTGTGAACCTTCACAAGATGTTGGGACGGAAAGCCCTCAAAGGCAACGAAGGGAATGGCCTCGGGATTGCTGGATTGCTACCAAGGAGGTGGAGCGTGCCACCATTGCATTTTTGGAAGAGCCCCAAAATGTTGAAGAAGCATTGACACGTGAAAATTCCAAGGAGTGGGAGTGTGCAATGCGAGAGGAATATGATTCTCTCATGACAAACAACACATGGACTTTGGTACCACTTCCCGCCGGTAGAAAACCCATTTCATGCAAATGGGTGTTCAAAATCAAACAAGGGGCAAATGGGGAGGTGGAATGTTACAAGGCTAGGTTAGTGGCAAGAGGTTTTACCCAAACCTACGGAGTGGATTACACCGAAACATTTGCGCCCGTTGCAAAGTTTGTATCTATTCGTTCTATTCTTGCATTGGCGGCCTTGGAAGACATGGAGATCCATCAAATGGATGTGAAAATCGCATTTCTCAATGGAGAGCTTGAAGAGGAGATTTACATGGAGCAACCTCAAGGGTTGGTGCACCAAGGAGGTGAACATCTCGTGTGTAAGCTTCACAAGTCCTTGTATGGTTTGAAACAATCTCCAAGGGCATGGAATCAAAAGTTAGATGCGTTTATCAAAAGCATTGAATTTATCAAGAGTGAGGCCGATCCTAGTGTGTACATTGCACAAGTGGGAGATGTGAAGTTTTTCATTGTGGTCTATGTGGATCATTTTGGTGTGCAACGATCAAAACAAACTTTTGCAAATCAAAGAGGAATTGAGTCAAAAGTTTGAAATGAAGGACCTCGAGGAATTACATTTCTTTTTGGGGATGGAGGTGGAAAGGAATCGTGATGAAAGACTCCTACGCATCAACCAAATCAAATACCTCAAAGAAATATTGAAGCGGTTTCGAATGGAGGAATGTAAGCCCATTGGAGTTCCATTGGATCCCAAGGTGAAGTTACAAAGGAATGCGAATGGAAATGATGAATCAAAAGGATTTCCATATCAACAAGCGGTTGGGTCTTTGATGTATGCCATGTTGTGCACACGACCCGACTTGGCATACCCAATAAGCGTGTTGAGTCAACACATGGCGAACCCTAACATGGAGCATTGGATGGCGGTCAAACGAATCTTTCGATATTTGCAAGGTACATTGCAAATGAAATTACAACTTGGTGGAACACCATCCAAGGAAGTTCTTGGATATTGCGATGCGGATTGGGGTGGTGATGTTGAAGATAGGAGGTCCACCACAGGGTTTGTTTTCATGATCGGAGGTGGAGCCATTTCTTGGAGTAGCAAACAACAACCCACAATAGCATTGTCCACCACGGAGGCGGAATACATGGCAAACAGGCAAGCCACAAAAGAGGCCATATGGATAACAAAATTGATGATGGATTTAGGATACATGGAGGAGAAGAAAATGATGGTGATTCGATGCGACAATCAAGGTGCGATATCATTGACCAAGAATCCCACTCACCATGCACGAACAAAACACATTGATGTACAACATCATTTTGTTCGAGAATGAGTTGAAAATGGAGAAGTTCAATTTGAATAGTGTCCAACGGAACACATGGTGGCGGATGTGCTTACCAAGGCATTATCCAAAGAACGACATCATAAGTTGATAAACATGTTCGGATTAGAAACTTCATAGAGTGGGAGTGTTAGAAATTCTATTCGTTTCTAATTCCCAATGGTGATGAATGTGTTAAACATTCATCAAATGGATGAATAGTATAGACATCCTTGTAGTAGTTAGGTTAGGGTTTAGAAGTGTAGACTACCTAGGGTTTGGCGGCGGCTAGGGTTAGGGTTAGGCGGCGGCTAAGTTTAGGGTTTGGTGGCGGCTAGGGTTAGGGTTTGGTGGCGACTAGGGTTAAGCGGCGGCTAGGGTTAGGGTTTGGCAGCGGCTAGGTTAGGGTTAAGTGGCGACTACTTTAGGGTTAGGTGATAGTATATAGTGGAGTGGTTTTGGGTTGTCTTTCATTCTTTCCTTTCATGGTTTTTGAGTGCACATAGAACCTTCATGCTTTGTTAGTTGTTGCAAGCCATAGTTTTGTGATTGCATCATTTGAAAGTATACAACCTTTGTATTGTTCTTGTTAGTTAATACAATTGTTGTTGAAGATTATGATGTAGATGAAACATAGATATTAGAAACATAATTTGATAGATATTACAAACTATGTGGTAGATAAGTGTTGCAAGTAATCAAAAGACATTGGTAGATTTGAGATATGTTAGTACCACCAACATGTTAGAATAAGGAGGGAGAGAAATAGTTATCCCATATGGTTTGTCAATGTGGTGGTACATGGAGGGGAATAAAGAGCAAGGTTGGAGGAGAGTTGGAAAAAAAACTCTCTCCAAGCATTGTTCACATACTTGTGTGATCTCTGGGTTTTTTGAATGAGCAACCTCTCCTCTGATCCTATTGTTTTCAACAGGTTATGGGCCCACACATGTGAGTTGCATGATTAGAGGTTTGATTGCTTGAGTGCATTAAGAGAGATCTTGAGGTTTTGTGTTTGTTGGAGGTGCAAGTTTCAGTTCTTGAGGGTTCTTGGAGGCGCTTTTGGAGCCTTGGAGGAGTTTTAAAGAACTTTGGAGCCATCTCGAGTTTGGAGGTGCACAAAGGCTGGATTGGTGCTCTTTGGAGGTATTTCGAAGCATTGGATGTGCATGTGTCCACATTCCAGCATTGTAAGTCTTCATTTGAGTTGGTTGAGTGCATTGTGAGTGTGTAAGGAGAGCACTTCATTTGAGTTGGCTGAGTGCATTTTGAATGTGTAAGGAGAGCACTTCATTTGAGTTGGTTGAGTGCATTCTGAGTGTGTAAGGAGGCATTCATGCAAGTGGGAGCCACTAAGGGCTAAATTTATGATTGGAGGTGCATTGGTGCACAATTGAGCCATCTAGGGACTGGAGTGTTTTTTTTATGAGAGTGCATTGAGCCAAATTGCATGTAAGAGTGTTCATTAGGCACTAATTAGCATCTGGTTGAGCACATAAGTGGGTAGAGAGGTCGAATTTGAGTGCAAAATGGCATCCTTTGAGGGAGAGAGCGCTAGAGTCATTGACAAGTTCAATGGGGAGAACTTCAACCTCTGGAAGTTCAAGATGGAGATGGTGTTGGCCTCCATGGACCTTTGGGAGATTGTGGACGGGTCTGAGGAGGCTCCACCATCTAATTCAGACCCCAAAGTCATCAAGGAGTACCAACGGCGTGCAAAGAAGGCCATGTCCACCATTGCCATCAACTTGGTGGATAGTCAACTTCACCACATCAAGAGGTGCAAGGGACCAGTGGAGGCATGGAACACACTTTGCAACATCCACGAGACACGGAGCTTGTCCAACATCCTCTTCATTCGTCGTAAGTTCTTCACTTGCAAGATGCAAGAGGGAGAAGACCTTCTAGACCATATCAACAAGGTCAAGGCACTTGCAGATCAACTTGCTTGCTTGGAGGTGCCCGTGAGGGATGAAGATGTTGTGATGACTTTGCTTGAGAGCTTGCCACCCTCCTACGAGTACCTGATCACCGCCTTGGAGACCCTGCCCATACAAGACCTCACAATGGAGTATGTGATCGCACGATTGATGCATGAAGTGTCCAAGAGGAAGGAGAAGGAGCCCCAAGGTGATGATGCGGCGATGGTGTCTATGCAAGGAAGAGGAGGGACCACATCTACCCGCAAAGACACCAGGACATGCTACTATTGTGGCAAACCAGGCCACATTGCACGATTTTGCTCCAAGGCCAAGAACAACAAGGAGAAGGAGAGTGCCAACAAAGCCAGGGATGATGATGACTATGCCTTTGCAACAAAGGATGGAGACCATTGCAAGGCCATATGCAAGTGGATCATGGACTCAGGAGCAACCAAGCACATGACCCCTCATAAAGTGGCATTTGACATGTATGAGGTAATTCCAACACGCAACGTGCATATGGGTGATGATAGCATTGTTGAGGCAATCGGAATGGGATCCATCCTTGTGGAAGTGATGGTGAAAGGGCAAATCAGGAGGATCAGAATCAAGGACGTGCTCCATGTGCCAAAATTGCATGCCAACTTGCTTTCGGTGAGCAAAATCTTGTCAAGTGGGTGCAAAGTGCAATTCAACATGAATGAGTGCATTGTGAGGGCATTTGATGGAGAGGTCATTGCAATAGCACTACGGGAAGGCAACTTGTATCAAATGACCTTCACCAAGGTGTGCGAGATGCATGTGGCCAACCTGGCCCAAACTTCAATAATTGATGGTGCATTGGAGCTTTGGCATCGCCGGCTCGGTCATTTGAACATCAAAGGTGTGCATGCGCTCCAAAACATGGTGAGTGGTATGAACCTTGGAAACATGCCCTGCCCTACATCTTCATTTGTTTGTGAAGGGTGCATTGAGGGAAAACAACATTGCAAACCATTTCCAAGTGATGGAGGGATGTGTGCCACCAAGCCCCTGGAGATTGTGCATTCGGATGTATGCGGCCCCATGAGGACCACATCCTTGGGTGGTGCAAGGTACTTTGTGACCTACATTGACGACTTTTCCAGGAAGGTGTGGGTGTACTTGTTGAAGTCCAAAGGGGAGTGCTTGGAGAAGTTCAAGGAATTCAAGGCACTTGTGGAAACACAATCAGAGCACAAGATCAAGGTGTTTCGGTCGGATAATGGAGGGGAGTACATTTCCAAGGGATTCCAGGGCTTCTTGAAGGCACACGGCATTGAGAAGCAAACCTCCACACCATATAGGCCTCAACAAAATGGAGTGGCAGAGCGTGCAAACCGCACCCTTGTGGAGATGGCAAGGAGCATGCTTCATGCTCAAAACCTCAAGAAGTCACTTTGGGCGGAAGTGGTGGTGAATGCGGCCTACACAAGGAATCAATGTCCATCAAGAGCGTTGCCATCCATCACACCAGAGGAAGCGTGGAGTGGGAGAAAGCCTTGCATTTCACACATGCGTGTGTTTGGATGCATTGCATATGCCATGGTGCCGGATGAGAAGAGGGGTAAGCTTGATGCAAAGGGCACAAAATGCTTGTTTCTTGGGTATTGTGAGGGCACCAAGGCATATAGGCTTATGTGTGTGCAATCCAAAAAGATCATCAAGTGTAGGGATGTTGAGTTCATGGAGGATAACACTAGTGTGGGCAATGATTTGGAGATGCATCCAAGTGGGAGAAATCAGACCCCTAATGTGGTGATTGTGGACACATCTTCCAAATCGCCATGTGTGGATGATGATGAGGGCACAAGTGATGTCAATGAGTATCCAAGCAATCAAGAGGCACCACCAACCCTGGGGCGTTCATCAACACCTCCATCAACATCTAAAGATGCAAACATAAATGGTGAACAAGAAGGGCAGACCTTGGAGGAGCGTAGGTACCCCTTGAGAGAGCAGCGACCACTTGGAGAATGGTGGAAGAACCACATCCTACCCCAACAAGATGTGGAACGTGCTAATGTTGCTTGTCTTGATGATCCACTAAATTTGTGCGATGCAATGCATTCAGAGGATGCAAGCAAGTGGGAGGCGGCCATCCAAGAGGAATATGCCTCACTCATGGCCAATGGCACGTGGGAGTTGGTCCCTCTTCCAAAGGATCGCAAGAGTGTGGGATGCAAGTGGGTGTTCCGCACAAAAAGGGATGCATCAGGCCATATTGTGAGGCATAAGGCAAGGTTGGTGGCCAAGGGGTACTCTCAAGTTGAAGGTGTGGACTTCAATGAGACATTTGCCCCTATGGCCAAGTTCACCACCATTAGATGCATACTTGCAATTGGATCTGCCATGGACTTAGAGATCCACCAAATGGATGTGAAGACCGCATTCTTGAATGGGGAATTAGAAGAGGACATCTACATGGACCAGCCACAAGGATTCGTGCAAGATGGCAAGGAGCACCTCGTGTGTAAGTTGAAGAAGTCCTTGTACGGGCTGAAGCAATCACCAAGAGCATGGTACCAACGCATTGACATGTTCTTCACCCATGAAGGCTTTTCTAGGAGCCAAGCTGACCATTCGTTGTATGTCAAGCAAACGGGTGAATACTCGTTAATAGTGATTATCTATGTGGATGATCTGATCATCTTAGCAAGCAATGTGAACATTTTGAAATGGTTGAAGTCAAGGCTTGAAGATGAATTTGAGATGAGTGATCTTGGAGAGTTGCACTATTGCCTCGGTGTGGAGTTTGAGAGAGACCGTGCAAATCACACCATAACCATGAGCCAAAGAAAGTACATTGAGGAAGTGCTCAAGCGCTTCAACATGGAGGAGTGCAAGCCCATTGGAACTCCGCTTGATGTGAACTCCAAGCTCTTGAAACTGACCGAGGAAGAGTTTCAAGGCATTCAAGAGGAGATGCAAGGCATTCCATATAAGGCAGCGGTGGGTTCATTGATGTATGCCATGGTGGGCACACGGCCGGATCTTGCATTCCCGGTGAGCATGGTGAGTCAATTCATGTCAAGGGCTGGTCCTTCCCATTGGATGGCGGTGAAACGCATCATGCGGTACTTGAAGGAAACTTTGGACTTGAAATTGTGCCTTGGAGGCAAGGATGTTAGTTTGAGAGGATATTGTGATGCGGATTGGGGTGGAGATGCAAATGAGAGACGTTCCACCACAGGGTATGTGTTCTTTGTTGGAGTGGGAGCCATCTCATGGAATTGCAAGAGGCAACCTACAATTGCCTTGTCTACCACAGAGGCCGAATACATGGCCACTAGTCAATGCACCAAGGAGGCCATATGGTTGAGGAAGTTGATGGCAGATGTGGGACTTGTGCAAGTTGGAGCAACAACCATCATGTGTGACAATCAGGGATGCATTGCACTTGCAAAGAACCCAACCCACCACTCTCGCACAAAGCACATTGACATACAACACCACTTCATTCGAGAGAAGTTAGAGAGTGGAGAAATAGGCCTCAAGTATTGCCCAACTCAAGATATGGTGGCAGATGTGTTGACAAAGGCATTGGCAAAGGAGCGGCATCAGAACCTTACAAGAAGCATGGGATTGGGAGTCTTAGATTACTTGCAAAGTGGGAGTGTTGAAGATTATGATGTAGATGAAACATAGATATTAGAAACATAATTTGATAGATATTACAATTTATGTGGTAGATAAGTGTTGCAAGTAATCAAAAGACATTGGTAGATTTGAGATATGTTAGTACCACCAACATGTTAGAATAAGGAGGGAGAGAAATAGTTATCCCATATGGTTTGTCAATGTGGTGGTATATGGAGGGGAATAAAGAGCAAGGTTGGAGGAGAGTTGGAAAAAAAACTCTCTCCAAGCATTGTTCACATACTTGTGTGATCTCTGGGTTTTTTGAATGAGCAACCTCTCTTCTGATCCTATTGTTTTCAACAATTGTTGCATTTCATGAACCTTGAGTGTTCCATTTCTTGCTTGTTTTCAAGTTGTTTCCAATAATCAAATGGATGAATAGTATAGACATCCTTGTAGTAGTTAGGTTAGGGTTTAGAAGTGGAGACTACCTAGGGTTTGGCGGCGGCTAGGGTTAGGGTTAGGCGGCAGCTAAGTTTAGGGTTTGGTGCCGGCTAAGGTTAAGCGGCGGCTAGGGTTAGGGTTTGGCGGCGGCTAGGTTAGGGTTAAATGGCGGCTACTTTAGGGTTAGGAGATAGTATATAGTGGAGTGGTTTTCAGTTGTCTTTCATTCTCTCCTTTCATGGTTTTTGAGTGCACATAGAACCTTCAAGCTTTGATTAGTTGTTGCAAGCCATAGTTTTATGATTGTAGCATTTGAAGCATACAACCTTTGTAATCTTCTTTTAGTTAATACAATTGTTAAAGCTTTCATTTCTTGCTTGTTTTCAAGTTGTTTCCAATAGGAGCAAGATACTTTCTCACTTTCATTGATGATTTCTCAAGGAGAACTCATGTGTATTTTTTGAAGGCCAAAGGAGAAGTGTTTGAAAAATTCAAACTATTACAAGGCGTTGGTGGAGAACGAAATTGGTCACAAAATCAAAGTGCTACGATCGGACAATGGAGGAGAATTTGTGTCCAAGAAGTTTGACACATTTCTTGCGGAATGTGGAATTCAACGACATACAAGTGCGCCGTATTCCCCACAACAAAATGGTGTTGCGGAACGTGCCAATAGAACCATCATGGAATGTGCAAGAAGCATGATTCTTGCTTAAGGGTTAGGACTTGAATTTTGGGGCGAAGCGGTGAACACGGCGGTGTACATCAAAAATCGATGTCCAACCAAGGCTCTTGATTCCAAGACCCCTCAAAAAGCATGGAGTGGTAGGAAACGCGATGTGTCTCATTTGAGAGTTTTTGGTTATAAAACCTTTGCACATGTTCCCGATGAGAAGAGGACCAAATTAGAGTCCAAGTCCATCCTTTGTTTGTTTTTAGGGTATCATGAAGGCACGAAAGCATATTGCTTGATGTGTGTAGAAACCAAGAAAATTTTGAAAAGTAGAGATGTTATGTTCATTGAGAGGTCAAATGAAATAGGCGATGTGCTCCATCCCAAGAAAGTAGAAAATGTTGTTGTAGAAGTTGAAGGAGAAGAACCCTTGACCTTTAGTGAGGATACATCGGTGAATGAAGAAACAAGGGAAGGTGTGCAAAGTGAGTGCACACCAAGTTCTTCATCAAAAGAAGAATTTGTTGTTTTGAATGACGATCCATCTCATGAGCCTTCACAACGCGTCTCAAGGGGAAGACCTCAAAGGCAATGAAGGGAGTGGCCTCGAGATTGGTGGATTGCTACCAAGGAGGTGGAGTGTGCCACCGTTGCATTTTTGGAGGAACCCCAAAATATTGAAGAAGCATTGACATGTGAAAGTTCCAAGGAGTGGGAGTTGTTGGAAATTCTATTCGTTTGTAATTCCCAATACTGATGAATGTGTTAAACATTCATCAAAAGGATGAATAGTATACAGATCCTTGTAATAGTTAGGTTACGACACTACTTCGGGTTTGGTGGCGGCTAGGTTAGGGTTAAGTGGCGGCTACTTTAGGGTTAGGAGATAGTATATAGTGGACTCGATTTGAGTTGTCTTTCATTCTCTCCTTTCATGGTTTTTGAGTGCACATAGAACCTCCAAGCTTTGATTAGTTGTTGCAAGCCATAGTTTTATGATTGTAGCATTTGAAGCATACAACCTTTGTAATCTTGTTTCGGTTAATACAATTGTTAAAGCTTTCATTTCTTGCTTGTTATCAAGTTGTTTCCAATAGGTTATGGGCCCACACCAAGCAAGAGAAAGGACATTGTGTTAGAACAAGAAGTAGTGAAAGGTTTGAGCTTGTATTGCATAGGGAAAAGGAGAGAATCGTTTTGAGACAAGGTTTTTTAGTTTGCAAAGTGAGTGGGAGTTCATTTCCAAGTGGTGGCATACAAGGAGCTTGCAACTTTTCCAAGTGGGTGGGAGGTGTGGAAGAGACTTCTTCAACGTGTTGTAAGTTCTTAAGTGTGGAAGAGTGTTCTTCAAGTCTTTAAGTTGCAAGTTTCAACTTCAAAAGTGTGAAAGAGAGTTATTCAAGTTTTTGAGATTTCCAACATTGAAGTTTGAGGTGTAAGAGAAGTTTTTCAAGTTTTTGTGAAGGTTTTAGGAAACTTGTTTCTTTTAAGTTTTTGAAAGTTTTTCCTTGTACAACATAGAAAGGGAGAATCCTTTTGAGGGAAGGCTTTTAGTTTGCAAGGTTGCAAAGAAAGTAATAGTCTTTCCAAGTGCGTGGGAGGTGTGGAAGAGATTTCTTCAAGGTGTTGTAAGTTTTTCAAGTGTGAAAAACTTGTTTCTAAAAGTATCAAGCTTTTCCAAGTGACAGTGTTCGAAAGATAGTTCTTGAAAACTTCAACTTTCAAGTTTAAAAGTGTTTATTGTAGCATTTGTGTTCAAAATGTCTTCTTTTCAAATGGAGTCCTTAAAAGTCATGGAGAAGCTTGATGGTGGCAACTTTCACCTTTGGAAGTTCAAAATGCGCATGATGCTTTCCAATCATGGGCTTTGAAAATTTGTTGATGGGAGTGCCACTTTGCCAAGTGAAGAAGTTGCAAGGGCCGATTATAACGAAAAAGAGACCAAGGCTTTTGCATTGCTTTGTGAACATCTCACGGATGCCCAACTTGCACACATTCAATATTGTGACAATGTGAGAAGTGCGTGGGAGGCTCTTTGTGGTGTCCATGAAGCTAAGACCATTGGCAACAAGTTGTTCCTTCGAAGGAGATTCTTCACCATCAAAATGCAAGAAGGAGATGACATGCTTGTGCACATCAACACGGTGAAAGCTCTTGCGGACCAACTACGTTCCATCGAGGTGAACATTACGGATGAAGATGTTTACATGGTACTCCTCATGAGCAGCCTCCATCCTTTGATAACTTAGTCATAAGCTTGGAGTCCATGTCCACGAAAGATGTAGACCTTCAATTCATTGTAGCAAGGTTGCTTGACGAAGTGTCCAAAAGAAAAGAATGTGAGAGTTCCGAAACTAGCGCATTACTGAACAAAACTCACAAGCCAAATGAGAAGCTTTGCTTTTATTTTAGGAAACCCGGACATTTTGTGAGAAATTGTTTGAAGAAGAAAAATGATGAAAAAGACAAAGTTAATAAAGCTTGTGAAAATCACGAACAAATGTTTGTTGCGGCATTGAGTGCCAATGATCATACCACGTATGATTGGATTGTGGATTCGGGTGCAACACAACACATGACATTCGAACAAGAATGGTTTACCACGTACGAGCGCATTTCCCCAAGGAGGGTGTTCATGGGGGATGACACTATTTTGGAGGCCATTGGCAAGGGGATCATCAACGTTCCGACAACGGAGGAGAATTTGTGTCTAAGAAATTTGACGCATTTCTTGCGGAATGTGGAATTCAACGACAAACAAGTGCGCCATATTCCCCACAACAAAACGGTGTTGCGGAACACGCCAATAGAACCATCATGGAATGTGCAAGAAGCATGATTCTTGCACAAGGGTTGGAACTTGAATTTTGGGGCGAAGCGGTGAACACGGTGGTGTACATCAAAAATTGATGTCCAACCAAAGCTCTTGATTCCAAGACCCCTCAAGAAGCGTGGAGTGGTAGGAAACCCGATGTGTCCCATTTGAGAGTTTTTGGTTATAAGGCCTTTGCACATGTCCCCGATGAGAAGAGGACCAAATTAGAGTCCAAGTCCATGCCTTGTGTGTTTTTAGGATATTACGAAGGCACCAAAGCGTATCACTTGATGTGTGTGAGAACCAAAAGAATCATCAAAAGTAGAGATGTCGTGTTCATTGAAAGGTCAAAACAAATAGGTGGTGTACCTCATCTTGAGAAAGAAGAAAATGTAGTTGTGCATGAAGAAGTTGAGGGAGAAGAACCATTGAACTTTAGTCAAGATACACCTTTGAGTGAAAGAAGAATGAAAGGTGTGCAAAGTGAATCCACACCAAGTTCTTCATCGGATGAAGAATTTGTTGTTTCCAATGATAACCCATCTTGTGAACCTTCACAAGATGTTGCAAGGGAACGACCTCAAAGGCAACGAAGGGAATGGCCTCGGGATTGCTGGATTGCTACCAAAGAGGTGGAGCGCGCCACCGTTGCATTTTTGAAGGAGCCCCAAAATATTGAAGAAGCATTGTCATGTGAAAATTCCAAGGAGTGGGAGTGTGCGATGCGAGAAGAATATGATTCCCTCATGACAAACAACACATGGACTTTGGTACCACTTCCCATGGGAAGGAAACCCGTTTCTTGCAAATGGGTGTTCAAAATCAAACAAGGCGCAAATGGGGAAGTGGAACGCTACAAGGCTAGTTAGTGGCAAGAGGTTTTACCCAAACCTACGGAGTGGATTACAACGAAACTTTTGCGCCCGTCGCAAAATTTGCATCTATTCGTTGTATTCTTGCATTGGCGGCCTTGGAAGACATGGAAATCCATCAAATGGACGTGAAAACCGCATTTCTCAATGGCGAGCTTGAAGAGGAGATTTACATGGAACAACCTCAAGGGTTCGTGCTGTTAGAAATACTATTCGTTTCTAACTCCCAGCGTTGATGAATGTGTTAAACATTCATCAAATGGATGAATAGTATTCACATCCTTATAGTAGTTAGGTTAAGGTTTAGAAGGGGAGACTACTTAGGGTTTGGCGGCGGCTAGGGTTAGGGTTTGGTGGCGGCTAGGGTTAGGTGGCGGCTAGGGTTAGGTGGCGGCTAGGGTTAGGGTTAGGCAGCGGCTAGGTTAGGGTTAAGTGGCGGCTACTTTAGGGTTAATAGATAGTATATAATGGAGTGGTTTTGAGTTGTCTTTCATTCTTTCCTTTCATGGTTTTTCAGTGCACATAGAACCTTCAAGCTTTGATTAGTTGTTGCAAGCCATAGTTTTATGATTGTAGCATTTGAAGCATACAACCTTTGTAATCTTCTTTTAGTTAATACAATTGTTAAAGCTTTCATTTCTTGCTTGTTTTCAAGTTGTTTCCAATAGGTTATGGGCCCACACCAAGCAAGAGAAAGGACATTGTGTTAGAACAAGAAGTAGTGAAAGGTTTGAGCTTGTATTGCATAGGAAAAAGGAGAGAATCGTTTTGAGACAAGGTTCTTAGTTTACAAAGTGAGTGGGAGTTCATTTCCAAGTGGTGCCATACAAGGAGCTTGCAACTTTTCCAAGTGAGTGGGAGGTGTGGAAGAGACTTCTTCAAAGTGTTGTAAGTTCTTAAATGTGGAAGAGTGTTCTTCAAGTCTTTAAGTTTCAAGTTTCAAGTTCAAAAGTGTGAAAGAGAGTTCTTCAAGTTTTGGAAGTTTCCAACATTGAAGTTTGAGGTGTAAGAGAAGTTTTTCAAGTTTCTTGTAAAGGTTTTAACAAAACTTGTTTTTCGAGTTTTTTGAAAATGTTTGCTTGTACAACATAGAAAAGGAGAATCCTTTTAAGGGAAGGCTTTTAGTTTGCAAGGTTGCAAAGAGAGTAATAGTCGTTCCGAGTGAGTGGGAGGTGTGGAAGAGATTTCTTCAAGGTGTTGTAAGTTTTTCAAGTGTGAAAAACTTGTTTTCTGAAAGTATCAACGTTTTCAAGTGAAAGTGTTTGGAAGATAATTCTTTTAGTTGTTGAAAACTTCAACTTTCAAGTTGAGAGTGTTTGTTGTAGTTAAATGTCTTCTTTCAAATGGAGTCGTTGAAAGTCATGGAAAAGTTTGATGGTGGCAACTTTCACCTTTGGAAGTTCAAGATGCGCATGATGCTTTCTAAGCATGGGCTTTGGAAGTTTGTTGATGGGAGTGCAACAATTCCTCATGATGAAGCTCAAATCACGGATTATAACGAAAAGGCGACCAAGGCATTTGCATTCATCAATGTTGGGAGTTAGAAACGAATAGTATTTCTAAGAGGAAGTTCAAGATGGAGATGGTGTTGGCCTCCATGGACCTTTGGGAGATTGTTGACGGGTCTGATTAGGCTCCACCATCCAATGCGGACCCTAAAGTCATCAAGGAGTACCAACGGCGTGTGAAGAAGGCCATGTCCATCATTGGCATCAACTTGTGGATAGTCAACTTCACCACATCAAGAGGTGCAAGGGACCTGAGGAGGCATGGAAGACACTTTGCAACATCCATGAAACGCGGAGCTTTTCCAACATCCTTTTCATTCGCCACAAGTTCTTCACGTGCAAGATGCAAGAGGGAGAGGACCTTCTAGACCACATCAACAAGGTCAAGGCACTTGCAGATCAACTCGCTTGCTTAGAGGTGCCCGTGAGGGATGAGGATGTTGTGATGACCTTGCTTGAGAGCTTGCCACCCTCCTACGAGTACCTAATCAGGTAACCTTGGAGACCTTGCCCATGTAAGACCTCACCATGGAGTTTGTGACTGCAGGACTGATGCATGAAGTGTCTAAGAGGAGGGAGAAGGAGCCGCAAGGTGATGACACGGCGATGGTGTCAATGCAAGGAAAAGGAGGGACCACATCTACATGCAAAGACACCAAGACATGCTACTATTGTGGCAAACCAAGCCACATTGCACGATTTTGCTTCAAGGCCTAAAAAGAACAACAAGGAAAGGGAGAATGCCAACAAAGCCAAGGACCATGATGACTATGCCTTTGCAACAAAGGATGGAAACCATTGCAAGTGGATCATGGACTCAGGAGCCACCAAGCATATGACCCCTCATAGAGCTGCATTTGACATGTATGAGGTAATTCCAACACACAATGTGCATATGGATGATGATACCATTGTTGAGGCTATTGGAATGGGGTCCATCCTTGTGGAAGTCATGGTGAAAGGGCGAACCAAGAGGATTAGAATCAAAGACGTGCTCCATGTGCCAAAATTGCATGCCAACTTGCTTTCCATGACCAAAATCTTGTCAATGTTAGAAATACTATTTGTTTTTAAGTCCCAACGTTGATGAATGTGTTAAACATTCATCAAAATGATGAATAGTATTCACATCCTTGTAGTAGTTAGGTTAAGGTTTAGAAGTGGAGACTACTTAGGGTTTGGCGGTGGCTAGGGTTAGGGTTTGGTGGCGGCTAGGGTTAGGGTTTGGTGGCGGCTAGGGTTAGGGTTAGGCGGCGGCTAGGTTAGGATTAAGTGGCGACTACTTTAGGGTTAATAGATAGTATATAATGGAGTGGTTTTGAGTTGTCTTTCATTCTCTCCTTTCATGGTTTTTGATGCACATAGAACATTCAAGCTTTGTTAGTTGTTGTAAGCCATAGTTTTATGATTGTAGCTTTTTGAAGCATACAACCTTTGGAATCTTCTTTTTATTAAAAACAATTGTTCCATTTCATGAACCTTGAAGCTTTCATTTCTTGCTTGTTTTCAAGTTGTTTCCAATAGAAACTTCATAGAGTGGGAGTGTTAGAAATACTATTCGTTTCTAACTCCCAACATTGATGAATGTGTTAAACATTCATCAAAAGGATGAATAGTATTCACATCCTTATAGTAGTTAGGTTAAGGTTTAGAAGTGGAGACTACTTAGGGTTTGGCGGCGGCTAGGGTTAGGGTTTGGTGGCGGCTAGGGTTAGGGTGAGGCGGCGGCTAAGTTAGGGTTAAGTGGCGGCTACTTTAGGGTTAATAGATAGTATATAATGGAGTGGTTTTGAGTTGTCTTTCATTCTCTCCTTTCATGCTTTTTGAGTGCACATAAAACCTTCAAGCTTTGTTAGTTGTTGCAAGCCATAGTTTTATGATTGTAGCATTTGAAGCATACAACCTTTGGAATCTTCTTTTTATTAAATACAATTGTTCCATTTCATGAACCTTGAAGCTTTCATTTCTTGCTTGTTTTCAAGTTGTTTCAAATAACGTGGAGTGGGAGAAAGCCTTGCATTTCACACATGCGTGTGTTTGGCTACATTGTGTATGCCATGGTTCCAGACAAGAAGAGGGGTAAGCTTGATGCAAAGGGCACAAAATGCTTGTTTCTTGGGTATTGTGAAGGCACCAAGGCATATGTGTGTGCAATCCAAGAAGATCATCAAATGTAGGGATGTTGAGTTCATGGAGGATAGCACTAGTGTTGCCAATGATTTGGAGATGCATCCAAGTGGGAGAAATGAGACCCCTAATGTGGTAGGAGTGTGGACACATCTTCCAAATCGCCCTGTGAGGATGATGATGAGGGCGTAAGTGATGCCAAAGAGGATCCAAGCAATCAAGAGGCAAAGCCAACCCCAGGGTGTTCATCAACACCTTCAACACCATCTAAAGATGCAAGCACAAGTGGTGAACAAGAGGGGCAGCCCTGGGAGGAGCGTAGGTACCCCTTGAGGGAGCAACGACCGCTTGGAGAATGGTGGAAGAACCACATCCTACCCCAACAAGATGTGGAACATGCTAATGTTGCTTGTCTTGATAATCCATTGAATTTGTGTGATGCAATGCGTTCCGAGGATGCAAGCAAGGGGGAGGCAGCCATGCAAGAGGAGTATGGCTCGCTCATGGCCAATGCCACATGGGAGTTGGTCCCTCTTCCAAAGGATCGCAAGAGTGTGGGATGTTAGAAATTCTATTCGTTTCTAATTCCCAATGGTGATGAATGTGTTAAACATTCATCAAATGGATTATTGGAAACAACTTGAAAACAAGCAAGAAATGAAAGCTTTAACAATTGTATTAACTAAAGAAGATTACAAAGGTTGTATGCTTCAAATGCTACAATCATAAAACTATGGCTTGCAACAACTAATCAAAGCTTGAAGGTTCTATGTGCACTCAAAAACCATGAAAGGAGAGAATGAAAGACAACTCAAAACCACTCCATTATATACTATCTATTAACCCTAAAGTAGCCGCCACTTAACCCTAACCTAGCCGCCCCCTAACCCTAACCCTAGCCGCCGCCAAACCCTAAGTAGTCTCCACTCCTAAACCTTAACCTAACTACTACAAGGATGTGAATACTATTCATCCTTTTGATGAATGTTTAACACATTCATCAACGTTGGGACTTAGAAACGAATAGTATTTCTAACACTCCCACTCTATGAAGTTTCTAATCCGAACATGGTTATCAATTTGTAATGTCGTTCTTTTGGTAATGCCTTGGTAAGCACATCCGCCACCATCTCTTCCGTTGAACAATATTCGAACGTAACTTCGCCATTTTCAACTCGTTCTCGAACAAAATGATGTTGAACATCAATGTGCTTTGTTCGAGCATGTTGCGTGGGATTCTTCGTCAATGATATTGCACCTTGGTTGTCGCATCGAATCACCATCGCCTTCTTCTCTTTCATGTACCCTAATTCCTTCATGAGCTTTGTCATCCATATGGCTTCCTTGGTAGCTTGTGTACTTGCCATGTATTCCGCCTCCGTGGTTGACAAAGCGATTGTGGGTTGTCGTTTGCTACTCCACGAAGTGGCTCCATCTCCCATCATGAATACAAACCCTGTGGTGGATCTCCTATCTTCAAGGTCACCGGCCCAATCCGCATCACAATATCCGACCACATCTTGGGGTGATAATCCTCCGAAGCGTAATTTGAATTGTAATGTGCCTTGCAAGTATCGAAAAATGCGTTTCACCGCAATCCAATGTTCTAGGCTTGGATTGGCCATGTGTTGACTAACCACGCTTATTGGGTATGCCAAATCGCGTCGAGTACACAACATGGCATACATCAAGGATCCCACGGCTTGTTGATAAGGAACCTTCACCATTTCATCATCCTTGTTCACATTCTTCTTCAACTTCGTCTTGGGATCAAGTGGCATTCCAATGGGTTTGCAATCCTCCATGCGAAAGCGTTTGAGAATCTCCTTGAGGTACCCAATTTGGTTGATGTAAAGAAGACGTTGTGCACGATCCCTTTCCACTTCCATGCCAAGGAAAAAATGCAAATCGCCAAGATCTTTCATTTCGAACTTTCTCGAAAGTTCTTCCTTCACTTGCAAAAGCTTGTCCTTATTATTGCACACCAAGATGAGATCATCCACGTAGACGACGATGAAAAATTTCACATCCTCCACTTGCGCAACATACACACTAAAGTCCGCATCACTTCTCGTAAATTCTATGCTTTTTAAAAAAACGTCTAGCTTTTGGTTCCAAGCCCTTGGAGATTGTTTCAAGCCATACAATGATTTGTGAAGCTTACACACAAGATGTTCCCCTTCATGTGTGAATCCTTCGGGTTGCTCCATGTAGATCTCCTCTTCAAGGTCACCATTGAGAAATGCGGTTTTGACGTCCATTTGATGAATCTCCATGTCTTCAATGGCCGCAAGTGCAAGGATACAACGAATTGACACAAACTTTGCAACGGGTGCAAAAGTTTCATTGTAATCAACTCCAAATGTTTGGGTGAAACCTCTTGCCACAAGTCTTGCCTTGTACCGTTCGACTTCACCATGGACCCCATGTTTGATTTTGAACACCCATTTGCAAGAAATGGGTTTTCTACCCTTGGGGAGTGGCACCAAGGACCAAGTGTTGTTGACAAGAAGAGAGTCGTATTCTTCTTGCATGGCAATCTCCCACTTCTTTGCATCTTCGCCATTCAACGCCTCTTCCACGGTTTGGGGTTCTTTCGAAAATGCTATGGTGGCTCGTTCCACCTCTTTGGTGGCCACCCACCAATCACGAGGCCACTCCTTACGTTGTCTTTGGGGCCTTTCTCTTGGTCCATGTTGTTGTGGTTCATTCAAACCCTCATCTTGTGATGAAGCAAATTCTTCTTCCGAAGAAGAATTTGTTGTAGATTCATCAGCTTCCACGTCTTCCGCGGGTCTTGCCTTCAAAGATATAGGATTAACATCCTTCACAAGTTCATCGACTTCATCCACAACAAGGTGTTCTATTTGGTTTGCAAGGGGTGTCTTATCACGAACACCTTCTACTTCTTCCATCCCTTCAAGGAACACAACATCTCGACTCTTAATAATTCTTTTGGTTTCTAAACACATTAAGCGATATGCTTTCGTCCCTTCACAATACCCTAGAAACACACAAGGTATGGATTTTGACTCTAGTTTGCTTCTCTTTTCATCTGGAATGTGTGCAAATGCTTTGCAACCAAAAACTCTCAAGTGAGATACATCGGGCTTTGTACCGGTCCACGCTTCTTGCGGGGTCTTTGAATCAAGGGCTTTAGTGGGGCATCGATTTTTGATGTAAACCGCCGTGTTCACCGCCTCCGCCCAAAACTCCAAGTCAAGTCCTTGTGCATGAATCATGCTTCTAGCGCATTCCATGATGGTCCTATTGGCTCGTTCGGCAATTCCATTTTGTTGTGGTGTGTAAGGTGCACTTGTTTGACGTTCGATTCCACATTCATGCAAAAAGTCATCAAACTTTTTGGACACAAATTCTCCTCCGTTGTCGGATCGCAAGGTTTTGATCTTCATGCCGGTTTGATTCTCCACTAAGGCCTTGTATGTCTTGAATTTGTCGAACACTTCTCCTTTCGCTTTCAAAAGGTAAACATGAGTTTTTCTCGAAAAATCGTCGATGAAGGTGACAAAGTATCGTGCTCCACCACGAGATGTGGTCTTCATAGGTCCGCACACATCGCTATGCACTAGTTCCAAAAGCTTGGAAGCCCTACTTGCTTCACCTTTAGGAAAAGATGTCCTTTGATGTTTGCCTTCAATGCAAGCTTCACACACATGGTGCAATGGCACTTCATTCAAATTCATGCCATTGACCATATTCTCCAACTTCTTAAGACTCGCCATGTTGAGGTGGCCGAGTCTTTGGTGCCAAAGCGTAGCTCCTTCATTCGAAGACTTTGCCACATTCGCACTCTCCTTTCGAACATTGACGTTGAAAAGATACAAGTTCTTCTCCCTTCGTGCTTGTGCCACAACGGTTCCATGGACATTGTTGACCTTACAACCGTCCTTGTCAAACTCCACCTTCAAGCCCTCCGAAATGAGTTTGCTAACGGAAATGAGACTATTCCTCATTTTCGGAACATGAAGAACTTGTGTGATGGTTCTAAGCAACATTTTACCTCCAACTTGCATTGTGGCCTTGATGCTCCCTTTGCCAACGGCCTCCAAAATGGTGTCATCTCCCATGTACACCTTTCGTGCAACGATGGATTCGTAAGTGGTGAACCATTCTCGTTCGAACGTCATGTGTTGCGTTGCGCCGGAATCGATGATCCAATCGTTTCTCGCATGATCATTAGCACTCAAGGCGGTAACAAAATTTGTTCTTGATCATCACAAGCTTGGTTTGCTTTTTCTTTCTCATCATTCTTCTTCTTCAAACAATTCCTCACAAAGTGTCCGGGTTTTTTACAATAAAAGCAAAGCTTTTCATTTGCCTTGTGGGTTTTGTTAAGCAATGCGGCATTCTCTTTACTTTCACTTTCTTTTCTTTTGGAAACCTCATCAAGCAATCGAGCGACGATGAATTGAAGGTCAACATCCTTGGTTGACATGGACTCCAAACTCGTGACCAAGTTATCAAAAGATGGGGGAAGGCTCATGAGAAGTACCATGTACACGTCCTCATCTTCAATGTTCACTTCAATGGAACGTAATTGATCCGCCAGCGCCTTCACCATGTTGATGTGCGTAAGCAAGTCCTCCCCTTCTTGCATTTTGATGGTGAAGAACCTGCTTCGAAGAAACAACTTGTTTGCGATGGTCTTGGCTTCGTGGACACCTCAAAGTGTTTCCCAAGCGCTTTTGACATTCTCGCAATATTGAATGTGTGCAAGTTGTGCATCCGTGAGATGTTCACAAAGTAGTGCAAATGCTTTGGTCGCCTTTTCGTTATAATCCGTGATTTGGGCTTCATCATGAGGAATTGTTGCACTTCCATCAACAAACTTCCAAAGCCCGTGCTTAGAAAGCATCATGCGCATCTTGAACTTCCAAAGGTGAAAGTTGCCACCATCAAACTTTTCCATGACTTTCAACGACTCCATTTGAAAGGAAGACATTGTGCTACAACAAACACTCTCAAACTTGAAAGTTGAAGTTTTCAACAACTAAAAGAATTATCTTGCAAACACTTTCACTTGAAAACGTTGATACTTTCAGAAAACAAGTTTTTCACACTTGAAAAACTTACAACACCTTGAAGAAATCTCTTCCACACCTCCCACTCACTCGGAAAGACTATTACTCTCTTTGCAACCTTGCAAACTAAAAGCCTTCTCTCAAAAGGATTCTCCTTTTCTATGTTGTACAAGCAAACACTTTCAAAAAACTCGAAAAAAAAACAAGTTTTTCTAAAACCTCTACAAGAAACTTGAAAAACTTCTCTTACACCTCAAACTTCAATGTTGGAAACCTCCAAAACTTGAAGAACTCTCTTTCACACTTTTGAACTTGAAACTTGAAACTTAAAGACTTGAAGAACACTCTTCCACACTTAAGAAATGGAACAATTGTATTTAATAAAAAGAAGATTCCAAAGGTTGTATGCTTCAAATGCTACAATCATAAAACTATGGCTTGCAACAACTAACAAAGCTTGAAGGTTCTATGTGCACTCAAAAAGCATGAAAGGAGAGAATGAAAGACAACTCAAAACCACTCCATTATATACAATCTATTAACCCTAAAGTAGCCGCCATTTAACCCTAACCTAGCCGCCGCCTAACCCTAACCCTAGCCACCACCAAACCCTAACCCTAGCCGCCACCTAACCCTAACCCTAGCCGCCGCCAAACCCTAAGTAGTCTCCACTTCTAAACCTTAACCTAACCACTACAACGATGTGAATACTATTCATCCTTTTGAAGAATGTTTAACACATTCATCAACGTTGGGAGTTAGAAACGAATAGTATTTCTATCATTCCGTGTGTAAGCTCATTTTGGAGGGTTTCAAAGTTGAGTTTGACAAGGATGGTTGTAAGGTGAATGATGCTCGAGGAGTTGTTGTGGCGGAAGCATGAAAGGACAAGAACTTCTACCTTCTAAATGTCAAGGTGCACAAGGACATGGCGCACATCGCGAATTCTCTGAAGGAAAGTGCGATGCTTTGGCATGAAAGATTTGGCCATCTCAACATGGCAAGCCTCAAGGAGTTGGATGCCATGGTGGACGGCATGAATTTGAAGGAAGTGCCCTTGCATCACATTTGTGAAGGATGCATCAAAAGCAAACATCAAAGAACATCATTTCCCAAGGATGGAGCAACAAGGGCCTCACAACTTTTGGAGATTGTGCACACTGATGTGCGCGGACCAATGAGGACTACATCGCATGGTGGAGCAAGATACTTTCTCACTTTCATTGATGATTTCTCAAGGAGAACTCATGTGTATTTTTTGAAGGCCAAAGGAGAAGTGTTTGAAAAATTTAAACAATACAAGGCACTGGTGGAGAACGAAATTGGTCACAAAATCAAAGTGCTACGATCGGACAATGGAGGAGAATTTGTGTCCAAGAAATTTGACACATTTGTTGCGGAATGTGGAATTCAACGACATATAAGTGTGCCGTATTCCCCACAACAAAATGGTGTTGCGGAATGTGCCAATAGAACCATCATGGAATGTGCGAGAAGCATGATTCTTGCACAAGGGTTAGGACTTGAATTTTGAGGCGAAGCGGTGAACACGGCGGTGTACATCAAAAATTGATGTCCAACCAAGGCTCTTGATTCCAAGACCCCTCAAGAAACATGGAGTGGTAGGAAACCCGATGTGTCTCATTTGAGAGTTTTTGGTTGTAAAGCCTTTGCACATGTTCCCGATGAGAAGAGGACCAAATTAGAGTCCAAGTCCATCCCTTGTGTGTTTTTAGGGTATCATAAAGGCACGAAAGCATATCGCTTGATATGTGTAGAAACGAAGAAAATCTTGAAAAGTAGAGATGTTGTGTTCATTGAGAGGTCAAATGAAATAGGCGATGTGTTCTATCCCAAGAACGTAGAAAATGTTGTTGTAAAAGTTGAAGGAGAGAAGAACCCTTGACCTTTAGTGAGGATACATCGTTGAATGAATAAACAAGGGAAGGTGTGCAAAGTGAGTCCACACCAAGTTCTTCATCGGAAGAAGAATTTGTTGTTTTGAATGACGATCCATCTCATGAGCCTTCAAAACGCGTCTCAAGGGAAAGACCTCAGAGGCAACGAAGGGAGTGGCCTCGAGATTGGTGGATTGCTACCAAGGAGGTGGAGCGTGCCATCGTTGAATTTTTGGAAGAACCCCAAAATATTGAAGAAGCATTGACATGTGAAAGTTCCAAGGAGTGGGAGTGCGCCATGCAAGAGGAATATGATTCTCTCATGACAAACAACACATGGACTTTGGTACCACTTCCTGTTGGAAGAAAACCCGTTTCTTGCAAATGGGTGTTCAAAATCAAACAAGGCGCCAACGGGGAGGTGGAACGCTACAAGGCCAGATTAGTGGCAAGAGGTTTTACCCAAACCTACGGAATAGATTACAACGAAACTTTTGCGCCCGTCGCAAAGTTTACATCTATTTGTGGTATTCTTGCATTGGCGACCTTGGAAGACATGGAGATCCATCAAATGGACATGAAAACCGCATTTCTCAACAGCGAGCTTGAAGAGGAGATTTACATGGAGCAACCTCAAGGGTTTGTGCACCGAGGAGGTGAACATCTGGTTTGTAAGCTTCACAAGTCGTTGTATGGTTTGAAACAATCTCCGAGGGCATGGAATCAAAAGTTGGATGCGTTTCTCAAAAGCATCGAATTTATGAAGAGTGATGCTGATCCTAGTGTGTATGTTGCACAAGTGGGAGACGTCAAATTTTTCATTGTGGTCTATGTGGACGACCTCATTTTGGTGTGCAACGATCAAAACAAACTTTTGCAAATCAAAGAGAAGTTGAGTCAAAAGTTTGAAATGAAAGACCTCGGGGAGTTGCATTTCTTTTTGGGGATGGAGGTGGAAAGGAATTGTGATGAAAGACTCCTACGCATCAACCAAATCAAATACCTCAAGGAAATATTGAAGCGGTTTCGAATGGAGGATTGTAAGCCCATTGGAGTTCCATAGGATCCCAAGGTGAAGTTACAAAGGAATGTGAATGGAAATGATGAATCGAAGGGATTTCCATATCAACAAGCGGGAGGGTCCTTGATGTATGCCATGTTGTGCACATGACCCGACTTGGCATTCCCAATAAGTGTGTTGAGTCAACACATGGCCAACCCTAGCATGGAGCATTGGATGGTCGTGAAACGAGTCTTTCGATATTTACAAGGTACATTGCAAATGAAGTTACATTTTGGTGCAATACCATCCAAGGAAGTGCTTGGATATTGTGATGCGGATTGGGGTGGCGATCTCGAAGATAGGAGGTCGACCACAGGGTTTGTTTTCATGATCGGAGGTGGAGCCATATCTTGGAGTAGCAAACGACAACCTACAATAGCGTTGTCCACCATGGAGGCGGAGTACATGGCGAACACGCAAGCCACAACAGAAGCCATATGGATAACAAAATTGATAATGGATTTAGGATACATGGAAGAGAAAAAGATGATGGTGATTCGATGCGACAATCAAGGTGCAATATCATGGCATACGCAATACATCCAAACACACGCATGTGTGAAATGCAAGGCTTTCTCCCACTCCACGCTTCTTCGGGTGTGATGGACGACAACGCCTTTGATGGACATCGATTCCTTGTGTAGGCCGCATTCACCACCGCTTCTGCCCAAAGTGACTTCTTGAGGTTTTGAGCATGAAGCATGCTCCTCGCCATCTCCACAAGGGTGCGGTTTGCACGCTCCGCCACGCCATTTTGTTGAGGCGTATACGGTGTGGAGGTTTGTTTCTCAATGCCGTGTGCCATCAAGAAGCGCTTGAATTCCTTGGAAATGTACTCCCCTCCATTGTCGGACCGAAACACCTTGATCTTGTGCTCCGATTGTGTCTCCACAAGTGCCTTGAATTCCTTGAATTTCTCCAAGCACTCCCCTTTGGACTTCAACAAATAGACCCACACCTTCCTTGAAAAGTCGTCAATGTACGTCACCAAGTACTTTGCACCACCCAAGGATGTGGTCCTCATGGGGCCACATACGTCCGAATGCACAATCTCCAAGGGCTTGGTGGCACACATCGCTCCATCGCTTGGAAATGGTTTGCGATGTTGTTTTCCCTCAATGCACCCTTCACAAACAAATGAAGATGTAGGGCAAGGCATGTTTCCAAGATTCATACCACTCACCATGTTTTGGAGCGCATGCACACCTTTGACGTTCAAATGACCGAGGCGTCGATGCCAAAGCTCCAATGCACCATCAATTGTTGAAGTTTGGGCCATGTTGGCCACATGCACCTCACACACCTTGGCAAAGGTCACTTGATACAAGTTGCCTTCGCGTCGTGCTATTGCAATCACCTCTCCATCAATTGCCCTCACAATGCACTCATTCATTTTGAATTGCACTTTGCACCCACTTGACAAGATTTTGCTCACGGAAAGCAAGTTGGCATGCAATTTTGGCACATGGAGCACGTCCTTGATTCTAATCTTCTTTCTTCGCCCTTTCACCATCACTTCCACAAGGATGGACCCGATTCCAATTGCTTCAACAATACTATCATCACCCATATGCACGTTGCGTGTTGGAATTACCTCATACTTGTCAAATGCGGATCTATGAGAGGTCATATGCTTGGTGGCGCCCGAGTCCATGATCCACTTGCATATGGCCTTGCAATGGTCTCCATCCTTTGTTGCAAAGGAATAGTCGTCATCGTCCTTGGCTTTATTGGCATTCTCCTTCTCGTTGTTGTAGTTTTTGGCCTTGAAGCAAAATCGTGCAATGTGGCCCGGTTTGCCACAATAGTAGCATGTCTTGGTGTCTCTGCGTGTAGATGTGGTCCCTCCTTTTCCTTGCATTGACACCATCGTCGCATCGTCACCTTGCGGCTCCTTCTCCCTCCTCTTGGACACTTCATGATCAATCGTGCGATCACAAACTCCATGGTGAGATTTTGCATGGGCAAGGTTTCCAAGGTGGTGATTAGGTACTCATAGGAAGGTGGCAAGCTCTCAAGCAAGGTCATCACAACATCCTCATCCCTCACGGGCACCTCCAAGCAAGCAAGTTGATCCGCAAGCGCCTTGACCTTATTGATGTGGTCTAGAAGGTCCTCTCCCTCTTGCATCTTGCATGTGAAGAACTTGCGACGAATAAAAAGGATGTTGGACAAGCTTCGCGTCTCGTGGATGTTGCAAAGTGTCTTCCATGCCTGCGTGGGTCCCTTGCACCTCTTGATGTGGTGAAGTTGACTATCCACTAAGTTGATGCCAATGGTGGACATGGCCTTTTTCACACGGCGTTGGTACTCCTTGATGACTTTGGGGTCCGCATCGGATGGTGGAGCCTCTTCAGATCCGTCCACAAAATCCCAAAGGTCCATGGAGGCCAACACCATCTCCATCTTGAACTTCCAAAGGTTGAAGTTCTCCCCATTGAACTTATCAATGACTTTAGCGCTCTCTCCCTCAAACAATGCCATTTTGCACTCAAATTCAACCTCTCTACCCACTTATGCGCTCAACCAAATTTAATGCGCATTTTTACATGCAATTGCCTCAATGCACTCTCAAATGTGCTTCAATCACTCAAATGCACACGAATGCACTTCCAATCACAAAATTTACCCCTTAATGGCTCCCACTTGCATCAATGCCTCCTTAAACACTCAAAATGCACTCAACCAACTCAAATCAAGTGCTCTATGAATCAAATGTGCACAAATACACCTCAATGACTCAAATCAAGACTTACAATGTTGGAATGTGCAGACATACACATCCAATTCTTCCAAATACTTCCAAAGAGCACCAATCAAGCACTTGTGCACCTTTAAGCTCCAAATGGCCTCCAAAACCTCAAAGCTCCTCCAAAGCTCTTCAAAATTCCTCCAAGGCTCCAAAGAGCACCAATCAAGCACTTGTGCACCCTTAAACCCCAAATGGCCTCCAAAACCTCAAAAGTTCAAACTTACACATCTAACACACACAAAGCCTCAAGATCTCTCTCAATGCACATAAGCAATCAAACCTCTAATCGTGCAACTTGCATGTGTGCGCCCATAACCTACTGGAAATTACAAAGGTTATATGCTTCAATTGCTACAATCATAAAATTATGGCTTACAAAGCTTGAAGGCTTTATGTGCACTCAAAACCATAAAGGAGCGAATGAAAGACTCCTCAAAACCAAACCCCTTTATACTATCTACTAACCCTAAAGTAGCCGCCATTTAACCCTAACCTAGCCGCCACCGAACCTTAACCCTATCCGTCATCAAGCCCTAATGCTAGCCGCCGCCAAACCCTAACCCTAGCCGTCACCAAGCCCTAATCCTAGCTGCCGCCGCCAAATCTACCTATGTTTTTTATTGCTTGCAACACTTATCTACAATATTATTTCTACTATTTACCATACCATTATCTATGTTTCTAACATCTACATCATAATCTTCAACAAAAGGTGTATCTTGACTTAAGGTCAATGGTTCTTCTCCCTCAACTTCTTCATGCACAACTACATTTTCTCTTTCTCAAGATGAGGTATACCACCTATTTCTTTTGACCCTTCAATGAACACAACCTCTCTACTTTTGAAGATTCTTTTGGTTTTCACACACATCAAGTGATACGCTTTGGTGCCTTCGTAATATCCTAAAAACACACAAGGCATGGACTATTGGAAACAACTTGAAAACAAGCAAGAAATGAAAGCTTTAACAATTGTATTAACTAAAAGAAGATTACAAAGGTTGTATGCTTCAAATGCTACAATCATAAAACTATGGCTTGCAACAACTAATCAAAGCTTGAAGGTTCTATGTGCACTCAAAAACCATGAAAGGAGAGAATGAAAGACAACTCCAAACCACTCCACTATATACTATCTCCTAACCCTAAAGTAGCCGCCACTTAACCCTAACCTAGCCGCCGCCAAACCCTAACCCTAGCTGCCGCTTAACCCTACCTGCCACCAAACCCTAACCCTAGCCGCCACCAAACTCTAAACTTAGCCGCCGCCTAACCCTAACCCTAGCCGCCGACAAATCCTAGGTAGTCTCCACTTCTAAACCCTAACCTAACTACTACAAGGATGTCTATACTATTCATCCATTTGATGAATGTTTAACACATTCATCACCATTGGGAATTAGAAACGAATAGAATTTCTAACACTCCCACTCTATGAAGTTTCTAATCCGAACATGTTTATCAACTTATGATGTCGTTCTTTGGATAATGCCTTGGTAAGCACATCCGCCACCATGTGTTCCGTTGGACAATATTCAAATTGAACTTCTCCATTTTCAACTCGTTCTCGAACAAAATGATGTTGTACATCAATGTGTTTTGTTCGTGCATGGTGAGTGGGATTCTTGGTCAATGATATCGCACCTTGATTGTCGCATCGAATCACCATCATTTTCTTCTCCTCCATGTATCCTAAATCCATCATCAATTTTGTTATCCATATGGCCTCTTTTGTGGCTTGCGTGTTTTCCATGTATTCCGCCTCCGTGGTGGACAATGCTATTGTGGGTTGTTGTTTGCTACTCCAAGAAATGGCTCCACCTCCGATCATGAAAACAAACCTTGTGGTGGACCTCCTATCTTCAACATCACCACCCCAATCCGCATCGCAATATCCAAGAACTTCCTTGGATGGTGTTCCACCAAATTGTAATTTCATTTGCAATGTACCTTGCAAATATCGAAAGATTCGTTTGACCGCCATCCAATGCTCCATGTTAGGATTCGCCATGTGTTGACTCAACACGCTTATTGGGTATGCCAAGTCGGGTCGTGTGCACAACATGGCATACATCAAAGACCCAACCGCTTGTTGATATGGAAATCCTTTTGATTCATCATTTCCATTCGCATTCCTTTGTAACTTCACCTTGGGATCCAATGGAACTCCAATGGGCTTACATTCCTCCATTCGAAACCGCTTCAATATTTCTTTGAGGTATTTGATTTGGTTGATGCGTAGGAGTCTTTCATCACGATTCCTTTCCACCTCCATCCCCAAAAAGAAATGTAATTCCCCGAGGTCTTTCATTTCAAACTTTTGACTCAATTCCTCTTTGATTTGCAAAAGTTTGTTTTGATCGTTGCACACCAAAATGAGGTCATCCACATAGACCACAATGAAAAACTTCACATCTCCCACTTGTGCAACGTACACACTAGGATCGGCCTCACTTTCGATAAATTCAATGCTTTTCAGAAACGCATCTAACTTTTGATTCCATGCCCTTGGAGATTGTTTCAAACCACACAAGGACTTGTGAAGCTTACACACGAGATGTTCACCTCCTTGGTGCACGAACCCTTGAGGTTGCTCCATGTAAATATCCTCTTCAAGCTCTCCATTGAGAAATGCGGTTTTCACATCCATTTGATGGATCTCCATGTCTTCCAAGGCCGCCAATGCAAGAATAGAACGAATAGATACAAACTTTGCAACGGGCGCAAATGTTTTGTTGTAATCCACTCCGTAGGTTTGGGTAAAACCTCTTGCCACTAACCTAGCCTTGTAACGTTCCACCTCCCCATTTGCCCCTTGTTTGATTTTGAACACCCATTTGCATGAAACGGGTTTTCTACCTGCGGGAAGTGGTACCAAAGTCCATGTGTTGTTTGTTATGAGAGAATCATATTCCTCTCGCATTGCACACTCCCACTCCTTGGAATTTTCACATGTCAATGCTTCTTCAACATTTTGGGGCTCTTCCAAAAATGCAATGGTGGCGCGCTCCACCTCCTTGGTAGCAATCCACCAATCCCGAGGCCATTCCTTTCGTTGCCTTTGAGGTCTTTCCCTCGCAACATCTTGTGAAGGTTCACAAGATGGGTCATCATTGGAAACAACAAATTCTTCTTCCGATGAAGAACTTGGTGTGGATTCATTTTGCACACCTTTCATTCTTGTTTCAGTCAAAGGTGTATCTTGACTTAAGGTCAATGGTTCTTCTCCCTCAATTTCTTCATTCAGAACTACATTTTCTTCTTCCTCAAGATGAGGTATACCACCTATTTCCTTTGACCCTTCAATGAACACAACATCTCTACTTTTGATGATTCTCTTGGTTTTCACACACATCAAGCGATACGCTTTGGTGCCTTCGTAATATCCTACAAACACACAAGGCATGGACTTGGATTCTAATTTGCTCCTCTTCTCATCGGGGACATGTGCAAAGGCTTTACAACCGAAAACTCTCAAATGGGACACATCGGGTTTCCTACCACTCCACGCTTCTTGAGGGGTCTTGGAATCAAGGACCTTGGTTGGACATCGATTTTTGATGTACACCGCCGTGTTCACCGCTTCGCCCCAAAATTCAAGTTCCAACCCTTGTGCAAGAATCATGCTTCTTGCACATTCCATGATGGTTCTATTGGCACGTTCCGCAACACCGTTTTGTTGTGGGGAATAGGGCGCCCTTGTTTGTCGTTGAATCCCACATTACGCAAGGAATGCGTCAAATTTCTTAGACACAAATTCTCCTCCGTTGTCGGAACGTAGCACTTTGATTTTGTGACTAATTTCGTTCTCCACAAACGCCTTGTATTGTTTGAACTTTTCAAAAGCTTCTCCTTTGGCCTTCAAAAGATAGACATGAGTCTTCCTTGAGAAATCATCAATGAAAGTGAGAAAGTATCTTGCTCCACCATGCGATGTAGTCTTCATTGGCCCACACACATCCGTGTGCACAATCTCCAAAAGTTGTGAAGCCCTTGTTGTGCCGTCCTTGGGAAATGATGTTCTTTGATGTTTGCCTTTGACGCATCCTTCACAAATGTGATGCAAGGGCACTTCTTTCAAATTCATGCCATCCACCATGGCATCTAACTCCTTAAGGCTTGCCATGTTGAGATGGCCAAGTCTTTCATGCCAAAGCATCGCACTTTCCTCCAAAGAATTTGCGATGTGTGCCATGTCCTAACGCACCTTCACATTAAGAAGGTACAAGTTCTTGTCCTTTCGTGCTTGCGCCACAACAACTCCTCGAGCCTCGTTGACCTTACAACCATCCTTGTCAAACTCCACTTTGAAACCCTCCGAAATGAGTTTGCTCACCGAAATGAGATTATTCTTCAGTTTTGGAACATGAAGAACTTGGGTGATGGTTGTGTGTGTCCATTGGCCTCCAACTTGCAATGTGGCTTTGATGCTCCCCTTGCCAATTGCCTCCAAAACAGTGTCATCCCCCATGAACACCCTCCTTGGGGAAATGCGCTCGTACGTGGTAAACCATTCTTGTTCGAATGTCATGTGTTGCGTTGCACTCGAATCGACAATCCAATCATATGTGGTATGATCATTGGCACTCAATGCCGCAAGAAACATTTGTTCGTGATCTTCACAAGCTTTATTAACTTTTTCTTTTTCATCATTTTTCTTCTTCAAACAATTTCTCACAAAATGTCCCGGTTTCTTACAATAAAAGCAAAGCTTCTCATTTGGCTTGTGAGTTTTGTTCACTAATGCGGTAGTTTCGGAACTCTCACATTCTTTTCTTTTGGACACTTCGTGAAGCAACATTGCTACAATGAATTGAAGGTCTACATCTTTGGTGGACATGGACTCCAAGCTTGTGACTAAGTTATCAAAGGATGAAGGAAGGCTCATGAGGAGTACCATGTAAACATCTTCATCCGTAATGTTCACCTCGATGGAACGTAGTTGGTCCGCAAGAGCTTTCACCGTGTTGATGTGCACAAGCATGTCCTCTCCTTCTTGCATTTTGATGGTGAAAAATCTCCTTCGAAGGAACAACTTGTTCCCAATGGTCTTAGCTTCATGCATGTTAGAAATACTATTCGTTTCTAAGTCCCAACGTTGATGAATGTGTTAAACATTCATCAAAAGGATGAATAGTATTCACATCCTTGTAGTAGTTAGGTTAAGGTTTAGAAGTGGAGACTACTTAGGGTTTGGCGGCGGCTAGGGTTAGGGTTTGGTGGCGGCTAGGGTTAGGTGGCGGCTAGGGTTAGGGTTAGGGGGCGGCTAGGTTAGGGTTAAGTGGCGGCTACTTTAACGTTAATAGATAGTATATAATGGAGTTTTTTGAGTTGTCTTTCATTCTCTCCTTTCATGGTTTTTGAGTGCACATAGAACCTTCAAGCTTTGATTAGTTGTTGCAAGCCATAGTTTTATGATTGTAGCATTTGAAGCATACAACCTTTGTAATCTTCTTTAGTTAATACAATTGTTAAAGCTTTCATTTCTTGCTTGTTTTCAAGTTGTTTCCAATAGGTTATGGGCCCACACCAAGCAAGAGAAAGGACATTGTGTTAGAAGAAGAAGTAGTGAAAGGTTTGAGCTTGTATTGCATAGGAAAAAGGAAAGAATCCTTTTGAGACAAGGTTCTTAGTTTGCAAAGTGAGTGCGAGTTCATTTTCAAGTGGTGGCATACAAGGAGCTTGCAACTTTTCCAAGTGAGTGGGAGGTGTGGAAGAGACTTCTTCAAAGTGTTGTAAGTTCTTAAGTGTGGAAGAGTGTTCTTCAAGTCTTTAAGTTTCAAGTTTCAAGTTCAAAAGTGTGAAAGAGAGTTCTTCAAGTTTTGGAAGTTTCCAACATTGAAGTTTGAGGTGTAAGAGAAGTTTTTCAAGTTTCTTGTAAAGGTTTTAGGAAAACCTGTTTTTTGAGTTTTTTGAAAGTGTTTGCTTGTACAACATAGAAAAGGAGAATCCTTTTGAGGGAAGGCTTTTAGTTTGCAAGGTTGCAAAGAGAGTAATAGTCTTTCCGAGTGAGTTGGAGGTGTGGAAGAGATTTCTTCAAGGTGTTGTAAGTTTTTCAAGTGTGAAAAATTTGTTTTTCTGAAAGTATCACGTTTTCAAGTGAAAGTGTTTGCAAGATAATTCTTTTAGTTGTTGAAAACTTCAACTTTCAAGTTTGAGAGTGTTTGTTGTAGCACAATGTCTTCCTTTCAAATGGAGTCGTTCAAAGTCATGGAAAAGTTTGATGGTGGCAACTTTCACCTTTGGAAGTTCAAGATGCGCATGATGCTTTCTAAGCACGGGCTTTGGAAGTTTGTTGATGGAAGTGCAACAATTCCTCATGGTGAAGCCCAAATCATGGATTATAACGAAAAGGCGACCAAGGCATTTGCACTACTTTGTGAACATCTCACGGATGCACAACTTGCACACATTCAATATTGCGAGAATGTCAAAAGCGCTTGGGAAACACTTTGTGGTGTCCACGAAGCCAAGACCATCGGAAACAAGTTGTTTCTTCGAAGGAGGTTCTTCAGCATCAAAATGCAAGAAGGGGAGGACTTGCTTGCGCACATCAACATGGTGAAGGCGCTGGCGGATCAATTACGTTCCATTGAGGTGAACATTGAAGATGAGGACGTGTACATGGTACTTCTCATGAGCCTTCCCCCATCTTTTGATAACTTGGTCACGAGTTTGGAGTCCATGTCAACCAAGGATGTTGACCTTCAATTCATCGTCGCTCGATTGCTTGATGAGGTTTCCAAAAGAAAAGAAAGTGAAAGTAAAGAGAATACCGCATTGCTTAACAAAACCCACAAGGCAAATGAACAGCTTTGCTTTTATTGTAAAAAACCCGGACACTTTGTGAGGAATTGTTTGAAGAAGAAGAATGATGAGAAAGAAAAAGCAAACCAAGCTTGTGATGATCAAGAACAAATTTTGTTACCGCCTTGAGTGCTAATGATCATGCGAGAAACGATTGGATCATCGATTCCGGCGCAACGCAACACATGACGTTCGAACGAGAATGCTTCACCACTTACGAATCCATCGTTGCACGAAAGGTGTACATGGGAGATGACACCATTTTGGAGGCTGTTGGCAAAGGGAGCATCAAGGCCACAATGCAAGTTGGAGATAAAATGTTGCTTACAACCATCACACAAGTTCTTCATGTTCCGAAAATGAGGAATAGTCTCATTTCCGTTAGCAAACTCATTTCGGAGGGCTTGAAGGTGGAGTTTGACAAGGACGGTTGTAAGGTCAACAATGTCCATGGAACCGTTGTGGCGCAAGCACGAAGGGAGAAGAACTTGTATCTTCTCAACGTCAATGTTCGAAAGGAGAGTGCGAATGTGGCAAAGTCTTCGAATGAAGGAGCTACGCTTTGGCACCAAAGACTCGGCCACCTCAACATGGCGAATCTTAAGAAGTTGGAGAATATGGTCAATGCCATGAATTTGAATGAAGTGCCATTGCACCATGTGTGTGAAGCTTGCATTGAAGGCAAACATCAAAGGACATCTTTTCCTAAAGGTGAAGCAAGTAGGGCTTCCAAGCTTTTGGAACTAGTGCATAGCGATGTGTGCGGACCGATGAAGACCACATCTCGTGGTGGAGCACGATACTTTGTCACCTTCATCGACGATTTTTCGAGAAAAACTCATGTTTACCTTTTAAAAGCGAAAGGAGAAGTGTTCGACCAATTCAAGGCATCCAAGGCCTTAGTGGAGAATCAAACCGGCATGAAGATCAAAACCTTGCGATCCGACAACGGAGGAGAATTTGTGTCCAAAAAGTTTGATGACTTTTTGCATGAATGTGGAATCGAACGTCAAACAAGTGCACCTTACACACCACAACAAAATGGAGTTGCCGAACGAGCCAATAGGACCATCATGGAATGTGCTAGAAGCATGATTCATGCACAAGGACTTGACTTGGAGTTTTGGGCGGAGGCGGTGAACACGGCGGTTTACATCAAAAATCGATGCCCCACTAAAGCCCTTGATTCAAAGACCCCGCAAGAAGCGTGGACCGGTAGAAAGCCCGATGTATCTCACTTGAGAGTTTTTGGTTGCAAAGCATTTGCACACATTCCAGATGAAAAGAGAAGCAAACTAGAGTCAAAATCCATACCTTGTGTGTTTCTAGGGTATTGTGAAGGGACGAAAGCATATCGCTTAATGTGTTTAGAAACCAAAAGAATTATTAAGAGTCGAGATGTTGTGTTCCTTGAAGGGATGGAAGAAGTAGAAGGTGTTCGTGATAAGAGACCCCTTGCAAACCAAATAGAACACCTTGTTGTGGATGAAGTCGATGAACTTGTGAAGGATGTTAATCCTATATCTTTGAAGGCAAGACCCGCGGAAGACGTGGAAGGTGATGAATTTACAACAAATTCTTCTTCGGAAGAAGAATTTGCTTCATCACAAGATGAGGGTTTGAATGAACCACAACAACATGGACCAAGAGAAAGGCCCCAAAGACAACGTAAGGAGTGGCCTCGTGATTGGTGGGTGGCCACCAAAGAGGTGGAACGAGCCACCATAGCATTTTCGAAAGAACCCCAAACCGTGGAAGAGGCGTTGAATGGCGAAGATGCAAAGAAGTGGGAGATTGCCATGCAAGAAGAATACGACTCTCTTCTTGTCAACAACACTTGGTCCTTGGTGCCACTCCCCAAGGGTAGAAAACCCATTTCTTGCAAATGGGTGTTCAAAATCAAACATGGGGTCCATGGTGAAGTCGAACGGTACAAGGCAAGACTTGTGGCAAGAGGTTTCACCCAAACATTTAGAGTTGATTACAATGAAACTTTTGCACCCGTTGCAAAGTTTGTGTCAATTCGTTGTATCCTTGCACTTGCGGCCATTGAAGACATGGAGATTCATCAAATGGACGTCAAAACCGCATTTCTCAATGGTGACCTTGAAGAGGAGATCTACATGGAGCAACCCGAAGGATTCACACATGAAGGGGAACATCTTGTGTGTAAGCTTCACAAATCATTGTATGGCTTGAAACAATCTCCAAGGGCTTGGAACCAAAAGCTAGACGCTTTTTTAAAAAGCATAGAATTTACGAGAAGTGATGCGGACTTTAGTGTGTATGTTGCGCAAGTGGAGGATGTGAAATTTTTCATCGTCGTCTACGTGGATGATCTCATCTTGGTGTGCAATAATAAGGACAAGCTTTTGCAAGTGAAGGAAGAACTTTCGAGAAAGTTCGAAATGAAAGATCTTGGCGATTTGCATTTTTTCCTTGGCATGGAAGTGGAAAGGGATCGTGCACAACGTCTTCTTTACATCAACCAAATTGAGTACCTCAAGGAGATTCTCAAACGCTTTCGCATGGAGGATTGCAAACCCATTGGAATGCCACTTGATCCCAAGACAAAGTTGAAGAAGAATGTGAACAAGGATGATGAAATGGTGAAGGTTCCTTATCAACAAGCCGTGGGATCCTTGATGTATGCCATGTTGTGTACTCGACCCGATTTGGCATACCCAATAAGCGTGGTAAGTCAACACATGGCCAATCCAAGCCTAGAACATTGGATTGCGGTGAAACGCATTTTTCGATACTTGCAAGGCACATTACAATTCAAATTACGCTTCGGAGGATTATCACCCCAAGATGTGGTCGGATATTGTGATGCGGATTGGGCCGGTGACCTTGAGGATAGGAGATCCACCACAGGGTTTGTATTCATTATGGGAGATGGAGCCACTTCGTGGAGTAGCAAACGACAACCCACAATCGCTTTGTCAACCACGGAGGCGGAATACATGGCAAGTACACAAGCTACCAAGGAAGCCATATGGATGACAAAGCTCATGAAGGAATTAGGGTACATGAAAGAGAAGAAGGCGATGGTGATTCGATGCGACAACCAAGGTGCGATATCATTGACGAAGAATCCCACGCAACATGCTCGAACAAAGCACATTGATGTTCAACATCATTTTGTTCGAGAACGAGTTGAAAATGGCGAAGTTACGTTCGAATATTGTTCAACGGAAGAGATGGTGGCGGATGTGCTTACCAAGGCATTACCAAAAGAACGACATTACAAATTGATAACCATGTTCGGATTAGAAACTTCATAGAGTGGGAGCGTTAGAAATACTATTCGTTTCTAAGTCCTAACGTTGATGAATGTGTTAAACATTCATCGAAAGGATGAATAGTATTCGCATCCTTGTAGTAGTTAGGTTAAGGTTTAGAAGTGGAGACTACTTAGGGTTTGGCGGCGGCTAGGGTTAGGGTTAGGTGGCGGCTAGGGTTAGGGTTTGGTGGCGGCTAGGGTTAGGGTTAGGCGGCGGCTAGGTTAGGGTTAAGTGGCGGCTACTTTAGGGTTAATAGATAGTATATAATGGAGTGGTTTTGAGTTGTCTTTCATTCTCTCCTTTCATGGTTTTTGAGTGCACATAGAACCTTCAAGCTTTGATTAGTTGTTGCAAGCCATAGTTTTATGATTGTAGCATTTGAAGCATACAACCTTTGTAATCTTCTTTAGTTAATACAATTGTTAAAGCTTTCATTTCTTGCTTGTTTTCAAGTTGTTTCCAATAATCCATTTGATGAATGTTTAACACATTCATCACCATTGGGAATTAGAAACGAATAGAATTTCTAACATCCCACACTCTTGCGATCCTTTGGAAGAGGGACCAACTCCCATGTGGCATTGGCCATGAGCGAGCCATACTCCTCTTGCATGGCTGCCTCCCCCTTGCTTGCATCCTCGGAACGCATTGCATCACACAAATTCAATGGATTATCAAGACAAGCAACATTAGCATGTTCCACATCTTGTTGGGGTAGGATGTGGTTCTTCCACCATTCTCCAAGCGGTCGTTGCTCCCTCAAGGGGTACCTACGCTCCTCCCAGGGCTGCCCCTCTTGTTCACCACTTGTGCTTGCATCTTTAGATGGTGTTGAAGGTGTTGATGAACACCCTGGGGTTGGCTTTGCCTCTTGATTGCTTGGATCCTCTTTGGCATCACTTACGCCCTCATCATCATCCTCACAGGGCGATTTGGAAGATGTGTCCACACTCCTACCACATTAGGGGTCTCATTTCTCCCACTTGGATGCATCTCCAAATCATTGGCAACACTAGTGCTATCCTCCATGAACTCAACATCCCTACATTTGATGATCTTCTTGGATTGCACACACATATGCCTTGGTGCCTTCACAATACCCAAGAAACAAGCATTTTGTGCACTTTGCATCAAGCTTACCCCTCTTCTTGTCTGGCACCATGGCATACACAATGTAGCCAAACACACGCATGTGTGAAATGCAAGGCTTTCTCCCACTCCACGCTATTTGAAACAACTTGAAAACAAGCAAGAAATGAAAGCTTCAAGGTTCATGAAATGGAACAATTGTATTTAATAAAAAGAAGATTCCAAAGGTTGTATGCTTCAAATGCTACAATCATAAAACTATGGCTTGCAACAACTAACAAAGCTTGAAGGTTTTATGTGCACTCAAAAAGCATGAAAGGAGAGAATGAAAGACAACTCAAAACCACTCCATTATATACTATCTATTAACCCTAAAGTAGCCGCCGCCTCACCCTAACCCTAGCCGCCACCAAACCCTAACCCTAGCCGCCGCCAAACCCTAAGTAGTCTCCACTTCTAAACCTTAACCTAACTACTATAAGGATGTGAATACTATTCATCCTTTTGATGAATGTTTAACACATTCATCAATGTTGGGAGTTAGAAACGAATAGTATTTCTAACACTCCCACTCTATGAAGTTTCTATTGGAAACAACTTGAAAACAAGCAAGAAATGAAAGCTTCAAGGTTCATGAAATGGAACAATTGTATTTAATAAAAAGAAGATTCCAAAGGTTGTATGCTTCAAAATGCTACAATCATAAAACTATGGCTTGCAACAACTAACAAAGCTTGAAGGTTCTATGTGCACTCAAAAACCATGAAAGGAGAGAATGAAAGACAACTCAAAACCACTCCATTATATACTATCTATTAACCCTAAAGTAGCCGCCACTTAACCCTAACCTAGCCGCCGCTAAACCCTTACCCTAGCCACCACCAAACCCTAACCCTAGCCACTGCCAAACCCTAAGTAGTCTCCACTTCTAAACCTTAACCTAACTACTACAAGGATGTGAATACTATTCATCCTTTCGATGAATGTTTAACACATTCATCAACGTTGGGACTTAGAAACGAATAGTATTTCTAACGCTCCCACTCTATGAAGTTTCTAATCCGAACATGGTTATCAATTTGTAATGTCGTTCTTTTGGTAATGCCTTGGTAAGCACATTTGCCACCATCTCTTCCGTTGAACAATATTCGAACGTAACTTCGCCATTTTCAACTCGTTCTCGAACAAAATGATGTTGAACATCAATGTGCTTTGTTCGAGCATGTTGCGTGGGATTCTTCGTCATGATATTGCACCTTGGTTGTCGCATCGAATCACCATCGCCTTCTTCTCTTTCATGTACCCTAATTCCTTCATGAGCTTTGTCATCCATATGGCTTCCTTGGTAGCTTGTGTACTTGCCATGTATTCCTCCGTGGTTGACAAAGCGATTGTGGGTTGTCGTTTGCTACTCCACGAAGTGGCTCCACCGCCCATCATGAATACAAACCCTGTGGTGGATCTCCTATCCTCAAGGTCACCGGCCCAATCCGCATGACAATATCCGACCACATCTTGAGGTGATAATCCTCCAAAGCGTAATTTGAATTGTAATGTGCCTTGCAAGTATAGAAAAATGCGTTTCACCGCAATCCAATGTTCTAGGCTTGGATTGGCCATGTGTTGACTAACCACGCTTATTGGGTATGCCAAATCGGGTCGAGTACACAACATGGCATACATCAAGGATCCCACGGCTTGCTGATAAGGAACCTTCACCATTTCATCATCCTTGTTGACATTCTTCTTCAACTTCGTCTTGGGATCAAGTGCCACTCCAATGGGTTTGCAATCCTCCATGCGAAAGCGTTTGAGAATCTCCTTGAGGTACCCGATTTGGTTGATGTAAAGAAGACGTTGTGCACGATCCCTTTCCACTTCCATGCCAAGGAAAAAATGCAAATCGCCAAGATCTTTCATTTCGAACTTTCTCGAAAGTTCTTCCTTCACTTGCAAAAGCTTGTCCTTATTATTGCACACCAAGATGAGATCATCGACGTAGACGACGATAAAAAATTTCACATCCTCCACTTGCGCAACATACACACTAAAGTCCGCATCACTTCTCGTAAATTCTATGCTTTTTAAAAAAGCCTCTAGCTTTTGGTTCCAAGCCCTTGGAGATTGTTTCAAGCCATACAATGATTTGTGAAGCTTACACACAAGATGTTCCCCTTCATGTGTGAATCCTTCGGGTTGCTCCATGTAGATCTCCTCTTTAAGGTCACCATTGAGAAATGCGGTTTTGACGTCCATTTGATGAATCTCCATGTCTTCAATGGCCGCAAGTGCAAGGATACAACGAATTGACACAAACTTTGCAACGGGTGCAAAAGTTTCATTGTAATCAACTCCAAATGTTTGGGTGAAACCTCCTGCCACAAGTCTTGCCTTGTACCGTTCGACTTCACCATGGACCCCATGTTTGATTTTGAACACCCATTTGCAAGAAATGGGTTTTCTACCCTTGGGGAGTGGCACCAAGGACCAAGTGTTGTTGACAAGAAGAGAGTCGTATTCTTCTTGCATGGCAATCTCCCACTTCTTTGCATCTTCGCCATTCAACGCCTCTTCCATGGTTTGGGGTTCTTTCGAAAATGCTATGGTGGCTCGTTCCACCTCTTTGGTGGCCACCCACCAATCACGAGGCCACTCCTTACGTTGTCTTTGGGGCCTTTCTCTTGGTCCATGTTGTTGTGGTTCATTCAAACCCTCATCTTGTGATGAAGCAAATTCTTCTTCCGAAGAAGAATTTGTTGTAGATTCATCACCTTCCACGTCTTCCGCGGGTCATGCCTTCAAAGATATAGGATTAACATCCTTCACAAGTTCATCGACTTCATCCACAACAAGGTGTTCTATTTGGTTTGCAAGGGGTCTCTTATCACGAACACCTTCTACTTCTTCCATCCCTTCAAGGAACACAACATCTCGACTCTTAATAATTCTTTTGGTTTCTAAACAAATTAAGCGATATGCTTTCGTCCCTTCACAATACCCTAGAAACACACAAGGTATGGATTTCGACTCTAGTTTGCTTCTCTTTCCATCTGGAATATGTGCAAATGCTTTGCAACCAAAAACTCTCAAGTGAGATACATCGGGCTTTGTACCCGTCCACGCTTCTTGAGGGGTCTTTGAATCAAGGGCTTTAGTGGGGCATCGATTTTTGATGTAAACCGCCGTGTTGTTGAAAACAATAGGATCAGAGGAGAGGTTGCTCATTCAAAAAACCCAGAGATCACACAAGTATGTGAACAATGCTTGGAGAGATTTCACCAACTCTCCTCCAACCTTGCTCTTTATTCCCCTCCATGTACCACCACATTGACAAACCATATGGGATAACTATTTCTCTCCCTCCTTATTCTAACATGTTGGTGGTACTAACATATCTCAAATCTACCAATGTCTTTTGATTACTTGCAACACTTATCTACCACATAGTTTATAATATCTATCAAACTATGTTTCTAATATCTATGTTTCATCTACATCATAATCTTCAACACTCCCACTTTGCAAGTAATCTAAGACTCCCAATCCCATGCTTCTTGTAAGGTTCTGATGCCGCTCCTTTGCCAATGCCTTTGTCAACACATCTGCCACCATATCTTGAGTTGGGCAATACTTGAGGCCTATTTCTCCACTCTCTAACTTCTCTCGAATGAAGTGGTGTTGTATGTCAATGTGCTTTGTGCGAGAGTGGTGGGTTGGGTTCTTTGCAAGTGCAATGCATCCCTGATTGTCACACATGATGGTTGGTGCTCCAACTTGCACAAGTCCCACATCTGCCATCAACTTCCTCAACCATATGGCCTCCTTGGTGCATTGACTAGTGGCCATGTATTCGGCCTCTGTGGTAGACAAGGCAATTGTAGGTTGCCTCTTGCAATTCCATGAGATGGCTCCCACTCCAACAAAGAACACATACCCTGTGGTGGAACGTCTCTCATTTGCATCTCCACCCCAATCCGCATCACAATATCCTCTCAAACTAACATCCTTGCCTCCAAGGCACAATTTCAAGTCCAAAGTTCCCTTCAAGTACCGCATGATGCGTTTCACCGCCATCCAATGGGAAGGACCAGCCCTTGACATGAATTGACTCACCATGCTCACCGGGAATGCAAGATCCGGCCGTGTGCCCACCATGGCATACATCAATGAACCCACCGCTGCCTTATATGGAATGCCTTGCATCTCCTCTTGAATGCCTTGAAACTCTTCCTCGGTCAGTTTCAAGAGCTTGGAGTTCACATCAAGCGGAGTTCCAATGGGCTTGCACTCCTCCATGTTGAAGCGCTTGAGCACTTCCTCAATGTACTTTCTTTGGCTCATGGTTATGGTGTGATTTGCACGGTCTCTCTCAAACTCCACACCGAGGCAATAGTGCAACTCTCCAAGATCACTCATCTCAAATTCATCTTCAAGCCTTGACTTCAACCATTTCAAAATGTTCAGGTTGGAGGAGAGTTGGAGCTCTCTCTCCAAGCATTGTTCTTTATTCCCTTCCCTATACCACCACATTGACAAACCATATGGGATAACTATTTCTCTCCCTCCTTATTCTAACATGTTGGTGGTACTAACATATCTCAAATCTACCAATGTCTTTGATTACTTGCAACACTTATCTACCACATAGTTTCTAATATCTATCACACTATGTTTCTAATATCTATGTTTCATCTACATCATAATCTTCAACACACCTTTAGGAAAAGATGTCCTTTGATGTTTGCCTTCAATGCAAGCTTCACACACATGGTGCAATGGCACTTCATTCAAATTCATGCCATTGACCATATTCTCCAACTTCTTAAGACTCGCCATGTTGAGGTGGCCGAGTCTTTGGTGCCAAAGCGTAGCTCCTTCATTCGAAGACTTTGCCACATTCGCACTCTCCTTTCGAACATTGACGTTGAGAAGATACAAGTTCTTCTCCCTTCGTGCTTGCGCCACAACGGTTCCATGGACATTGTTGACCTTACAACCGTCCTTGTCAAACTCCACCTTCAAGCCCTCCGAAATGAGTTTGCTAACGAAAATGAGACTATTCTTCATTTTCGGAACATGAAGAACTTGTGTGATGGTTGTAAGCAACATTTTACCTCCAACTTGCATTGTGGCCTTGATGCTCCCTTTGCCAACGGCCTCTTAAATGGTGTCATCTCCCATGTACACCTTTCGTGCAACGATGGATTCATAAGTGGTGAACCATTCTCGGTCGAACGTCATGTGTTGCGTTGCGCCGGAATCGATGATCCAATCGTTTCTCGCATGATCATTAGCACTCAAGGCGGTAACAAACATTTGTTCTTGATCATCACAAGCTTGGTTTGCTTTTTCTTTCTCATCATTCTTCTTCTTCAAACAATTCCTCACAAAGTGTCCGGGTTTTTTACAATAAAAGCAAAGCTGTTCATTTGCCTTGTGGGTTTTGTTAAGCAATGCGGTATTCTCTTTACTTTCACTTTCTTTTCTTTTGGAAACCTCATCAAGCAATCGAGCGACGATGAATTGAAGGTCAACATCCTTGGTTGACATGGACTCCAAACTCGTGACCAAGTTATCAAAAGATGGGGGAAGGCTCATGAGAAGTACCATGTACACGTCCTCATCTTCAATGTTCACCTCAATGGAACGTAATTGATCCGCCAGCGCCTTCACCATGTTGACGTGCGCAAGCAAGTCCTCCCCTTCTTGCATTTTGATGCTAAAGAACCTCCTTCGAAGAAACAACTTGTTTCTGATGGTCTTGGCTTCGTGGACACCGCAAAGTGTTTCCCAAGCGCTTTTGACATTCTCGCAATATTGAATGTGTGCAAGTTGTGCATCCGTGAGATGTTCACAAAGTAGTGCAAATGCCTTGGTCGCCTTTTCGTTATAATCCGTGATTTGGGCTTCATCATGAGGAATTGTTGCACTTCCATCAACAAACTTCCAAAGCCCGTGCTTAGAAAGCATCATGCGCATCTTGAACTTCCAAAGGTGAAAGTTGCCACCATCAAACTTTTCCATGACTTTGAACGACTCCATTTGAAAGGAAGACATTGTGCTACAACAAACACTCTCAAACTTGAAAGTTGAAGTTTTCAACAACTAAAAGAATTATCTTCCAAACACTTTCACTTGAAAACGTGATACTTTCAGGAAAACAAGTTTTTCACACTTGAAAAACTTACAACACCTTGAAGAAATCTCTTCCACACCTCCAACTCACTCGGAAAGACTATTACTCTCTTTGCAACCTTGCAAACTGAAAGCCTTCCCTCAAAAGGATTCTCCTTTTCTATGTTGTACAAGCAAACACTTTCAAAAAACTCGAAAAACAAGTTTTCCTAAAACTTTACAAGAAACTTGAAAAACTTCTCTTACACCTCAAACTTCAATGTTGGAAACCTCCAAAACTTGAAGAACTCTCTTTCACACTTTTGAACTTGAAACTTGAAACTTAAAGACTTGAAGAACACTCTTCCACACTTAAGAACTTACAACACTTTGAAGAAGTCTCTTCCACACCTCCCACTCACTTGGAAAAGTTGCAAGCTCCTTATATGCCACCACTTGAAAATGAACTCCCACTCACTTTGCAAACTAAGAACCTTGTCTCAAAACGATTCTCTCCTTTTTCCTATGCAATACAAGCTCAAACCTTTCACTACTTCTTGTTCTAACACAATGTCCTTTCTCTTGCTTGGTGTGGGCCCATAACCTATTGGAAACAACTTGAAAACAAGCAAGAAATGAAAGCTTTAACAATTGTATTAACTAAAAGAAGATTACAAAGGTTGTATGCTTCTAATGCTACAATCATAAAACTATGGCTTGCAACAACTAATCAAAGCTTGAAGGTTCTATGTGCACTCAAAAACCATGAAAGGAGAGAATGAAAGACAACTCAAAACCACTCCATTATATACTATCTATTAACCCTAAAGTAGCCGCCACTTAACCCTAACCTAGCCGCCGCCTAACCCTAACCCTAGCCGCCACCAAACCCTAACCCTAGCCGCCACCTAACCCTAGCCGCCACCAAACCCTAACCCTAGCCACCGCCAAACCCTAAGTAGTCTCCACTTCTAAACCTTAACCTAACTACTACAAGGATGTGAATACTATTCATCCTTTTGATGAATGTTTAACACATTCATCAACGTTGGGACTTAGAAACGAATAGTATTTCTTACAGTTGTTGCCTCATATTCAGTGGTTAGTAATGTGTTTGGTTGTGGTAACAAATTTTGTTTTGGATTAGCTCATTCAAAATGCATTTGTGGTCCATGTCTTATACAACATTCATTATCATTGTTTCACTGTAGACTTGGCAAAGTTGACCTTTGATAGAATGGGACTTTCCCATGTCCATCAACTACTTCATAATGTGTGGTATGGTTTAAATCTTTTACTTTAACTTATCCTTCCATATTTGGTTGTGCTTTGTTAGTAGTTGCAGCTTGAGCTACCAATTTCTATGTTTTATTCATGGTGGGTCTACCTAATAATCAACCCCTACCATTCTCACCCCCATACTTGGTGCTTCCATGGGGATGTTCGTACCATTTGTTGCCATATGTTGATACCCTGGATTAACTGCCAAACTTAACAACAAATTGGCACCCCTCTCCACCATTCAACCTAACCAAACACAAGGATCTGAATGCTATTCTTGCTTTTGATGAATGTTCAACACATTCACCAACTTTGGGGATTAGAAATGAATAGTATTTCCAACAACCCCCTATCAAAGCCCTCGTCATTTCCAAATGCTCAACCTTTAATGGAATATGGTCCTACTCTAGGTTCATGTCTTCCATGGGTATCAGATGCTTCATTTACAAGCCAAATCATGTCCATGTCTCCATCCACATGTGTTGCTATTCATGGGTGCAAATGGTGGTCAAGTAAGATGTCTCATCCATTCCTCATTAGATGAATCCTATGGATCACCTTGCATTATGAAGGGATTTTGTACTTTATTGGTAGTTTTTTTGCATTCAATATTTTGCTAATTGTCCACTCTAATGTGATGAACCACCTATCTTCCACTAGTGTTCCACCAAAGTTTCAATAAACTTCCATTTGAACAAGCTTCCACTACAATGGACCACGATTTCACCACTCTTCCACCCACATCTTTCATGATGCCAAATCATATTGTTTCAACTCCATTCCACCATCTAGGGTGTCACCTTCAAACTTATTTTAGACATGCACATACCTACAAATTTGACCCATCTATTATGTAACATTATATGGGTTTATGTCATGCCACCTCAAACAAATGTCGTGTGACATTATGTACATACCCTCCATCATCGAGGAACACTCAACATGGGCACCCTAAAGCCCACCATAAGGTTTTGTCTACATAGGAGTCATTCCATAACTAGGTAAAATTGGATGTTCAACCTTTTAAAAATTAACCTTAATGTGTAAGTTTTTCAATTAAATGAAACATGACATGATATTATGGGTTATGAGTTGCATACTTCCATCCATCCTTGCTTTTGTGGATGTCAACCAAAATCTTGCAAAATAGTCTTAGGTTTCAATGGTCGGGTAGATTGTGCTTGAGCTTCATCCTAAACCCATAGCTACACATCATTCAATGGGTATTACCTAATTGCAAACACCTATTTTTATGGCTCTCCATGCAATATTACAACCTTGCATCAAATATTACACCCACAATTAACCTTGTATAGACCCATAACCTACTTAGCCTCCATGTCCCAACCTCCACCTAAGAACTAGTGCACCCAAATTTAATTCTAGATCATCTACAAACCCCAACTAAAATGAACATGGAATATTATAAACAATCATGAAGGGTTAGTTGTATACCTCCTATGATGTTCAATTCCTATACCTGGGAAATCCATGCAAACTTTTGATGTTGCACACCAATGTGTGAACAATGAAGGTGGGGTGTGGTAGTTGGTGTTAAAAGTACTATTCATTTCTAACTCCCAATGCTGATGAATGTGTTAAACATTCATCAAAAGGACAAATAGTATTCACATCCTTGTAGTAGTTAAGTTAGGGTTTAGAAGTGCAGACTACTTAGGGTTTGGTGGCGGCTAGGTTAAAGTGACGGCTAGGGTTAGGGTTTGGTGATGGCTAGGTTAAAGTGGCGCCTAGGGTTAGGGTTTGGTGGCAGCTAGGTTAGGGTTAAGTGGCAGCTACTATAAGGTTAGGAGATAATATATAATGGAGTGTTTTTGAGTTATTTTTCAATCTCTCATTTCATAGTTTTTGAGTGCACATAAAACCTTCAAGCTTTGTTAGTTGTTGCAATCCATAGATTTATGATTGTAGCATTTCAAACATACAACCTTAAGGAGTTAGATACCATGGTGGATGGCATGAATTTGAAAGAAGTGCCGTTGCATCACATTTGTGAAGGATGCGTCAAAGGCAAACATCAAAGAACATCATTTCCCAAGGACGGAGCAACAAGGGCTTCACAACTTCTGGAGATTGTGCACACCGATGTGTGCGGGCCAATGAAAACTACATCACATGGTGGAGTGCGATACTTTCTCACTTTCATTGACGATTTCTCAAGGAAAGCTCATGTCTATCTTTTGAAGGCCAAAGGAGAAGCGTTTGAAAAATTCAAACAATACAAGGTGTTGGTGGAGAACGAAATTGGTCACAAAATCAAGGTGCTATATTTCAACAACAGAAGAGAATTTTGTTAGAATTACTATTCGTTTCTAACTCCCAATGTTGATGAATGTGTTAAACATTCATCAAAAGGATGAATAGTATACACATCCTTGTAGTAGTTAGGTTAGGGTTTAGAAGTGGAGACTACTTAGGGTTTGGCGGTGGCTAGGGTTAGGGTTAGGTGGCGGCTAGGGTTAGGGTTGGCGATGGCTAGGTTAGGGGTAAGTGGCGGCTACTTTAGGGTTAATAGATAATATATAATGGAGTGGTTTTGAGTTGTCTTTCATTCTCTCCTTTCATGGTCTTTGAGTGCACATAGAACCTTCAAGCTTTGATTAGTTGTCGCAAGCCATAATTTTATGATTGTAGCATTTGAAACATACAACCTTTGTAATCTTCTTTTAGTTAATATAATTGTTCCATTTCATGAACCTTGAAGCTTTCATTTCTTGCTTGTTTTCAAGTTGTTTCCAATATGTTATGGGCCCACACCAAGCAAGAAAAAGGACATTGTGTTAGAACAAGAAGTAATGAAAGGTTTGAGCTTCTATTGCATAGGAAAAAAGGAGAGAATCCTTTTGAAACAAGGTTCTTAGTTTGCAAAGTGAGTGGGAGTTCATTTCCAAGTGGTGGCATACAAAGAGCTTGCAACTTTTCCAAGTGAGTGGGAGGTGTGGAAGAGACTTCTTCAAAGTGTTGTAAGTTATGAAGTGTGGAAAAGTGTTCTTCAAGTCTTTAAGTTTCAAGTTTCAAGTTCAATCGTGTGAAAGAGAGTTCTTCAAGTTTTGGAGGTTTCCAACATTGAAGTTTGAAGTGTAAGAGAAGTTTTTAAAACTTTTTGTAAAGGTTTTAGGAAACTTGTTTTCTTTTAAGTTTTTGAAAGTGTTTGCTTGTACAACATAGAAAGAAAGAATCCTCTTGAGGGAAGGCTTTTAGTTTGCAAGGTTGCAAAGAGAGTAATAGTCTTTCCAAGTGAGTCGCATGGGTGGAAGAGATTTCTTCAAGGTGTTGTAAGTTTTTCAAATGTGAAAAACTTGTTTTTGAAAGTATCAATGTTTTCCAAGTGAAAGTCTTTGGATGATAGTTCTTTTAGTTGTTGAAAACTTCAACTTTCAAGTTTGAGAGTGTTTGTTGTAGCATTTGTGTTCAAAATGTCTTCTTTTCAAATGGGTCCTTAAAAGTCATGGAGAAGTTTGATGGCGGCAACTTTCACCTTTGGAAGTTCAAAATGCGCATGATGCTTTCCAAACATGGGCTTTGGAAATTTGTTGATGGGAGTGCCACCTTGCCAAGTGAGGAAGTTGCAAGGGCCGATTACAACGAAAAAGAGACCAAGGCTTGTGCATTGCTTTGTGAACATCTCACGAATGCCCAACTTGCACACATTCAATATTGTGACAATGTGAGAAGTGCGTGGGAGGCTTTTTGTGGTGTGCATGAAGCTAAGACCATTGGCAACAAGTTGTTCCTTCGAAGGAGATTCTTTACCATCAAAATGCAAGAAGGAGATGACATGCTTGTGCACATCAACACGGTGAAAGCCCTTGCGCACCAATTACGTTCTATCGAGGTGAACATTACGGATGAAAATGTTTACATGGTACTCCTCATGAGCCTTCCTCCATCCTTTGATAACTTAGTCACAAGCTTGGAGTCCATGTCCATGAAAGATGTAGACCTTCAATTCATTGTAGCAAGGTTGCTTCACGAAGTGTCCAAAAGAAAAGAATGTGAGAGTTCTGAGACTATCGCATTAGTAAACAAAACTCACAAGTCAAACGAGAAGCTTTGCTTCTTTTGTAAGAAGCCCGAACATTTTGTGAGAAATTGTTTGAAGAAAAATGATGAAAAATAAAAAAGTTAATCAAGCTTGTGAAGATCACGAACAAATGTTTATTGCGGCATTGAGTGCCAATGATCATACCACGTATGATTGGATTGTGGATTTGGGTGCAACGCAACACATGACATTCGAAAAGGAATGGTTTACCACGTACGAGCGCATTTCCCCAATGAGGGTGTTCATGAGGGATGGCACCGTTTTGGAGGCCATTGGCAAGGGGATCATCAAAGCCACATTGCAAGTGAGAGGCCAATTGACACACACAACCATCACCCAAGTTCTTCATGTTCCAAAAATGAAGAATAATCTCATTTCGGTGACCAAACTCATTTCGGAAGGTTTCAAAGTGGAGTTTGACAAGGATGGTTGTAAGGTTAACGATGCTCAAGGAATTGTTGCGGCACAAGCATGAAGGGACAAGAACTTGTACCTTCTCAATGTGAAGGTGCGTAAGGACATGGCACACATTGCAAATTCTTTGGAGGACAGTGCCATGCTTTCGCATGAAAGACTTGGCCATCTCAAGATTGCAAGCCTTAAGGAGTTAGATGCCATGGTGGATGGCATGAATTTGAAAGAAGTCCCCTTGCATCATATTTGTGAAGGATGCGTCAAAGGCAAACATCAAAGAACATCATTTCCCAAGGACGGAGCAACGAGGGCTTCACAACTTTTGGAGATTGTGCACACGGATGTCTGCGGGCCAATGAAGACTACATCGCATGGTGCAGTGCGATACTTTCTCATTTTCATTAAGGATTTCTCAAGGAAAACTCATGTCTATCTTTCGAAGGCTAAAGGAGAAGCGTTTGAAAAGTTCAAACAATACAAGGCATTGGTGGAGAACGAAATTGGTCACAAAATCAAAGTGCTGCGTTCCGACAATGGAGGAGAATTTGTGTCTAAGAAATTTGACGCATTTCTTGCGGAATGTGGAATTCAACGACAAACAAATGCGTCTTATTCTCCACAACAAAACAATGTTGCGGAACGTGCCAATAGTTCATGATGGAATGTGCAAGAAGCATGATTCTTGCACAAGGGTTGGAACTTGAATTTTGAGGCGAAGCCGTGAACACGGCGGTGTACATAAAAAATCGATGTCCAACCAAGGCTCTTGATTCCAAGACCCCTCAAGAAGCGTGGAGTGGTAGGAAATCCGATGTGTCCCATTTGAGAGTTTTCGGTTGTAAAGCCTTTGCACATGTCCCCGATGAGAAGAGGACCAAGTTAGAGTCCAAGTGCATGCCTTGTGTGTTTTTAGGATACTACGAAGGCACCAAAGCGTATCGCTTGATGCATATGACAACCAAAAGAATCATCAAAAGTAGAGATCTCGTGTTCATTGAAGGGTCAAAGGAAATAGGTGGTGTACCTCATCTTGAGAAAGAAGAAAATGTAGTTGTGCATGAAGAAGTTGAGGGAGAAGAACCATTGACCTTTAGTCAAGATACACCTTTGAGTGAAACAAGATTGGAAGGTGTGCAAAGTGAATTGACTCCAAGTTCTTCATTGGAAGAAGAATTTGTTGTTTCCAATGATAACCCATCTTGTGAACCTTCCCAAGATGTTGCGAGGGAACGACCTCAAAGGCAACAAAGGGAATGGCCTTGGGATTGGTGGATTGCTACCAAGGAGGTGGAGCGCGCCACCTTTGCATTTTTGGAGGAGCCCCAAACTATTGACGAAGCATTGACATGTAAAAATTCCAAGGAGTGGGAGTGTGCAATGCGAGAAGAATATGATTCCTTCATGACAAGCAACACGTGGACTTTGGTACCACTTGCCGCGGGTAGGAAATCCGCTTCATGCAAATGGGTGTCCAAATCAAACAAAGCCTAATTGGGGAGATGGAACGTTACAAGGCTAGATTAATGGCAAGAGGTTTTACCCAAACCTACGAAGTGGATTACAACAAAACTTTTGCGCCCGTCGCAAAATTTGCATCTATTCGTTGTATTCTTGCATTGGCGGCCTTGGAAGACATGGAGATCCATCAAATGGATGTGAAAACTGCATTTCTCAATGGCGAGCTTAAAGAAGAGAAATCATGGAGCAACTTCAAGGGTTCGTGCACCAAGGAGGTGAACATCTTGCGTGTAACCTTCACAAATCCTTGTATGGTTTGAAACAATCTCCAAGGGCATGGAATAAAAAATTAGATGCGTTTCTCAAAAGCATTGAATTTATGAAGAGTGAGGCCGATCCTAGCGTGTACGTTGCACAAGTGGGAGATGTGAAATTTTTCATTGTGGTCTATGTGGATGACCTCATTTTGGTGTGCAACGATCAAAACAAACTTTTGCATATCAAAGAGGAGTTGAGTCAAAAGTTTGAAATGAAGGTCCTATTGGAAACAACTTGAAAACAAGCAAGAAATGAAAGCTTTAACAATTGTATTAACTACAAGAAGATTACAAAGGTTGTATGCTTCAAATGTTACAATCATAAAGCTATGGCTTGCAACAACTAATCAAAGCTTGAAGGTTCTATGTGCACTCAAAAATCATGAAAGGAGAGAATGAAAGACAACTCAAAACCACTCCACTATATACTATCTCCTAACCCTAAAGTAGCCGCCACTTAACCCTAACCTAGCCGCCGCCAAACCCTAACCCTAGCCGCCACTTAACCCTAGCCGCCACCAAACCCTAACCCTAGCCGCCGCTTAACCTTAGCCGCCACCAAACCCTAAACTTAGCCGCCGCCTAACCCTAACCCAACTACTACAAGGATGTCTATACTATTCATCCATTTGATGAATGTTTAACACATTCATCACCATTGGGAATTAGAAACGAATAGAATTTCTAACACTCCCACTCTATGAAGTTTCTAATCCGAACATGTTTATCAACTTATGATGTCGTTCTTTGGATAATGCCTTGGTAAGCACATCCGCCACCATGTGTTCCGTTGGACAATATTCAAATTGAACTTCTCCATTTTCAACTCGTTCTCGAACAAAATGATGTTGTACATCAATGTGTTTTGTTCGTGCATGGTGAGTGGGATTCTTGGTCAATGATATCGCACCTTGATTGTCGCATCGAATCACCATCATTTTCTTCTCCTCCATGTATCCTAAATCCATCATCAATTTTGTTATCCATATGGCCTCTTTTGTGGCTTGCGTGTTTGCCATGTATTCCGCCTCCGTGGTGGACAATGCTATTGTGGGTTGTCGTTTGCTACTCCAAGAAATGGCTCCACCTCCGATCATGAAAACAAACCCTGTGGTGGACCTCCTATCTTCAACATCACCACCCCAATCCGCATCGCAATATCCAAGAACTTCCTTGGATGGTGTTCCACCAAATTGTAATTTCATTTGCAATGTACCTTGCAAATATCGAAAGATTCGTTTGACGGCCATCCAATGCTCCATGTTAGGGTTCGCCATGTGTTGACTCAACACGCTTATTGGGTATGCCAAGTCGGGTCGTGTGCACAACATGGCATACATCAAAGACCCAACCGCTTGTTGATATGGAAATCCTTTTGATTCATCATTTCCATTCGCATTCCTTTGTAACTTCACCTTGGGATCCAATGGAACTCCAATGGGCTTACATTCCTCCATTCGAAACCGCTTCAATATTTCTTTGAGGTATTTGATTTGGTTGATGCGTAGGAGTCTTTCATCACGATTCCTTTCCACCTCCATCCCCAAAAAGAAATGTAATTCCCCGAGGTCCTTCATTTCAAACTTTTGACTAAATTCCTCTTTGATTTGCAAAAGTTTGTTTTGATCGTTGCACACCAAAATGAGGTCATCCACATAGACCACAATGAAAAACTTCACATCTCCCACTTGTGCAACGTACACACTAGGATCCGCCTCACTCTTGATAAATTCAATGCTTTTGAGAAACGCATCTAACTTTTGATTCCATGCCCTTGGAGATTGTTTCAAACCATACAAGGACTTGTGAAGCTTACACACGAGATGTTCACCTCCTTGGTGCACGAACCCTTGAGGTTGCTCCATGTAAATCTCCTCTTCAAGCTCGCCATTGAGAAATGCGGTTTTCACATCCATTTGATGGATCTCCATGTCTTCCAAGGCCGCCAATGCAAGAATACAACGAATAGATACAAACTTTGCAACGGGCGCAAATGTTTCGTTGTAATCCACTCCGTAGGTTTGGGTAAAACCTCTTGCCACTAACCTAGCCTTGTAACGTTCCACCTCCCCATTTGCCCCTTGTTTGATTTTGAACACCCATTTGCATGAAACGGGTTTTCTACCGGCGGGAAGTGGTACCAAAGTCCATGTGTTGTTTGTCAAGAGAGAATCATATTCCTCTCGCATTGCACACTCCCACTCCTTGGAATTTTCACATGTCAATGCTTCTTCAACATTTTGGGGCTCTTCCAAAAATGCAATGGTGGCGCGCTCCACCTCCTTGGTAGCAATCCACCAATCCCGAGGCCATTCCCTTCGTTGCCTTTGAGGTCTTTCCCTCGCAACATCTTGTGAAGGTTCACAAGATGGGTCATCATTGGAAACAACAAATTCTTCTTCCGATGAAGAACTTGGTGTGGATTCAGTTTGCACACCTTTCATTCTTGTTTCACTCAAAGGTGTATCTTGACTTAAGGTCAATGGTTCTTCTCCCTCAACTTCTTCATGCACAACTACATTTTCTTCTTTCTCAAGATGAGGTATACCACCTAATTCCTTTGACCCTTCAATGAATACAACATCTCTACTTTTGATGATTCTCTTGGTTTTCACACACATCAAGCGATACGCTTTGGTGCCTTCGTAATATCCTAAAAACACACAAGGCATGGACTTGGATTCTAATTTGCTCCTCTTCTCATCGGGGACATGTGCAAAGGTTTTACAACCAAAGACTCTCAAATGGGATACATCGGGTTTCCTACCACTCCACGCCTCTTGAGGGGTCTTGGAATCAAGGGCCTTGGTTGGACATCGATTTTTGATGTACACCGCCGTGTTCACCGCTTCGCCCCAAAATTCAAGTTCCAACCCTTGTGCAAGAATCATGCTTCTTGCACATTCCATGATGGTTCTATTGGCACGTTCCGCAACACCGTTTTGTTGTGGGGAATAGGGTGCACTTGTTTATCGTTGAATCCCACATTCCGCAAGGAATGCGTCAAATTTCTTAGACACAAATTCTCCTCCGTTGTCGGAACGTAGCACTTTGATTTTGTGACCAATTTCGTTCTCCACCAACGCCTTGTATTGTTTGAACTTCTCAAAAGCTTCTCCTTTGGCCTTCAAAAGATAGACATGAGTCTTCCTTGAGAAATCATCAATGAAAGTGAGAAAGTATCTTGCTCCACCATGCGATGTAGTCTTCATTGGCCCACACACATCCGTGTGCACAATTTCCAAAAGTTGTGAAGCCCTTGTTGCGCCGTCCTTGGGAAATGATGTTCTTTGATGTTTGCCTTTGACGCATCCTTCACAAATGTGATGCAAGGGCACTTCTTTCAAATTCATGCCATCCACCATGGCATCTAACTCCTTAAGGCTTGCCATGTTGAGATGGCCAAGTCTTTCATGCCAAAGCATCGCACTTTCCTCCAAAGAATTTGCGATGTGTGCCATGTCCTTACGCACCTTCACATTAAGAAGGTACAAGTTCTTGTCCCTTCGTGCTTGCGCCACAACAACTCCTCGAGCATCGTTGACCTTACAACCATCCTTGTCAAACTCCACTTTGAAACCCTCCGAAATGAGTTTACTCACCGAAATGAGATTATTCTTCATTTTTGGAACATGAAGAACTTGGGTGATGGTTATGTGTGTCGATTGGCCTCCAACTTGCAATGTGGCTTTGATGCTCCCCTTGCCAATTGCCTCCAAAACGGTGTCATCCCCCATGAACACCCTCCTTGGGGAAATGCGCTCGTACGTGGTAAACCATTCTTGTTCGAATGTCATGTGTTGCGTTGCACCCGAATCGACAATCCAATCATATGTGGTATGATCATTGGCACTCAATGCCGCAACAAACATTTGTTCGTGATCTTCACAAGCCTTATTAACTTTTTCTTTTTCATCATTTTTCTTCTTCAAACAATTTCTCACAAAATGTCCGGGTTTCTTACAATAAAAGCAAAGCTTCTCATTTGGCTTGTGAGTTTTGTTCACTAATGCGGTAGTTTCGGAACTCTCACATTCTTTTCATGTTCATCCGTAATGTTCACCTCGATGGAACGTAGTTGGTCGGCAAGAGCTTTCACCGTGTTGATGTGCACAAGCATGTCCTCTCCTTCTTGCATTTTGACGGTGAAGAATCTCCTTCGAAGGAACAACTTGTTGCCAATGGTCTTAGCTTCATGCACACCACAAAGAGCCTCCCACGCACTTCTCACATTGTCACAATATTGAATGTGTGCAAGTTGGGCATCCGTGAGATGTTCACAAAGCAATGCAAAAGCCTTGGTTTCTTTTTTGTTGTAATCGACTCTTGCAACTTCTTCACTTGGCAAAGTGGCACTCCCATCAACAAATTTCCAAAGCCCATGTTTGGAAAGCATCATGCGCATTTTGAACTTCCATAGGTGAAAGTTGCCACCATCAAACTTCTCCATGACTTTCAAGGACTCCATTTGAAAAGAAGACATTTTGAACACAAGAGCTACAACAAACACTCTCAAACTTGAAAGTTGAAGTTTTCAATAACTAGAAGAACTCTCTTCTAAACACTTTCACTTGGAAAACCTTGATACTTTCAAAAAACAAGTTTTTCACACTTGAAAAACTTACAACTCCTTGAAGAAATCTCTTCCACACCTCCCACTCACTTGTAAGGACTATTCTCTTTGCAACCTCGCAAACTAAAAGCCTTCCCTCAAAAGGATTCTCCCTTTCTATGTTCTATAAGTAAACACTTTCAAAAACTTAAAAGAACAAGTTTCCTAAAAACGTTTACAAGAAACTTTAAAAACTTCTCTTACACCTCAAACTTCAATGTTGAAAACCTCAAAAACTTGAAGAACTCTCTTTCACACGATTGCACTTGAAACTTGAAACTTAAAGACTTGAAGAACACTCTTCCACACTTTTAAAAAAAAAACTTACAACACTTTGAAGAAATCTCTTCCACACCTCCCACTCACTTGGAAAAGTTACAAGCTCCTTGTATGCCACCACTTGGAAATGAATTCCCACTCACTTTGCAAACTAAAAACCTTGTCTCAAAACGATTCTCTCCTTTTCCCTATGCAATACAAGCTCAAACCTTTCACTACTTCTTGTTCTAACACAATGTCCTTTCTCTTGCTTGGTGTGGGCCCATAACCTATTGGAAACAACTTGAAAACAAGCAAGAAATGAAAGCTTTAACAATTGTATTAACTACAAGAAGATTACAAAGGTTGTATGCTTCAAATGTTACAATCATAAAGCTATGGCTTGCAACAACTAATCAAAGCTTGAAGGTTCTATGTGCACTCAAAAATCATGAAAGGAGAGAATGAAAGACAACTCAAAACCACTCCACTATATACTATCTCCTAACCCTAAAGTAGCCGCCACTAAACCCTAACCTAGCCGCCGCCAAACCCTAACCCTAGCCGCCACTTAACCCTAGCCGCCACCAAACCCTAACCCAACTACTACAAGGATGTCTATACTATTCATCCATTTGATGAATGTTTAACACATTCATCACCATTGGGAATTAGAAACGAATAGAATTTCTAACAGGTCCTTGGGGAGTTGCGTTTCTTTTTCGGGATGGAGGTGAAAAGGAATCATGATGAACGAATCCTACACATCAATCAAATCAAATACCTCAAGCAAATATTGAAGCGTTTTTGAATGGAGGACTGTAAGCCCATTGGAGTTCCATTGGATCCCAAAGTGAAGTTACTAAAGAATGCGAATGGAAATGATGAATCAAAGGGATTTCCATATCAACGAGCGGTTGGGTCCTTGATGTATGCCATGTTGTGCACACGACCCAACTTGGCATACCTAATAAGTGTGTTGAGTCAACACATGGCGAACCCTAACATGGAGCATTGGATGGCCATTAAACGAATCTTTCAATATTTGCAAAGTACGTCGCAAATGAAATTACAATTCGGTGCAACACCATCCAAGGAAGTGCTCACATATTGTGATGCGGATTGGGGTGGTGATTAAAGAGAGGAGGTCCACCACAGGGTTTGTTTTCATGATCGAAGGTGGAACCATTTCTTGGAGTAGCAAACGACAACCTATAATAACATTGTCCACCACGGAAGCGAAATACATGGCGAACACGGAAGCCATAAAAGAAGCCATATGGATAACAAAATTGTTGATGGATTTAGGATACATGGAAGAAAAAACAAAAATGATGGTGATTCGATGCAACAATCAAGGTGCGATATCATTAACGAAGAATCCCACTCACCACGCACGAACAAACACATTGATGTACAACATCATTTTGTTCGAAGATGAGTTGAAAATGGAGAAGTTCAATTTGAATATTGTCCAACGGAACACATGGTGGCGAATGTCCTTACCAAGGCATTATCGAACGAACGACATCATAAGTTGATAAACATGGTTAGATTAGAAACTTCATAGAGTGGGAGTGTTGGAAATACTATTCGTTTCTAATTCCCAATGTTGATGAATGTGTCAAACATTCATCAAAAGGATGAATAGTATTCACATCCTTGTAGTAATTAGGTTAAGGTTTAGAAGTGGAAACTACTTAGGGCTTGGCGGCGGCTAGGGTTAGGGTTTGGTGGCGACTAGGTTAAGGTTAAGTGATGGCTACTTTAGGGTCAGGAGGATAGTATATAATGGTGTGGTGTTTGAATTGTTTTTCATTATCTCCTTTCATGGTTTTGACTACACATAGATCCTTCAAGCCTTGTTAGATATTGCAAGTAATAGTTTTGTGATTGTAATATTTGAAGCATACAACCTTTGTAATCCTTTTGTTAGTTAATACAATTGTTTCATTTCATGAACTTGAATGTTTCATTTCTTGCTGTTTTCAAATTCTTTCCAATAAATGTGACTCTTAGGCTTCTTTCTTGGCCCGCACCTTCACAAGCCTTTGCCTTGGTCACCAGCCCAAGGCTAAGGTTGCGACAACATGTATTTTTGACTTGAGGCCAAGGGTTTGAATGACAATGGGTATTTTTTGATTAATCAATTTGACTAGAGTGACCAATTTAACAATTGGTCAAATCAAACATTTAATCAAATTATACTTTAAGATACCATTTCATTAAATTGGTTAATGGCCTAAAACTACCCAATCTAGTCAAATTGGCAAATGCCCTAGTAAATAAGGGCACCTATTATATTCAATCAATAGGGCTAATTAAGTAAGCCTAGTCAAAGTGCTTAATGGCTTAGTCAAAAGGGCCAATTACAAATTATAATATTAGTTCGATAGCTTGGGGTTACATTTTGAATATGTTTGACCAATTAGGAAAAATTTGGAAAATGTGAAAGTTAGTTAATCATCATTAAATGAATCATAACCAAATTAATTATGATTGAATTTTATATATATATATATATATATGGTTTATTTACCTATGGTTAAATTGATTGTATTGAATGTGGTTCAACTACCTATGAAAAAAATAATTAAAATAAAAACTAACCATAATTAATTTAACCATGGTCAATTTAATCATGTTAAATTAACCATAATTTTTTAATTGTATATGTTTTAACCATGGTTAGTTTAACCATATTTATTTTAATTATGGCTAGTTTAGCCATAGGTAATTTAACAATTATAAATAATTTAACCATGATCAATTTAATGATAGTTGGTTTAACTTTAGTAAATTTAGTTATGATAATTAGTTTAGCATAATTAATTTAACCAATACTAGTTGGGCCATTGTTGGTTTTTCCATAATGAATTTAACCATGGCAATTATAAGCATAAATAAATGATGTATATTTAATTTTTAAAATATTATTACTATACCCTAATATAATTAACCATAATGAATCGCCCCATAATTAATTTAAAACTATTGTTAATTCAGCCATGGTTGGTTTTGCTATAATTATTTAAACCATTTTGATATTAGCCATAATTATTTCATTCATGTTTATTTAGCCATAATTAATTTTTGCGTAGTTGGTTTTTCCATAAAATATTTATTCATTAGTTAGTTTAGCCATATTAATTTTATTAATGGTTAGTTAGTCAAGTTTATTTACTCATGGTTAGTTTAATCATTTTAAATTTAACCGTGGTTTATTTTGTCATCATTATTTCATTCATGTTTATTTTAGCCATAATTGATTTTCCCATAAAATATTTATTCATTAATTAGTTTAACCATATTAATTTTATTAGTGGTTAGTTTTAATCAAATTTATTTACTCATGGTTAGTTTAACCATTTTTTATTTAGTTATGTTTAAATTTGCCATAATTATTTTAACCATTTTGATTTTAGCCATAATTATTTCATTTATATTTAGTTTAGCAATAATTAATTTATGCATGATTAATTAGCCATAAAATATATATTCATCGGTTAGTTGAACCATATGAACTTTAGTCATAGTTAGTCATTTTTAGTTTAACCATGGTTGGTTTAACAATAAATTATTTATTCTTTAGTTAATTTGGCCATATTTATTTTATTCATGGTTAGTTTAATCATTTATAGTCTACTCACAAAATATTTATTCAATAGTTAATTTGGCCATATTTACTTTACTTATGGTTAGTTTAACCATATTTATTCATTGGTTAACTTGGCCTTATTTACTTTATTCATGATTAGTTTCACCATATTTATTTAGATATGGTTAATTGAACCATAATTAATTCACTTGTTGTTATTTTTTCATAATTATTTTTTATTTTCGTTTGTTTGGTCATTATTAGTTTAATAATCATTAATTTCCCCACAATTATTTTAATTGTGGTTGGTTTAAACATTATTGTACTAATATTAATTTTGCCATAATTAAATTTTCCTAGGTTAAAGTAGCCACCAATTTAACTTATGTAATGTAAGAATGTGGTTAAATAACCTATATGCAATTAACTTATATGTAAGTGTATTTATTATACATACCTACCTATACTCCACATATTTACCTATATTTCAGCCTATAGGTAACCTAATTATATAGGCTAAGGTAGGCCATTTATATACCTATGATAAGTTACTAGTTTTTAAACTAATTATTTACCTAAAATACACTAATGAATGTGTAATTAAATAGTTAAATATTAATTATTACAAACACATTATTGATAATATATAATGAACTAGGTCAAATTTGTAAAAATTATTTATAATTTGGTTGTAATTATTAATTATAACTAAATAACTATAAATTAATTACTACAAAATATTATTTTAACTTAATTAACATACATATTTACCTACCTATTTATTTATTTATTTGTTTATGTATTTTACATAGTTATTTAGGGATAATATTGTGTGAACTAAAAGGTTCTAATGTTGTGTGGACATGAGAATGTTTATGCCTCCCAAAAATTTGTCCCATATTGTTTGTCATCCTTTCCAAATGATGGGCAATATAAATAGATGCACCATAAGCATGTAAAACATAAAAGATATTTAAAAAATGAAGGCCACTTGGGATGAATTGATTGAAAAAATTCAACCTTAAAGGCCAAATTCAAAATGAAATAAGATTTTCCCATGTAAGTCATTTAGGTGTAAACTTAATTTAGATGGTGTACATTTAAGCCTAGTAAAGGTCATAGCTTAAGTCGCCCTAACCTACTTTAAGCTTTTATACCTAATTGTTAGTTATAGGCTCTTAAACCTAGGCCTAAAAGGTTGAATTTTTTAGGTTGTAGGTTGCTAGACATAGGGACCTTAAGATTAGGTATCTAATTTTAGGTCTAACCTAGGTTATTTAAGTTTTATTCACATGGCATAGCCTAGTGGCCAATGTTTAAATGCCATGTGGCATAACTTAAGTGGCCAATGTTTAAATGCCATGCGGTTTAGCTTGGGTGGCCATTGTTTAAATGCCATGTGAAATTTTCATGGTCAAATTGTGTTTGACTAGTCAAAAAATTATTTGATTATTATATTGACTAGTTGAAATGACCAATCAAAAGTACCAGTCAAAATGACTAATCAGAAAGGCCAACTTAGGCTTGGTCAAAAAGTACATGGCCCAATCACAATGAACGTGTTCAAAATGACTTGTCTAAAATGATTAGGAGGTTTTTTTTATGCATGTCCAAAATGTGTTTTTTTTTAATTACCAACATTTATAGTTTAGAAAAAAAAAGAATTTTAATAGTGTAAATACATAATTATCATTCTAGCATTAGTATTGAACCTATGACATATGGTGGTTAGTTCCAACATTCAAATTTTTCTCTTGATGTGTGTTGAAGCTTTTAGCCCCTAAACCCCACCATACACAAATGTAAGCCACATACATACATATCCAACATGTGAGAATTTCAAACATGGGTCCAATAGGTACATAACCTCTAGTGGGTTTTAACATTCAAAATATTATCCTTGTTGGACTAGTGAGGTTTGAATGTGGATCTAGGGTGGATCTAGAGTTTAATTATTTATAAACACAAAACAATATTTGTTATATAAAAATGTAACCCAAGTTGAAATGTCCTATATACCACATGTTACAATTCCAACAAACTATGGGGTTAAGGAAATCAACTCAATATTTACATTAAATTTGCAACGAATTTTAACATTTGGACCTCTTTTGTTCTTTGTTATAGCTTGCAACCCCCCATAAAACCAACAAACACCACCTATAAGCCCTAAACATATACACCATATATACAACAATGGCTCCAATAGGTACATCGCTATGAACTATGGGATTAAGCAAATCAAACCAATCTTAATATTGCATTTATGACATATATATCTAAAATTTGGGGTGAATTTAACTTTTCAAATTCTTCAATATGGCTCCAATAGGTACATAATTATGAACTATGGCAGTAAGTAAATCAAATCAACAATAATATTGAACTTGTGACATATATATACATACTTGTGGTAAGATTTAGCATTCAAATTCCTCTCCCTTTTTGTAGTAAAGTTTAGGTGGATCCAAATTAGTTCTAGAATGTAATTCATGTAAAAGCACAATGGAATTTATATGGGGATGTAAACCTAGGTGCAACCCAAGATAGTTGAAATATCACACCATGTAAGAATTCTTGTGAACTATGAGATTAAGTAAATCAACCCAACATAGAAGTATATGTGCACAATGATTTTCAACACCCAAACTCTTCTTTTGATTTTTGTTAGAGCTTGCAACTAACCAAATCCCACAAAAACCACTTGCAAACAACTACATATAAGATGTAAGCATCATGAATGGTTGTAACAAAGTGCATAGCTATGACATATGGGATCACCAAAAATATACCAAGATATAAGAAACCAAGACTAATATTCAAATTGTTTTTATCAACCTTGTTTAAGATTCATTCAATTTCCTAACTAGAAAACTATTTGATTCTAAAATTGTCAACAATGTGAAGACCAAGATTCAAGACAAAATCTATAAAATTCATTCCTAATACTTTTCAAATTCTACAATTAAAAAACTATTTGAAATATATGGTTGACAATGTCAAGACCAAGATCTAGGATGTTTTGTGAAATTTTATCATGTACATAATTTTGCCTTCAATAAACTATTTCAATAAGATACGATCACCAACCTCAAGGCCAAGACCCAAGACATTTTCTAGTAAATTGATTAATGACACTTATAATCCTATACCTACAAAGCTACTTGAATGAACCATCAAGACTGTCAAGATGAAGATTCAAAACAAAGTTTAGTAAGATTTATACATGGCACTTGTATAATCCTACAAGTTTAGCAACCTATTTGATTCTACCTAATCAACAACATCAATACCAAGATCTAAGATGTTTTATCCATCTTACTTTGAAGTGCATACAAATTTGCCTTAAAACAACTATTTCACTGTGCCATTGACAATGTGAACCTTAAAACCTCAATTACTTGCCAACAAAAACATGGACTATTTTCTTAATGCCCCATTTCATTATCATCCAAATGCAACAAAAAATATGGACATTTTTTTTTCTTGAACATTAGATTCCATATTTAGTGACAATGGTATCTAATCTTTTGTAATATCTATTGGTTTTTTAATGATACATGTGTATAAGAATAAACATATCACAATGATGTAGCAACCATAAAGAATAAAAGTCATGTGGCAACCAAAGTGCTTGTGCATGCTGAAATCTATCATATAAGACAATTTGTTTATTAAATTAACCCAAATTTGAAGACTTCAATGAATATGGCATGAGTGTTAAATTTTGTTTGAGGAAATTTGAGATGCTTTCATATTCATCAAACATGTACTTGTTGTGAAGATCATCATTATACAAAAATTGAAGTTGACATACTTGCTTATTTTACCCCTTTGTTAAAAATGACTAGGTTAACAACTTACAAAACATATGCAAAGTCTAAAAGGTGCAAATTGATAAAGAGAGGTGCGTCCAAATTGTCTAATTATTTGTTAAAAAAAGAACAACAAAAAGAATCGTTGCCTTGATCATGATGATAAGCGCCAAAATAATTGTATTTTAACTTCAAATGGTAACTTGGGTTTTTTGTGGTACATGTTAATATGGTTGCAAATCATTCAATCACAACTTGGTATGGAATTCAAAATCAAGAGTTCCACTCTATGGACAAAAATATTAACATTGCATAACAATAATGAATGACCATACCTACAATTAAAACTTTCATTAAACTCCACATAAAATAGCCCTCATTGTTTCCTTGTAAGTTCCAAAAAGGAACGTGACATATACAAGTTTAGCATACATGCACCTTGATGGATCTATTTGACATCACAATTTTCCAAGATTTGATATTAACTACATGTTATGCCCCATCTCACAATTTTAGCCATCATGAAAAAACCATGGTTTTGAACTCAACTTGGCATTGAAAAGACTCCATAAATCATTGAAGGATTTGTAATCTTGAAGCTTCCAACCCTATGTATACTTAAAGAATATTTATACAATTATTTCTCTATTTGTCTCATTGCATTGAAGGGAGATGAATAGGGTTTGCATAAAAGGAAACAAAGGAGAGGAAAAAATAAAGACACAAGAAATGGATTTTATCATCTTTCAACACCTTGTAAAAATTAAAAAGCAAGATCCTTTGAGGAAAACAAATACCAAAATCTTTGCACACTCCTTAATTCATAAAATTTCAATAGATAGCATTTTCATCAAACCATATGAACGCAAAAAAATTGCACTTTGGATAATGCCACCATTCTTCAAGAATAAGATGAAAGAAGAAAAATCATTTGGCAATGAATAAGAAAAATGCAAAATTAAACTGCCTTCATAATCCTTCATGTGATCCACCAAATTATGTCTGAAACTCTCAAGGTAGATGACCATATGAAGGATCATGCAAAATTCTCCCTCCCCCCCACATGAACCTACATAAAACTCATCATTAAAATTATTTTGAAAACTTGTGAATCCGTTATTGGAATTTATTGTTTTTATTATATGGATAATAGAATGTTGGAGATATTATACATGGATTAAACCACCAAAAGAATCCAAGTTTTTCATTTGTTAAGCTTATTTTTTATCTTCATTAAATTTGTGTGCTATGGGCATCATCTCTTATACAAAAGTATTGGGATGTAGTCAAATAAACAAGTGAGGAATATGCACTTATTCATAAACTATTTTGGAATGTAATTTTGTTCATTTTCAAACTTAGTATCATGAGTGACATTTAATAAAGGACATTAATGAGGGCTATGCGTACATGTATGCACACAATTTGGCAAGTAATTCATTTGTGTTAGTTCAATTAAAAATCTATCCAAAACAAAAGTGGAGCTTATAATAAACTCAAAACATTTCAAAATTATTATCAAAATTGACTATTTAGGCCAACCAAAACAATCACATGGCCTTTTGAATGGCTAGCCATTCAAATGTCATGGGTCTTTGTAATACAATTTGAGGTGATGGATTTTTTTAAGGAAATATTTGTAACATGAAAAATATAAAACTTTAATATTAAAAAAATTCTCAAAAGTAACATTGGGTCAAAATACTATCTTCATAATTTCACAACTCATTTTGGAGCTTATTTATCACATGCAAATCTTCCCTCATCAATCTTCATGAATCTTAATGAAATTATACATATGGTTAAATTAAAATTTTGCAATTTTCTTTGAAATTGTGTTGAAATGTTTCACCCTTTAGGTAAAAAACTAAAGCCTTACATGTGGCTTAATTTGGCATGTTCTTGACTATTGTTGTTCATTCCAAAGCCACATATTGCCCATCCTTAGGTGACCCTATTTGATCAGGAGACACCAAGGGTTTCCTTAAGGATAAATGAGTCTTTAGAGAATGTCCTGATGTCAATTATGAGAAATGAAAAGGTTTTTTACTACTGAGAAAAAGGTGTTAAAGAGAGACTATAAACGTTTGCTAATGCCATTTTCTTTCTGCCAAGTTTCACAAACGTTTGGAGCTTGAAAGAATCTTTGCTGAATTTTTTCCTTTTGACTAGGTTGATTCAGGTTGTTGTTCTAATTTATTCCTTATAAATTTTGCTGACCACATCTTCAAAAACTTATTCAACAAATATTTCGTTTGTAGTTAGGCATCTAAATAACACATGCATCATGATACCTCTACATGATATCGTCCAATTTCCTAAATGTTTGCTGAATTAATCTCTATTATTTGAATAAGTGATGTATGATTTAAAATCTCATAAAATATTTTATAGGTGCATTCAAATTTGGTATTTGTTTATTGCAATGATCAATGCTAAATGTGATTAGATATTACACCAAATACCACAATAACAATTTTTTGTATTGCAAAATTATCTATGCAAAGAACTCAATCATAGAAGTTATCAATTAATTACATATTGGATTATCTTATACATGAATTTCATATTGGTCCAACATTATAAAATAACATGATTGTTTGTTCATTCAAAACTTTGTTGATTTTATTTATCATGAAATCTACCAAAACCTTTCAAAATGCTAGGAAACATTCAGCTTTCACTATTGTAGAGTTTGTCATAATGGAAATATCTTAGTTCAAACAATTTTTTATATGAGTGGCCAATTCTCATGTATAGCCTACTTTTGAGTAAATATGTACTTGATTTGGGGTTATGGAGGGAGACATCTACTCAATTTCATAAAATTCGACCCAAGTTTATAGAACATGTGGGATCAATTTAAGGCATGTTCTTTTCAATTTCATTGGGGCATGGGTTTAAAATGGCATACTTGTATGTTATTTCAAAGTTTATAATCTAAATTGTCATATTTGTATGTATGATTCCACTTTGCACTAACTTTTGAAGTATGACATTGGTTTTCGCTTACAACCATCAAAGTACACTACTTCAATGTGTACCAAAATTAGACTCAAATAAAATTCAAAAATCATTTTCCCATTGTCCATTTTGGCACCCTTACTACTAACTTTATGATGCCATCCACAACAGTTGTGATGCACTAATTGTGGATGCACAAGTTGCATTTGCTACAATTGGTTTATGCATCAATTCTTGCCATTTTCAATTGTGCATATATTTCCAAAGCATCTTAACTTGTACATAAACATTAAGTGCACATTTGTTGTATTGTGTGTTTGATGTTTGGAATCCATAAACATCAGTTTGTGTGTGTCATTGCACATATAAGTACAAATCAATGACATGTATACTTACATAATTGACCTTGGTTTATGTAAACCTAATGTGGTTTACATTCACCACCATATTCTTTCAACACTAAAAAATTATGTCTTGAATTTTATTCCTCATATTATCACAATTGAATTGTGGATGAATATACATGTTATTGTAGGGAATAACGCAATAAGGATTACCATCGATAATAAGAAGAGTTTTGGTGTTATTAAGGAGCCATGTATGTGTTGAAGAGAGATGGTAGGCAAGAATCAGTGCATTTTGACAAAATCACTGCTCGTCTCAAGAGGTTGAGTTATGGTTCAAACCCGGAACATTGTGACCCTGTGCTCGTGGCACAAAAGGTGTGCATGGGGGTTTACAAGGGGATTACAACTAGCCAATTAGATGAATTGGCTGCTGAAACTGCTGCGGCCATGACTGCCAGTCATCCGGATTATGCTATTGTAAGCATTTTAAAAATATTTGAATGTAACATAAATTTACTTGTAGTTTCCTTTCTTGTTCACACTAATTTTTATGCATTTTTTCTTTACAGTTAGCAGCTAGGATCGCTGTTTCCAACTTGCACAAAAATACAAAAAAATCTTTTTCTGAAACGTAAGTGTTTTCACACATGTTACAAATTCCTTTGAACCTTTGATGTGGGTGAAATGAAAAAGTGTGCTTTCCTATGCATCAACCAATATCATTTTATCTTAAAGCTAATGATTGATGCTTTGTTTGTGTGGCACCCCTAATTTTGTTTTATTATAAATTTGTAGGATCAAAGACATGTATTTTCATGTGAATGAGAAAACAAACCAAAAAGCACCCTTGATATCAGATGATGTATATGAAATTATATTAAAGGTGTGGAAAATTGACATTCTTACTTTTAGGTGCTACTTCATTTTCTTTTGTGGTGGGTAAAAATGTATAAGTTGGATGAAAATGATAACACAAAAAAGTTAAGTTTGAAGATGGCGATGCAAGTGGTATCTATTAATGATATGTGTCACTTTGTGCAGAATGCAGCACGATTGGATAGTGACATCATTTATGATAGGGATTTTGACTATGATTACTTTGGGTTTAAGACGTTGGAGAGGTCTTATTTGCTAAAAGTCAATGGAAGAGTTGTAGAAAGACCTCAACACATGCTCATGAGAGTTGCTGTAGGCATTCACAAGGCTGATATTGATTCTGTGTTGAAGACTTATCATACAATGTCACAACGATGGTTCACTCATGCCTCCCCTACTCTTTTCAATGCTGGAACTCCAAGACCTCAAGTAAGTATGCCCTTTTATACCAAAATGCTCAAGTCATAATGTTACAACCTCATAATCCAATACGTTCTATCCTTTTGGAAAAGTAAACCATTATAGGAAATCTCTAATGACATTTTTGGGTTGGGCATTCCAGCTCAGCAGTTGTTTTCTTGTTTGCATGAAAGAAGATAGCATTGAGGGCATATATGACACTCTTAAAGAATGTGCGGTGATCAGCAAGTCAGCTGGAGGCATTGGAATATCATTACACTGCATTCGTGCCAATAGTAGTTACATTCGAGGAACTAATGGGACATCTAATGGTATTGTGCCAATGCTTCGAGTGTTCAATGATACAGCTCGGTTTGTTGACCAAGGTGGTGGCAAGAGGAGGGGTAAGAGCCTTTTACTATGATGTTATAATATAACTACTTTGTCTCAAGTTTTTTTTTAAAAAATTAAAAGAATTTATTGTGCACTTATTCCATACATTGCCATAGAACTAATTGGAAGTTGGATATGGTTGATGTAGGTGCTTTTGCTGTATATTTGGAACCGTGGCATGCTGATGTTTTTGATTGGTTGGACATGAGGAAGAACCATGGCAAGGTATTTTGTTCACACAAACTTTTAGTTTAGGAAAACTCATGGAAATGATGTTAATTCCTCCCCTAAATCCCAAGATTTCAATCCTAGCTTCATTTCAATCACACAACTCATTAATATTATGCATTAATTTATAAGTGTAAGCTCATATTTTTCACAGGAAGAATGTAGAGCTCGAGATTTGTTTTATGGATTATGGATTCCAGATCTTTTCATGCGTCGAGTCCAAGAGAATGGGACTTGGTCTCTTTTTTGTCCAAATGAAGCCCCTGGGTTAGCAGATTGTTGGGGAGAAGAGTTTGAAAAACTTTACACAAAGTATGAAATTGAGGTAACATCCTTTACTTCAATTATTAGTATGCATTAATTCAAATCATGTGGGAAGATGATATTCCATTTTGTTGCTTCCTTCAATGGTTTTGGATCATGGGTTTTTTCCTTTTTTGCAGAACAAGGCTAAGAAGGTAGTGCAAGCACAAAAGCTTTGGTTTGCAATGTTGGAAGCCCAAATTGAAACAGGAAATCCTTACATATTATTCAAGGTCATTTTTCATTTCTTCCCATCATTTTCTTTTTTATTATAAAACATTCAATTCTTGACATCATTATAATGGAATTTGGGGATTGGCATCAGGACGCATGCAATAGGAAGAGCAATCAACAAAACTTGGGAACAATAAAGTCTTCAAACCTTTGCACAGAGATTGTGGAATTCACAAGTCCTGAAGAAACTGCAGTTTGCAACTTAGCTTCTTTAGCACTTCCTCGATTTGTCCGTGAAAAGGTGTGAACAGTGCTTTTGAATTAGTATACATAGATGTTATTGATCTTTTGCAACATTCATGGGCACCATCCTAAACAACATAAGTTGGCCATAAAATTATTACCATTGACTTTCAACTATGAGGGAATGGCAATAGATGAACTATTATTGTGTAACTTTTAATATCATTTGTTTGGTAAACAGGGTGTGCCTCTTGAATCTCACCCGACAAAGTTGATGGGAAGCAAAGGTTGCAAGAATCGTTTTTTTGACTTTGAGAAGCTTGGAGAGGTAAAATTTGAAATATGCATTGAAGTGTTAAAATATTTTATGCTTTGCTGTTCATAGTTTCAAATTTTAATTGAAATTAATATTTCATTCAAATTGTGCAGATCACAACATTAGTGACTCGCAACCTCAATAGAATCATTGATGTAAATTACTATCCAGTTGAGACTGCCAAACGATCAAATTTGAGGCATAGGCCAATTGGGATTGGAGTCCAAGGATTAGCTGATGCATTTATTTTGCTTGGGATGCCATTTGATTCCGATGAGGTTAGTATTGTTTTCACATATAAATAACTTAAAGGACATGAAGTGTTGTAGGTTTATAACATTATTGTGATCATAAGTATTTCAATTCTTATTAAATGTTAGTATATACTATGCATGTGGGTGGCTCAAAGGCCTTTGTAATCACTTGTAGGCCCAAAAACTAAATAAAGAAATATTTGAAACGATATACTTTCATGCTCTCAACACTTCAGCAGACTTGGCAGCAGAGGAAGGTGTTTATGAAACTTATCCTGGATGTCCAATAAGCAAGGTAATTTCCATGTTATATGGAATCCTTTTTATGCAAACTTTTTTTAATTACTACATAACAAGAATTTGTATATGAGACTTGTGACTTTAACCAAGTGATTACCATACAAAATACGAAGTTTTAACATTTCCAATTCTAAACATGGGTGACAAACCAAGAAATAAAATCCATAACTATGTAAAACTCACCTTTGAAAGGTCAAGCAATTATCATTTTTCATTGAGGTGCACATTAACCAAAGATGGTATGAAAAAATTTACATTTATTTTGAAAGTATGACCATTTTGATGAAAAATGAAAGGAGTTCAATTTAGACAAGGTTTGGCTTGCATAATCTGTAAAACGACCTTGCCTTTGGGTCCTCTTTTCACCCTTTACTTCTTATTTCATCTTCAAACCTTGTTATCCACAGATTGTAAGAATATTATTCAATTAATGGTGAAATTATATATTTTAATATCTAATACATGAGATTTAAAATAATTATGACAACAATGAAGGTGTACATGAAAAAAAGAATAGGGTGAAATTCAAAACCACAAAATTTAGTGGTAATATGAATTTCACCTTGTCTTCACTTGTTTTAATGCAATGTATTTTTCTATTGTTTTTTTTTCTAATATCATCCCCTTACTAACCAAACTCAAGGTATTGATATTGTGTTTCCTTCATTTTATAGGTAAAATAGATTATGTGTTTGTACATTTATGGTAAATTGTATGTAGGGTATCTTGCAACCCGATATGTGGAAAGTTGTGCCATCAGATCGTTGGGATTGGCCAGCATTACGACACAAAATAGCAAAAAATGGTGTTAGAAACTCCCTTTTGTTGGCTCCCATGCCTACAGCATCAACGAGTCAAATTTTGGGCAACAATGAATGTTTTGAACCATACACATCCAACATCTATAATCGACGTGTATTAAGGTGAAAATTCTTGGACAGTTTTGAAAGTTGAAAACACAATTTGGTGCACAATCCATTCAATAATAATCATTATTTTCAAAACTTGTTCATGTTTAAAACTCATATAATTTGTCTTGCTGTTCCAGTGGTGAATTTGTTGTGGTGAACAAGCATTTGCTTAATGACTTGACAATAGCGGGCATTTGGAACATGGAGCTAAAAAATCAAATAATTTATTACAATGGTTCAATCCAGTTGATCGAAGGCATTCCTGAAGATATTAAAAATATCTATAGGTTTTCCCAATTCACAAACAAATTTTTGAAATGTTAAGATTCAAATTTCTGGATGGATAATTTAACATGTGAAAATAATGCCTATTATTTCATAGATTATATTTGCCACTCACAAGCATTGTTTTGACTGAAAAAATAGAACCGTATGGGAGATTAAGCAAAGGTCATTAGTGGATATGGCTGCTGAACGAGGAGCATTCATTGATCAAAGCCAAAGCCTCAACATTCATATGGATCAACCCAATTTTGGCAAATTAACATCTCTTCACTTCTACACGTGGTCAAAGGTGCAACCTTTTGATATAATTACCTACAATATTTCATTAATTTATATCTTTCAAGATTGCAACTAGTTTCAATGAATTGATCAAAATCTGATCAAAATTTTGACATTAACCATATACTTCATTCAACTTCAATTTAACTTAATGTTAATTTTTGATTCGTCAACATCAATTGATCCTTTGGCTGCTCATTTTTGTATGGTAATAGGGTCTTAAGACTGGAATGTATTACTTGCGATCACGTGCCGCAATTGAAGCCATCAAATTCACTACTGATGTCACCACTACAAAGGTGGCATTTATCCTTTAGAATATGCATAGTTTTGTATCACAAGACCTCCTTGCATTTGCATAATTAAAGTCATCCGAAGTGGCACAAGGTGGAGTTCATGGAATATGGTTCATACATGTCATTTATGGTGTGAATTGTTTGATTGGGTTGCAGAATAAACCACCAAACACAACAACAACTGTCATAGAAACCTTGGAGGTTAAAATGGCACAAGTGGTGTGTTCAATTGAGAGCAAAGAGGAGTGTGTATCATGTGGGAGTTGATTATTGACAAGTTTGCGAAGTTTTCATGTTAAAATAAAAGTGTATATGTTATTTATTAGTTGCAACAATTTATGTATTTTCTTAGGTGAATGAAGTTTTCATTAAAAACCATGCCAAAAAAAAATCCATTTGGATCCACAAACATAGAGAAAGTGGTATCTTTCAAATATATGGAACATTAATGCATTAAGATGTTCAACGAGGCACTATTTCCACAAAAAGAAACCCATACCATGGTTTTAAAGTATTATGTATAGTGTTTTCTATATGCATTCCTTTCCTCCACATAAATTGTGGTGTGTTAGTAAAAATTATAGTTGTATGATACATTTGGTAACCTACATTTCCCATAGGTTATTCATATTTCATTTTATAACCTTATATAATGCATGACATAATAAGGTGATATGCAACATTATACACATGCACACATTGTAAACACATGCATAACACATAACCATTGTGGATGAACCACATAATTTATTCCTTAGTGAACAATTATTTATTTAACTCATGTGAACATTCAACAAATATTGCACTCGAAATCAAAGAAAAATGCACATAGTTTGAAAATTCTGAACAAATGTATCATTATTAAAAAAAAAAGTTTTCTTTCTATTGTTTTATTGCAAGTTAACCTTCAAACATGCCTTGTTGAAGATTTTCAAATTTTTCTTTGTTGATTTTTATATGGCCTATTTTATTCATGCATGTATATTGTAGAAATATTAATTATAAGTTTATGTTGTAATTTGTTTTGTTTATATGAAGTTTTAATTCTATAAAATGGGAATAGTTCATACATTTCAAAACTTATTTAACATTTTATCATTTTTTCTCATTCAAAGTAGTTAAGTAACACAAGAGTATAACATCAAAAGTTGATCACAAACTTGTAATCCCCAACTAGCATTCGTGATTGGTTATACCAGTCTTGTCATTGTTTGGTACTAGGACCAGTTCTAGTCACCCTTTTCTTATATTTGCCAAATTATGCCAATAGATGAAAATAAGATTCAACAATTCACAGATGAAGTGATTTTGTAGATTATCAATTGCCAAAATTGAGAGAAAATAGTGAAATTCATTAGATTTTTATATTTGGTTTTGAATGTGTAGCCAAAAATATAGAAGGATGATCAAAGATTTGTATTTCATGTATGTGTAAATTTTGCTAAATCTTTTTAGGGGTGATCACCACTCTGGCTGCACAAAAGAGTTATTAAAAACAATGACATACTAATCTATATACCAGGGTTCAAATTGGTACCCACCTAACATTGATCACTAGTTTTGAGCGGTTCTTTGCTTGTGTGAAGAACCTTCAAATCTGGTTCTAAAAAAATCAATTAGAATTGTCTCAATTCTTGTTTGGATTCCACACATCAATGCTGAGAATCTGATTTTGGGTCAAGTTGTCCAGAAAAATAAAATTTGTTTCCATTTTTGAAAATCAGTGTCCATTTGGATCTAGTTTTTACTTGCCCGAGCTCGAACTGGCAGTTAACTATTGGCAGCTATTGTTCGGTTCTAGTCACTTTTTTATTTTCAGAAAATGTATCTTGGCGGGGGAGGGGCGCCGTCCGTGGGACCTGAACCATGGGACCTCGTTCGCAGGGCTACGTGGGCGCATTTCGTGCGGGCAGAAATGAGATGCTTGCACGCTGCTTTGCTACCTCCCCGAACCAGGTTCTCGCTTCGCTACGTAAAGCGTCGGAACGGAACCATTAGGTTGCCGCTACTCTCTGCTCTGGCACCACCCTTTGCTCTCTCTCTCGCGCGCGCGCCTTCACCACAGCAGCTGCCAGATCGGGACTCCGGGATCCTAGCCTGAGCCAAGGAGAATATTTGGAAGCAGCAATGGATCAGCAAGCAGTGCACATGTTCACGAGCATCACAGGCAGTAGTGACGCCGTGGCCGCTCAGAAGCTTGAGGTATAAGCAAACTTCTCGTCTTCTCTCTATCTGTCTCGGTGCTGATATGTTGAGTGAAAGAAATCCTGTTACCGGAAAGTATTCATTTCCACAGTCCGATTCCTTTGTGAGTTTGTTATGGCTTTTTTGTCGCTGCGGCAAGATCGTAGGAGAGAAAATTGGGGAAGTGGAGAATGAATTGTGTGGAGCAAAGCGGTAGCAATTACTTCCTACATGGAATGGACTGTACACTCCAGCGTTTTTATTCTTCCTTAGCATTGATCGGGTCAAAGAAGCTGAATCGTACACGTCAAGGCATTGCCTACCGGGGACTATGTGATTTACAGATATTGTTGATCGCATGTAGTGTCAGGGTCCCGTGATAGAGAAAAATAATTCTTTGTACTTACAGCGGTCACGTAAACTGTTTCGTGGAGTTTTTTTTCTGTAAGGATGCTCTCCGTCCATTTAACGATGGTAGTATAGTACGTCGTGGTTGCTAGAGGTGATATTAGGGTTAGATGCCCTTTGCCCTCTTCAGTTCGATGAACTTTGTGGTGACTCGTGCACAATTCTTCAGATTTACAACAACCTATTGTTGTGGTTATCTTTCATTACAACAGGTTTGACCAGAAAAACCTGCATTTATGCTTTGAATCGGCTGAAGGTTCTGTTGGTGATGTTTTGTTGAGTCCTTGGACCTTCAAGGATACCTTGTCATGTCAAGTACCTTGGCAGATGTTTCTCTGAAGGTATGGGTTCAAGATTTCGGGTTGTGTTTCAAGGCCAACATAGCTGGTGTGTGTGATATGGGGCAGGAACATGGAGGAGATCTAAACTCAGCCCTAGACGCATACTATAACATGTACAACACTCTTGGAGCCTTGTAGTTTAGCATCTCCTCTTGAATCTCATCTTGTGTTGCATGGTTTTCCTGTTTCCTCTCCAGACAAAGCTTTTCTCACTTTTGGAATCATTTTTCTGTTATTTTTGGCTTATTCTTTCTTCATGTCTTGCTGTGTTTGGCCTGAATATTTGTATTCTTGCTGGCCTCAAAGATGTGATAATTCAAAATTGGTTTATGAAGGCCCCAACATAATGAAGAGCCAGACAGACGGCAGTGGATGGATGAGGATGCACCAATTTCATTGCAACAGCTGGTGCAGCCACAGGCCCCTTTCAGTGTCTTACCTGTACACCCAACTAGGGCAGTGCCTGAGTCAACCTTAGAACGTTTTGGTGAACAAAGTTCATTTCTGCACACAAGTACACTGCCACAAGTCTCATCTCCACAAGAAACCAGGAATGTACCAATTGAATGGCATGATCTACAGGATGAGGGCTTGGGTCCTCAACAATTACATAACACTTCTGGCGTAAGAATTGAGGAACTTCCAGCCTCTGATTCAACTGAGGATTTCCTTGCCACAACTTCATTGTTCAGGCCCTTGACAGATTCAACCACACCTAACATTGGTCAATTTCCATATGTAAATTATGAAGATATGGATGAAACTTCTATCAGAGAGGTCTCAGGGATGACAAATGAGGAAAATCGTTTCCATGATGAAATGCTTCATGCAGCTATTGAAGCCTCCAAAAGGGAAGTTGAGATAGCTAATCAAAGAGGAAGAGGAGAATTTATGCAGGTCAGTGCTGTCCAAGTGGACTGGGTTGGTTATACCTCCTAAGTATCTGAAGTATTGGGTTTTCATCTCACTTGTTCCTGAATAATTGTGTGACTGTTAAGCTTGGCTGAGAATTAGTGAATTCTGTAATGCAGGAAGGTATGCAAGTTGGGGACAACCTAAGTTTGCAGGGGGCTGCAGAAGAAGATGATATTGCTCGCGCAATTTCAGATTCACTGAAAGTATGTTTTCAACCTGTGTTGAATGCCTTATGGGAAACTCTATTTTAGCAGGAACCACAGTACTATAGTCCTGTATAACTACCTTTGGTGTTGCAATTGAAATAGTGTCTTCCTGCATGAGTGTGGGAAGGGAAAGGAAGGTGTTGATTGGAAGCTGGGCTTGACTTGACAGACAGCTGAGGAAGAGAAGGCATTGCGTGAACTTGGGGAAGCTTCAGGCCCATTTTTCATGGAAGAGATTGAAGACATTCATAGTGGTCCCCAGCAGAGCGGTTACTTAAGAGATCTGTGCATATCTGCTTCACCTCTGTCATCTCCTCTATCTGTAGTTTCTTGTTCATAGCCTAAGCTTAGACTGATATTTAAACTCAACAGTACCTTAATCTGCCAATTGCCCTCCTGAAGGTGATCTGTATGCCTGTTGCCTTTTCATGGCCATGGTTGCTTATTAAAGTACTTTCTTGTTTGCCTTCAGGACTGGTCATGGACAGGCGATAGTGCTGGACAACAATGTTCCAAAAGCAGGAGTTGGAGTTGTGCATGAAGGTCCTTTAGGGATACATGGACAGCAAGCAAATGAATCCAAGAGAATAGAGGACAGGGATGCAAGTATTCTGGCAGACAGGAGGCTTCAGGAGGAGCTTGAAGACCTTAATGAAAATGAGCAACCTTTGCTTCGGCGTCCCCTGAGACGCTCCAGCATTATCCCTGGGTCTTCAGGCTTGGCTGCTCTTCCAGCACTTTCTGTCATAGAGTCATTGCCTGCCAGGCTTCAGCAGTCCAGTGAACATAATGAGGATTCTGTCAGCATACAAAATGCTGCTGCTTCTGCTGCTGCCACAGGTCTTACACAGCAAAATGGTGAATCTTTTCCAGATGAGGTACAGTGTTCTAGACCACACAAGAATTTTATTCTGAGAAGCAGAAAGGACTTAAGCAGATGATGGTCTGGCAGTGGCCCTGCAATTCTGTGCATGCACTATCAAGTTTCATGATTTACTCAAGTCTTGTGTTTTGATTGAGACATAGTGGGATGCCTTCCTCTCCTGTTCTCCTTGATGCCTGAGTGTTATAGTTGTTGAAATTGGAGGACGCAAATCTAGTGTTGTGGCATGATGTTTACCTTCAAAGTCCTATCATGGGGTTTTCCCTGCAATCTTATAGATATGTTTTCCAGTGGCAAAAGCCGGTGCACTGTATCCAAGAAGTCATCAATTGTGTGTGTGAAATATATATTCTGGGGGGAGGAAGCCCTAACCACTATCCTCTCTGTGCCTTAGGGTTAGATGCATGCTTGCACAGGGGAATCCACATGGATATGAAACTTACCCTCACAAGATTGTTGCCCTGGAATGAGAATACTATTTTTATTAGCTATGTCTCTTGAGTGCTATCCAAAATTACAACTGCTTCCAGAAATGGAACAGTAACTCAGGGTGCAGATTTTGTCATAACTGTTTGCCCAAAATTTTGAGCAGATTATGATACACACACTTTCAGGAGCTGATGATGTTAGTGGCAAGTAATGGCAGCTAGTCACTGCCCTTTGTGATGAAGGTGATGGAATGATACTTTGCAGGGTTATGACTGCACTCCTTTATGTCATGTTCGTTTTGGTTTGGTGGCAACTGATGCCTTTGAAGTGTTATCATGGAGTTTTTTCTGTGATCTCATAGATGCATGACATGTCCAAAGTGGAAGATTTGGTATCTGGTGCCATACATTGGTCCTATGAGAGGTCCTTGCTGGCTTTCTAGCTATGTGAAGGTGACCAATGTTCTAGACAATGTGTGCAAATGGTACATTAGTCATCAGTGTTCTGAAGTGTACAAGGTGAAATTGTGCCAGATCCACAGCACTTCTCTCTAATCCTTTCTGGGTTTGTGTGGATTTGTACCTCAAATGATGCTTCTTTGTCTTTAATGTCATATCACTGCCGAGCTAGCAGACATGACCAAGTCATTCAGTTGTAGTGTTTGTGTGCTGTGGTGTGTGTGATTTGCAAATATTTTCCCTGTTACTTTTGCAAGTTTCTTTGTTCTGACATTCATTGATTCCTTTGGATGACAGTGGGGAGGAATATCTTCAGAGGAGCATGATGAAGCAATAATGCTGGAAGCAGCTCTCTTTGGTGGGCTGCCAAGATTTGGTTCATCAGATGTAAGACTGCCGTTTCAACCTCATCAGTCTGATGATGGGGTCATAAATGCTGATACTTCCAATTGTTTTGACATATTTGATACAGGTCGCCCATTCCAATTGCCTCCATCCCCATCAGTGGTGGAGCAACGTCGCTTACGGGAGGAGCAGGTTAGTTGCCTCAGTTTTTCTTTAGATACTTGTGAATGTGCAAATTGATTATGAGTTGGTATCTTCTCTACATGTGCCTTCTGTTGTTTGCTGCTGATGTGATTAGACTTGTGCTTTCAGTGTTTGAGAAATGTGGATGATCATTATGTTTAGGCTGTGAGTGATATTCTCTGATGAGCAAGTTTTCAGTACGCTGGTGAGAGTTTTGGCAGCTAGAGCATTTTAGCCCTGTAGCCCAGTTCTGGATTGTTGAAATGTCAGCAAACAGGTATTTAGTTGTTACCATACTGCAGGCTTATTTTACAGGGTGCATTTGGCATTGGTGTGCAATTTTTTTTCATCAGTTGGTTTGTATTGATCAACTTGAGTTTGCAGAAATGCAAGGCACCATAAGGTAGATGCTGATTATTTAGCTGTTGTAACAGGACAATGCATATTCAGAGTCACTGGCACTAGACCGCCAAAAGGAGATAATTGCTTTGCAGGAGGCAGAAGCACTCCACAGAAAGGAGGAGGATGAAGCTGCTGCCCGACATGCCCTGGATTACCTTCAGCAAGAAGAGCAGCTAAAGCTTCAGGGGGCTGCTGAGGTTGCTCCATTGCCATTCTGGTCCAATGCTGCAGAACTTCTCTATTATTTTAATTGGACAGATAGGCATAGTTCATATTGTCTGCATTAGCCTCATCATTCAGGACATTGCAGACTAGTTTGTATTATGAGCAAGAGAGAGTGCAGCATTAATATCCTTCAGTTTCTGTAACCTTTTAGACTTTATGACATGGACCCACTGAGCATACAGTTCTCCAAATTATCAATCGTGGAAGTCCTCTGAGTGGGTTGATCTCAGGAATTGGAGAGACAGTTAGCAACCAAGAGGGCATCACTTCCAGACGAACCTGCCCCTGAGGATGAAAATGCTGTGAAATTGGTGGTGCGCATGCCTGACAACACTCGCAGAGACCGCCGGTTTCACAAGTCTGACAAGCTTCAGGTATTCTGACTGGAGTTTCAGGTTGCTTTATGACTGCTTTCAGATCCTGTAGAGCATCTATGAGATCTTGATTTTAACAGATGTGAGAGATTGCAATTACCATGTTGGTGTCTTTTCATACAGTTCTTTTCTCAACAATGCATTTGTTTCAGTATGCTAATGGGCTTTGTGTGCACTTGCAGTCTGTGTTTGATTTCATTGATGTTTTGGAAGATGTCAAACCTGGAACCTATAGATTGGTAAGCATGGAAGCTCCCTTCAGGTTGTGACATGACTAGTCTGAAGGTCAAGGACAGCTTTCTGTAAGAAGTCTGTTTGGTTCATGTCATTATTTGCAAATATTGTATTTATCATTTGTCTTTTTCTCTCATGCATGAAATCTGGACAGGAAAAATGGTGTGACTTGCTGAGTACAGAGCTATTGTGAAAGTAACATATAATCATAAAGCTGGGCTAATCTTGCAACATTGATTGGATGATGGGGTCAGATTATGGCTCCTCGGCGTGTTTTCACTGACAAAGAGCATGAGTCTTCATTGCAAAGTCTTGGCCTTACAAGTAAGTCACTTTTGAATTTTGAACTGATTGCATGAAGACATTGTTACCCTTCGACTCAATCAACTAAACATACTCCATTCCTGCCGTAGTTGAGATCTTGGCTCTGAAACCACAAAAGTGGCTTAGTTCTTTGGATGTGCTTCTGCCTGAAAAACTCTAAAAATAGCAAGGAATAATTTACCAAAATGTAGGGTCCCAACATACATATGCATTTTGGTATTTCAAACAAGTCTAAGTGTCAGATTCCAATGGGAAATGCTACTTATGTAGACAGATGGTTTTGAAATAGCATGGCTGGACTTTCGAGCATTATACCTGAAAAATGGTGAATTTGCACAAAAGAAATCTAATGGCACCAGATATGGCACTTTCAAACATATGAATTGTGGTATTTGAAATAAGTCTTGTAAGCAGCCAAAGTCGAGGTTCTAAAGCTTCTAGTTTACATAGATGGCTATGGTAGCTAGAATAATTCCCTCAAAGATCCCAGATTTATGTCTGATGGTGTAACATCTGGCATCTCCTCATTAACAGTAATCACCTGAAAACAATCTGATGATGTAACATATGGTCTTTTATTAACTCTTAAAGTAGCCATGGGAAGAGGTGAACTTGTGTAGTATATGCTTCAAGCCAATCTTATCTTTTAAACTGAGTGCTGTGAGAAGTAATTGTGACCAGATCTTGGTTGAAGACATCTTCAATATCAGTTACAGAGATTGGTATGCTCACATTTAAGCCTACTCTAGTTATGTGAACATCATAGGTATGTTCAGTATACCATGATGAAATTAACACAAGGAACATACATATAAGAGTTCAAGCCCCGTTGAGCCATGTGAAGATCAGTCAACTTTTTTTGCTTTTATATGTTTTCCTTCAACAGAAGCAGCTTGTATCTCTACATGCTTTGGGACAGTGGAATGTTGGGATGAGTGTTGGACATGTCACAGTACCTCAATTGGAATCCATCAGCACTAGGATCTTTGTCTGATAGCTCAACATAACTCATTCTAGTGATCTTGATGGGTTCTTTATGGATATTCATTCATAAAGAGCTTACATTATTTGGTTATTGATGTGGGTCCCTATTCCCTACCCAGTTCTGCATCCATATATTAAGATAGGTGTTTGTTTTGTTTGTGAACATGTCTTAACACTCCTGAACCATGCGGCTCCTCATTTTGCATTTGGTACTGTTGAAAAGCCCTTGACTAGGCTGTGTGCATAGTGATTGTTTCGTAATTTTTGGACCAACAGAGCAAAAGTTGTGGAATTTATAAATTTTTTGTCATTGGAAATTGATTTAAAATTATAAATTTAGTTTTTCAATTAATCAATGCTTCTCAATCAATTTGTCTTCTTGTTTGCCCTTTCTTGTATCAAGCTTCAACACTTGATAACAATGCCATTGGTGTCCACAATTGGGCCAAAACGATTTTGTCACAATTGAGTTTTAAAAAAAGGTCATTTCTCTCAGTTTTAATGAGGTTTTTTGGAAAGTTGTACCCCTTCTAGCTTTGAAAATGATATCAGTTGGGCAATGACCACAAGGGTTCATTAGTTGTATATGAGATTAGGTGTTTTACAGGATGGCCCTGCCATATGTATAATTCCATCAATGGGTGTGCATGGGATAAATACCTGATAAATAATTATGATATTTGTCTCAATTCATTGCATGGTCCCCACAAAGAAAGTGTCACTGTATCTAGACACTGAAGACCTCCAGAGTCTCTAGGTGATGAGAAAGGAACTCATATCTTGAAGTTGGTGAAGGATCTCTTTGTGATGACCAAGTGCAAAGACTCACTTCAGCCATGCCACAGCATCAGTCTCAGCATGAACAGCTCAAGCCTCTTTGCAATTTGAGTTCTGCATTCCATCAGTGCAGGATCTTTGTCCAGCAGTTGAGACAGTTGCTTTCCCTGCATTGATCAGTTCATCAATCAGTATCTTTGGCAAGTGTCCAGTGATATCATATCTAAAATATCTACATGCCTCTCTCTCAAGGAGATAAAACATGACAATATTCACGGTCAAGGTAAACCCCCCACAAGAATTAAAAACAACCTTCAGGACAAGAAACCACAGTAAGACTGGAAAAATGGTGTCACTCTCACGTCCCAACTTGGGCATAGAAATGTTCAAGGAGAGACTGCTTTGCCCCCCCCAATTTGACACTTTTGGAAGAGAGTTTCTCAGCAGGTCACGGACCACATTCACATATGCAGACACATTTGAGCCTGCCAGAACATCCAAGCACCCTCATAACTACCATTTCAATACAATAAAGGATCTGACTTTGCTGTTGCTGCAAGAAACAAATCTCCTGATTTTTAATGAAATGTGAAAGAGTTAAGCTCACCAATTCTCCGCAAAATACAATCAGTGTAACGGTCCATTGTGGAAGCACCTGGATTTCCTCCCTTCTCCACTTCTTGGGGAAGCTTTCTGAAGAATCAACAGTCAAATACCTTGCCTCCATATCTACCAGTCTGAGAGATGTCTTTCGACTTTCATCTCACATTCTTTCCAAGGCCTCTACAGCTGCTTGAGCAAGCTATGCTTGAATGGTGGGAAAGCGCTTCAACTCGTGCAAAATTCCACAGAAAAGTGAATGCAATCAGTGAACAAATGCATCTGGAAGACTCTTGTCATTTGCTAAGAAGCAATTCCAAGATGTATTGTAGACAAAACACTAAGGTGCAACCTAAAGCATTGAAATAAAGAGAGGGAATAGCGAAACTTACAGTGCACTTGCCTACTCATTTACGGACAAGGTCCCTGAGGATGAAATGTGTCTGGAAAAACCAATGTCAAATATTTAGGTCAGCAACACAGAGAATGTACTCCAAAAGGTGACAAGAAGTTATGCTGCAACAAGGTCAATATATTCATAGGTATTGGGACCTCTCTGTGCATATTCAACTTGCATAGAATTGAGAGAATGACCCCATAACATTGTTATAGAGATTTCAATTTGACAACATATCAGCAAATACAAAAAGAAAAACAAGAAAAGAGCCAACCCTAACAGACAAAGAAAAGACTTGAGAGAATTTTGGACAACATCAGCACATGGACATCAACTACTGCTTCTGCTGGTCCATAGAAGAGGATGAGGGAACTGTAACCTTGCACCATAACCTTGCTCAGGGGCAATCAGATGGGGCTGGTAGCCATCAGCCTCTGACACAATTTTTCACACATTTTGGGCTGAGACATGCTTGTCAAATGTCAGCTTCTTCAGTGCAGCTGGTAGTTGGTTATCAAATACAGAGTAAATTTTTTCGCCTCCTGGTCGTCTGCCATAACATACAATGTGTCAGTTTCCAAAAACAGCAATTTTCTAATGTTTACTCTGAAATTTCATAACTAGGTGGAATTTAGTTGTGGCCACCAAAGGAATCAATTTCCTAAGTACAAAGAGCAGATCGAAACTCCCCTGATAAAAAGTTGGTCCGACAAAAGATCTGTTGTTTTCTTGCTGAATCCTTAGGCTGTGTTTGACATGTTTGAAAATCACCCCGCCTTTTTATCCTATGCTCTGCCTGCATCTTATGACATATTTACAAAGCTTACAGGAGGGCTCCTTGCCAAGAGCATACATCATTGTTAACAACACATAATGAGAAAAGCAAATGGACTTACACTCCATCAAGATGATCTTTAAAGATATGGTCAAATGCCCTGCAAAGCTCCAAAATGGTGTACAGTTGAGTGTGCAGAAGACACAAGTATGTGTATAAAAAATACCCAATTCTGCCTTAGTCATTAACCGAAGTCATTATGGAATGTGATGTTACCAACTTGGGATGGATGCAAAATTGCATCAACTTCCTCACCAACAGCACAACAGTTTGGCTTCAACAAGCACAAATAGAAATTGGAATTCCCCAGAAGGAATAGATGACGCCAGAAGATAATTGTACCCCTGCATCATTTGCCAATGGCCTACCAATTTGGTTAAGTTCAGTTTCAAGCTCATTAATCTACTTGTTGATCATGGCCTGGATACTAGGAATGTGTGCCTTGATAAAAGCCTCCAAGTGCTGCACATAAACAATATGTTTGACATCAGATGTAGATTTTAGTTACACAACCTTTTCATGCATTTGAAATTTGGACCCCTCATGATAGATTATACAAGAAAGACAATCTGCTGTATAACACCCTTTAGTGAGCTTGAACTTCAAGCAAGCATCACAAAGAAGCCACATCCTTAAGATATTTACTCTTATCATCAGATATAACCTAATTTCTATTGTGCATGTCTTACATATGAAGTCACTCAGAAGACATGAACTGACATGTACCAATGCATATATGGGAGAAAAGAAAGATAAAAAAACTAACCAAAAAATAATGACAACTAGAGGATACTGCATTACACCTTAGACAATTATTGTTAACGTCTTGTTGATTGTTTTGGATTTGAGGCAATGTCGTTTCTTGTCCTTCAATAACCCTAAACCCTACATTCTAAGTAAAAAATTAATGATCATGAGAAGCCCCATTGTAGAGATTTAACACTTTCCAGTGATGGAGTAGCAACATTTATGATTTGTGAAATGTATATCATCACCATCCTAGTAAAACTCAAGATCAAAATTTTGGAACTTTGATTCTATTTTGTACTCCCTTCTTGTCTTCATGAGTTCTGGTGTTTTTGTTTCTACTTTTATTTGTGTTGGCAAAATTTGAATTCTGTACCTTTTGTGTGCTATCATAAACAATGTTTGTTTCTGATAAGAAAGGCATGCACCTCTTATGTAATTGTGGAGAGAAGTGGTGTTATTGCATGTACTCCATTACCTTCCATTGGTGTGAATTGTAACTATTGTCATGTTTTTAATAGTTGGGTATGTAGTGTGTGTTGCACAATGCAGCTTGTTATTCGGTTGTTACAAACACAATGTTTCATTCCTGAGTCATCTTGCTCAGGATGCTTCAAGGATTAGTTGTAGCATTGAAGTCAATGTGTTTCTATAGTATTTTAATGGTTGATTAATGTATCATTTAAGCTTTTGTCTTTTTGTAACAGCTCAATGGTTGTTTTGGGTACTATCAAGCTTCTGTCTTTGTGTAGCAGCATGGTAGTTGTATTCGGTACTATGCAAACAATTTATTTTTAGGTTGTAAGAAACCAATTATTGACATGCCCATTCCACTTGTTTACCTTGACATAATTAGGACTGTTGAATGTGATATTGCAATTGATCCAAATTATGTCAGCATAATTTACTTTTGATTCATTTTGGAAGGATATTAAAACTTGAAATCTTTAATATGGGCAGTTTGGCAAATGCCATTGGATGTAAATCAGTCAGGTTTGGGTGAGTCAACATGGACAAATGGGTGGTCATAACATACTAAAATATGTCTCTATATTCAAAGTAACCTTAGTTTTTTGGGAAATATGCATGTAATAAAAACCATATAGAATAATTTCCTAACATTATGGTTCATGGTGCCTTTCCTTTCATTTGATAGCCTAACGTCTTGCAACTAATGTCAGTCCTCTTATCATGGTCTTCTTGCTCTAGAATTTTGGTATATATGTAGTATGATTATGAACAGCCTTAGATCCCAACCGTCCAAACCAAACATGTAGTCATTAATTTTCCCATCAGGTCTGCAAACTTGGACATAATTTAGATTCTTGATTGTGATTTCAAGGCTAGGTCAATCAAATTTGTCAAACCCTGAACCGAAAGCAATACCAAATATAATAAACATGCCCTAATATTGTGTTTCAAGGTACCTTGGCTTTTAATGGATGAGTATTTGTTGCCCTATCACCTCTGCCCTAATTTTAGTTCTCTTAACTTAGTGTTCTTTCTATGGAGTTCTGATATTGTTGTAATTTGTTTTTAAGCGGCCTTAAAGACATAAACCCTCCAAATCAAAAAATTGGTTATTTTAATACCCATTACATCCACAAATTATTTGTTTGATTAGGTCTAATGATCTAGATTTCACATTTATCCAAATTCTGTGCTCATATTGCTTGATTCATTTTGAAGGATTTTGAAACTTGAAATGTGTTTAGATTGGCAATATGCAGTTGCATCTCTATTAGTATGATTTCAGTGAATGTCCATGGACAAATGGGTGATCAAAACATACCTGAATACATCTTGAGATTCAGGGCAACCCTAGTTCTTTGGGAAAATACATGAAATACATATCATATAGCTACAAGGCATTGTTGTTCATAGTACTTTTGGTTCTCCTAGATATTAAATTTGCTACTTTAGTACCTCTACCCTAATTTCAATCCTCCTAACTTGGTGTTTTTTCTATGGAGTTATAGTTTTGTTATAATATGTGATTAAATGGCCTCAAAGACCTAAACCTTCCAAATGAGACAATTGGTTATTTTAATACCCATGTTAGGCCCACTCGGTGAATTTTTGAGTGTTTTTGGGTATTTGATTGAAAATAGGTATAGACTTGAACACCTCAACTCTACTAGTGTTTAATGACAAATAATCATATAAAAAAATAAAATAAAAATAATTATGCAAATAGCCTACCACTTTCTTTTAAAGAAAATAAGTAGATAACAATAAAATAACTTTACAACATATCCAATGTCGCAACCCTACTTTGGCCAAGTGTGGGGGTGAAGCCCAACACTTGGAAAAAAGTGGGATTTGGGGTCCTCCGGGACTCCCGAATGTTTAGAACTCAACAGCAGGACCCAAAACACCTCGCATTGGGGTGTTCTTGGTGTCATTGAAAAGGTCTTGAAGCGTAGATATCGAAAATGGCCTCGCATTGGCCATTTGGATATCTGTCGCCCAAGTTATGGGCAAAAGAAGGGCCGGGAGTCAAACTGGCAGTTTGACTCCCGACCACTAAAAGTCAGGAATCGACCTCTTTCCGAAGTCCGAATCGGGAGTGCAATACGTCGTTGGAACGATCTCGACGAGGGCTACAACTTTGGTTCAGACCTCGTCGCGATCCAACTCCGCAGTCGGGAGTTATGGCCGTTCAAAGTTTTGGGAGTCCCGCCGGGACGATTTCGGGACAACTTCGGGACTCCATTTTGGGAGTCCCGGGAATTTGTGCCATTTGGGTGTAGTCCCCACAACGTGGCGCAGAGTATACTATAGGGAGTATGGTGGTGGCATACTCCCGAGCCAAGGATGTGGCGAGTCCAAGTGAATCCGGGTCCCCGTGGCTTGTCCCAACACCAAAAGAGTGCAAATGGATTCTAACCAACTCGTGTTGGTTTGTGATGCAGGTTCGTGTGATCTAAAAGCTTGATCTCTTCCTAGTTTAATCCCGGGGCTCCCAACTCGACCCTCTACCCCTTTTTAGAGTTGGAAGCCGGGAGCGTGCTACCAAGTCTCAATTCCGCAACTTGACTTTGTGAGACCCTCAAGTGGGTTTCACCCCCGTGACTTGGGAGCGCGTCATCCAAAGCCAACAATTAAAAAAAAAAGTTGGAGAAACAATTTCAACACACTTTGCAAAGCAAAAACTTGAGCAAAAACAAAACTCATTTCATGTGAAGAACATCAAAGTGCCAAAATACATTATAATCATATAAAAAATAAAAACTAGAAAAAAAAAACCCCTCAAGCTTCCCCAAGAAAAGACTTCAAGTCTATCAAAAAATGGTGGGGATCCTAAAAACAATGAAAATCTTTAGAAATCCTCCTAAACTCTAAGCTATATAACCTTATCTTACATCTAAACCCTAAAACTGAAGTCAAAGGCAACAATTAATTTTTCAATTTTATTAATAAATAACTTGACAACATTGATAATGACCTAAAAACGGTAGCAATCTAAAATGGATACAAACTTAAAATTGGTTTTAACCTAAATCCAGTAGCAACATAAAGTTGGTAGAAACATGAAATTGGTATAAATGCAAAATTAATTTATATATAAAAAACCAGTAAAGTTTGATTTTCAATACAAAATTGCAACTTTTCAAAACTAGCCTAGAAAACTTTCTAGCCTTAACATTATCCTCCATTCTATTTTGGATCATGTCCTTGGGATCAAATACACCTATCCTATTTCTACCCAAAAAAATTATCTATTCTACCATTGGAGTACTTCTAGTGCCATCCCCTAGTTGAAGGTTTTCAATACCCTCTTCAGTTTCTAAAATGGTGGACAAGGTGGAAGGATGCATAGTTTTGATAGCAACCTCAATGGTATCAAAAGCAACCTGAGTGTTTTCAATACCACTTTGTTAATAATGGAATCCACCTCCATTGTGGATCTAATTCCTTTTTCTGCTCCTCCCATACTAACTATCATAGATGTGGTTTTAGACGTTGTCCTAGCTAGAAAAATAACAACAAAATGAGGTACAACAAAATTTGGGAAAGCTTGGGCATAAGTAGCTAACCGAAGTCTCAACAGTTCCTTGTCTTTTTGATAGTTAGTGAAAACATTGTTTAAAATTTTGGTAATTTATGCCTTATAAAACTCATCTTATTTAGTTTTATTATTTTTTACCTTCTATTGCTAGACAAGGAGCTTTGTTTTTATGAACATTTTTTTGATTTTGATCACTTCCAACTCGGCAATATAGTGGAAGGAATAACCTACCTCCTCAACTTTTTGAGTGGGGTGAACTCGTACAATGACTTGTGAAGCTTGCACACAAGATGTTCACCTTCTTGTGTGAATCTTTTGGGTTGTTCCATGTAGATCTCCTCTTCAAGGTCACCATTGAGAAATGTGATTTTGACATCCATTTGATGAATCTCCATGTCTTCAATGGCTGTTAATGCAAGGATACAACGAATTGACACAAACTTCGCAACAAGTGCAAAAGTTTCCTTATAATCAACTCCAAATGTTTGGGTGAAACCTCTTGCCACAAATCTAGTCTTGTAACGTTCGACTTCACCATGGACCCCATGTTTCATTTTGAACACCCATTTGCAAGAAATGGGCTTCCTACCCTTGGGGAGTGGCACCAAGGACCAAGTGTTGTTGACAACAAGAGAGTCATATTCCTCTTGCATGGCCATCTCCCACTTTTTGGCATCTTCGCCATTCAACGCCTCTTCCATGGTTTGAGGTTCTTCAGAAAAGGCTATGGTGGCCCGTTCCACCTCTTTGGTGGCCACCCACCAATCACAAGGCCACTCTTTATGTTGTATTTGGGGCCTTCCTTTTCATCCATCTTGTTGTGGTTCATTCAAACCTTCATTTTGTGCTATAGCAAATTTTTCTTCCAAAAAAGAGTTTGATGCTACATTCATCACCTTCCATGCCTTTTGCTGGTCCCTCGTTCAAAGATATAGGATTGGCATCTTTAACAAGTTCATCATCATTCACAACTTCATTTACAACAACATGTTTTATTTGTTTTGGAAGGGGTTTATTATGATGAACACCTTCTACCTTTTTTGTCCCTTCTAGGAACACAACCTCTTGACTTTTGATGATCCTTTTGGTTTTTACACACATCAACTAGTATGCTTTGGTCCTTTCACAATACCCTAAAAACACATAAGGCATGGATTTGGACTATAATTTGCTTATCTTTTCATTAGGAATGTGAACAAATGCTTTGCAACCAAACACTAGTAGAAAATGGCCATTTTACAATTGGTCCTTGTGACTAATTTTTAATTGCAAGCAACATTTGCAACTAAAATCTTAATAGTCGTGTTGGACAAGTCGCATTGACACTAGTTGCAAACGACAACGAATTTTGAATGAAAAAAAAAATCAACAAAATACACCTTCATCCTTTGACTTGTCATATACGTATTGTCGCTTGCAACTAGGATTTAACTTTTTTGGTGAACAATGGGAACAAATTATGTGTTGCCACGTGTCCCAATTCTTAATAATTAAAAATATATTTAATTTTTTTGAAATAATCCAAGACATTTGATTTTTATGTTTAAATGGTTTAGATTGTGACACATGGTGCAATATAAATTTGCCACATGGAATATTAGTTAAATTTGTTTAAATTAAATTTAAATCAATATTTAGGTATGTAAGTAGAACTAGGTACCTACCTACCTATATACCTACCTACCAATCTAGGCTAAACACCTATCTAGATGGGACCTATTTACTTACCTAGGCCAAATATCTATTTAAATAGGTAGGTAGAAAAGTAGGTAGGTAAGTTAAGGAAGTATGTAGTTAGGTGTAAATACATGAATATTTATATTTTATTTTGGGTCAAGTTGTTTTCATTGGCTCATCCCATTTTTCCATGTTTTTAAGTATGAAATTATAAAGACAAAACACCTTGTTTATATACTTTTCAAAATGAGAATGAAAGCCAAAACATATGGCATAAAGTTTTTAGTTGCAATTCACTTACAACTAAACATTTTTTAGTTGCAAATGACTTGCAATTAAAAAGTTTATTCCATATGTTTTGGCTTTTAATCTCCATTTGAAAAATATATAATTGAATAGGTAAGTAATAATTAACTAATTAATTAATAAAATTACTAATTATTTAATGAATAAAATATAGACAAATAAATTAATAAGTTAATAAGTTAATAAATTAAAAGTTAACTTAAAAATTAACTAATTAAAATTATAAATTATCCAAATAATTAATTATTTATAGTAATAATCATCAATATATTATTATTATTTAACTATTATATTATTAACTATTACTTAACTTATTGGCTAGATAAATAATAATAATATTTATTTTTCATTATATATGAACTATAATATCTATCAACCAATTTCATTAACTTGTAATGGCTAATATTGAAATAATTAAATAATTATTAAATAATTATTATTTCATAACCAAATAAATTAATATAATAACCGAAATATTCAGTAATTTATAATTAAAGATTATAGAAATTGAATAATAATTTTTCTTAATTTAATAATATAATCAAAACCTATCTTAGGCTAATTATTTTATTAAAATTATTCCCACTATTATTTTCATTTTTGTGATTCATAATAAATATAAATGTAAATATTTATTAGTAAAAATAAAATTAATAAAACTATTATTGTAGCTAGTTGGTAGCCAATGATTATTATTTTATTTTTATTATTCATATTATTACTTCATTCATTATAGCTATTTATGAATTATTACAATAAATATTTTACATTTTAAACAATTATAGTTTACCTTCAAAAATCATTTTTGCATTTGCATATTAATTTATTAGATTTCCATTCTAACTACTATAACAATTATTATAAAATAATAAAATGGAAAATAAAAATTATATATCAATAATTGAATAAATATTAATTAATTAAATTTAACACTAAATTTGAAATATAAAAAAATAAAAGATACATAATATTTTTGGGTAATTATAATAATATAATAATATTTCATAATTGATTATTTATAATAATAATAATAATAATAATATGTTGTAATTTTATTAATTATTTTAATAAATATAAAATTATTTTTCCTATCATATCATCATCGTCATCATTATGATCATTATGTAATAAAATGTAATTATTCTTAAAAAGTTAATGAAAATTAATACTAAAATTTAATTTATTATAATATGTAATTAATATAAAGTATAATAAGATGGTTTGGATAAACTTGTAATATGGGCACAATTATTTAGTAAATATTTTACATAAAATTTTAATATACTCAAAATATACACTAATTAATGTAACCATTATATTGAGGTTATTTATGTTAATAATATTACTTGAATACACATCTAATATGGTTATTGATATACATTCAAAATATACATTTATAAATATTAATATACCCAATTATATTTTTTAAAATTCACAAAATACACCTTTGTATATTCATAGGGTTACAACTAAATTGGTCACATTCACAACTAAAAGGACATAAATTGTTCTGTTTGGATGAAAACCAAACTAAATGTTGTTTACATGGAAATATGAACACCAAAATAGTTGCAAATTAGTTGTAATGTAGTTGCAAATATGACCAACACAAAAAATAGTTACAAAAATGTCCAAATGTAGTTGCAAATAACTAATAGTCATATGTAGTCGCAAATATATTGGTTACATTTTGGCCAATTTCTACTAGTGAAAAACTCTCAAATGAGATACATCGAGCTTTCTATCGATCCATGCTTCTTGCGAAGTCTTTGACTTAAGAACTTTAGTTAAAATTTTATTTTTGATGTAAAGCACCATGTTCATTGCTTCGGCCCAAAACTCCAAGTTAAGACCTTGTGCACAAATCATGCTTCTAGCACACTCCATGATGGTCCTATTGGCTCGTTCCACAACTCCATTTTGTTGCGGTGTGTAAGGTGCACTTATTTGTCGTTGGATTCCACATTCATGCAAAAAGTTATCAAATTTTTTGAACACAAATTCTTTTTTGTTGTCCAATCGAAAAGTTTTGATCTTCATGCCAGTTTGATTCTCCACCAAGGCCTTACATTCCTTGAATTTGTCAAACACCTCTCCTTTCGCTTTCAAAAGGTAAGCATGAGTTTTTCTCGAAAAATTGTTGATGAAGGTGACAAAATATCATGCTCCACCATGAGATGTGGTTTTCATCGGTCCACACACATTGCTATGCATAAGTTCTAAAAGTTTAGAAGCCCTTGTCGTTTCATCTTTAGGATAAGATGTCCTTTGATGTTTACCTTCAATACAAGTTACACACTGGTGCATTGACATTTTTTTCAAATTCATGCTATTCACCATGGCATCCAAATCCTTAAACCTTGCCATGTTGAGATGGCCAAGTCTTTCATGCCAAAACATTGCACCTTCATCCAAAGAATTTACAGTGTGCGTCGTGTCCTTGCGCACCTTCACATTAAGAAGGTACAAGTTCTTGTCCCTTCGTGCTTGCACCATAACAATTCCTTGAGCATCGTTAACCTTACAACCATCTTTGTCAAACTCCATTTTGAAACCTTCAGAAATGAGTTTACTCATGGAAATGAGATTATTTTTCATTTTTGGAACATGAAAAACTTGGGTGATGGTTGTGTGTGACATTTTTCCTCCTACTTGCATGGTGGCTTTGATGTTCCCCTTGCTAATGGCCTCCAAAATGGTGTCATCGCCCATGAACACCTTCCTTGGGGAAATGCGTTCGCACGTGGTAAACCATTCTTGTAAGAATGTCATGTGTTGCATTGCACTGGAATCGACAATCCAATCATACGGGGTATGATCATTGGCACTCAATGCGGCAATAAACATTTGTTCAAATAGAAACAAAGCTCTTTGTTCGATTTGTGAATTTTGTTTACTAATGCAGTAGTTTCGAAAGTCTCACATTCTTTTCTTTTCGACACTTCGTGAAGCAACCTTGCTACAATGAATTGAAGGTTTACATCTTTTGTGGACATGGACTACAAGCTTGTGACTAAGTTATCAAAGGATGGAGGAAGGCTCATGAGGGGTACCATGTAAACATCTTCATCCATAATTTTCACCTCGATATAATGTAATTGGTCCGCAAAGGTTTTCAATGTGTTGATGTGCACAAGCATGTCATCTCCTTCTTGCGTTTTGATGGTGAAGAATCTCCTTCAAAAGAACAACTTGTTATCGATTGTCTTAGCTTCATGCACACCACAAAAAAACCTCCCACACATTTTTCACATTGTCACAATATTGAATGTGAGCAAGTTGGGCATCCGTGAGATGTTCACAAAATAATGCAGAAGCCTTGGTCTCTTTCTCGTTGCAATCGGCCCTTGCAACTTCTTCATTTGGTAAGGTGGCACTCCCATCAACAAATTTCCAAAACCCATGTTTAGAAAGCATCATGTGCATTTTGAACTTCCAAAGGTGAAAGTTGGCACCATCAAACTTCTCCATGACTTTCAAGGACTCCATTTGAAAAGAGACATTTTGAGCAGAAATGCTACAACAAACACTTTCAAACTTGAAAGTTGAAGTTTTCAACAACTAGAAGAACTCTCTTCCAAACACTTTCACTTTGAAACTTGATACTTTCAAAACAAGTTTTCCACACTTGAAAAACTTACAACATTTTGAAAAATCTCTTCCACACCTCCCACTCACTTGGAAAGACTAATATTCTCTTTGCAGCCTTGCAAACTCAAAGCCTTCCTTCAAAAGGATTCTCCCTTTCTATGTTGTACAAGCAAATACTTTCAAAAAACTTAAAAACAAGTTTTCCACACTTGAAAAGCTTACAACACTTTGAAGAAATCTCTTCAACACCTCCCACTCACTTGGAAAGACTATTATTCTCTTTACAACCTTGCAAACTAAAAGCATTCCCTTAAACGGAGTTTCCCTTTCTATGTTGTACAAGCAAAACCCTTGACTACTTCTTGTTTTAACACAATGTCCTTTCTCTTACTTGGTGTGGGCCCATAATCTATTGGAAACAACTTGAAATCAAGCAAGAAATGAGACACTCAAGGTTCATGAAATGGAACAATTGTATTCATTAACTAAAATATTACAAAAGTTATATGCTTCAACATCTACAATGCAAATTCTGACTTGGAACAACTAACAAGGCTTGAAGGTTCTATGTGCACTCAAAATCATGAAAGGAGAGAACGAAAGACCACTCAAGAACACTCCACCATATATTATCTCCAAACCCTAAAGTAGCTGCCATTTAACCCTAACCTAGCCACCGCGTAACCCTAACCTTAGCCACCACCAAACCCTAGCCGCCGCCAAGCCTTAAGTAATTTTCACTTCTAAACCCTAGCCACCACTATTCAACCTAACCCAACTACTACAAGGATGAGAATACTATTCATCCTTTTGATCAATGTTTAACACATTCATCTCCGTTGGGATTTAAAAATGAATAGTATTTCTAACATCTTGTGTGTAAGCTTCACAAGTCATTGTACGGGTTGAAACAATCTCCAAAGGCTTGGAACCAAAACTTAGATGTGTTCTTGAAAAGCATCAAGTTTGTAGGGAATGATGTGTATTTTTGTGTGTATGTGCAAGTTGGAGATGTCAAATTTTTCATTGTGGTCTACATGGATGATCTCATCTTAGTGTGCAATAATAAAGACAGGCTTTCGCAAGTAAAGGAAGTACTTTCTCGAAAATTCAAATTGAAAGATCTTGGCAACGTGCATTTCTTCCTTGGCATGGAAGTGGAAAGGGATCAAGCACAACATTTGCTTTACATTAGCCAAATTAGATATCTTAAGGAGATTCTCAAACGCTTTCACATGGAGGATTGCAAAGCCATCGGAGTGCCACTTGATCCCAAGACAAAGTTGAAGAAAAATGAGAACAAGGATGTTGAAAAGGTACAACCTCTGTAATCTTCTTGTTAATTAATACAATTTTTCCATTTCATGAACCTTGAATCTTTCACTTTTTGCTTGTTTTCAAGTTGTTTCCAATAAATAACACCAAGGTTGAGATAATCAGCCACATTAAACTTTGTAGTATTGCCTTTTTATAGAACATAGGGAGTTCTTTACTTTGTTGCACTAGAGAGTTGGCATTTGTTGGTAACTCCGAATTTAATGCAATTGAGTTGCATTGAGGAATTTTAATGGCCTCTATTGTTCTCGGTACAAATGCCACCACAAATGTTTTTGGTGATAACTCCAAGTTTCCAAGAACAACAGAATCCCACAATACCAAAAATAAGGATTATGCACAACATACATCCAATACAGAAAATGTAAATATTCATGATTTAGTACATGTTCCTAAAGTACACATGAGGTAGCAAAATTTCTTGGTAGAGGAACAAAGAACTTGGAATTATTGGGTGTCCTACTTGCAAAGAAACTGCTTTACTTGAAATGTATGTCCCCATACCTAGAATATTGCAAAGAAGTCACCATACATGTCAAGTATTTGATTAAATTGGTGTTGTAATTGGAAAAATAAAAAATATTACACAACATCCTTGCATATTTGTTCTCCAACTTGGAGCACATTCAAATTACCAAACAACCTAACTTGCATACTTGTCAAATATTTTAACCTAAACTATCATACTTCGAATACACAAAACTTAAATGGAAAACACCTAATCTTACATTTGACACTAAACTATTTGGAATATATTGAAACCTTTTTATTAAACACTGGACATGTACCAATACATTAGGCCTATTTGGGAAAACAATAGGAAACTTGGCAACCTTATACAAAAAGCTTGTACACCTATTTGCAAACTTGTCAAGGTTACTTAAAAGTACATAGAAACATTAAAGTGCATAATAACATCAACACAAAAGCATATTGGAATCCGGTACTTGGAATGGTAGTTTGAACAACTTACAATTTGCATAATCTTGATGCAAAGACAATGGAGTTTTTGGATCTAATTTTTCAATCTTTGGCCTCTTCAACGTCAAGTTAAGTTGTATGAGGCGTACGTTCATCATCCAATCCATGTCCAAGATTTTCCCACAAGTGGGATTTACACAAACAATAAATTTTCTTTCCAAATGTACATCCAAGCAAAATGGATGGTAAATACATCCACAAGATGAGATTAGTATGTTGTTACATGAGTAAAATAGCCCACAAATCAAACAAGCCTTCACAAACAACATAGTGGGGTGACCTTTGGGAATAATTGTTGGGTTCTCAATAGGAAGGGGGGTACTAATGCTACCATTGCCATTTTCCATCCGTTGGATTTTTTATACTAATCCATTAATCCAAATTGTGTTACGTGTTACACAAAAGCCCAAGTTCTCAAGCTCAACCTCGGACTTGTTGAAATCCTCAATAATGGCCAATAATTTTTTCTCTCCATCCTCCACATTACTAGCAAATAACCCTATTGCAAAGTTTTCACAATCCAATTATTTTTCAATTGTTTGCAACTCAGCCATTGAAACAAAAAATGTTTGCCTCAAAGGTTCAAGTACAATTTAGTATGCACCAAAATCAATTATTGACTTTATAGTAATTTCATGCCTATTCACCTCTTGTTGTAATGACTACAACTTTGTTGAAGAGGAACCAATATTTCTTACTACTTACACTAACTTACAAGTGCCTCAAATGAGTTTTATGCTTCCAAGTAATAGAACATCATCTTTGTCGTTTAACAACCTTCTTCATTATAGACAACACAAACAACATGTCCATGGTTAGAAAAAGGTTGCCAAAAGGCAATAAAAATGCAACAATGTTACAATTATGATAATATTCCAAAGCATTTCCATGTGCACAACGTTCCGTCCAGAGTTGAGGTAAGTGGGAATTGGAGCAAAATCTATGCCAATACTCCTAATTGGCTCCACCAAAAAATCCCAAACAATTCCCAGATGCAATTCAGCCTTCAAGTAACATCTCCACAAAGTTGCAGCACTTAATCTTCCTTGGTTATTTAGCTAAAAATTCAACAACGTTTCCACGCTAGGTATGCACAAATTAAGAAAAACCATCACCACAAAAATGAACATAACGCATAAATCACTTGATGAAAACACAATTTGTCTTGACTAAATTGTAGATTGGCTCTCTAGCTACACTCCTACCAATTTTCAACAACTTTCTTCAAGGAAATTTCCATTTATCTGAAAAATTGATGTTGCTAAAAAATCATCAAACCCTAAATCAACAACTTCAAATGATCATAACTTTTGATTTGTTTAACGAAATTCAACGTTCTTTGGTGCATTCGAAAGCTCTTGCCAAGGCGTTCCTTTCCACACCATCCACTTTGAATTCGGCCACACAACCAGAGAGCGAGATCACAAAACCCCCACAGTTTAGCCACTCCCAAAAAACATAGTTCTTTGAGTGAAAATGTCACGAGAAAGATCTACTATCATAAAAGTCATGTTGCAAACACATATAGTCAAGCCAAGTCCATTCCACTTAGAGAATCCAAGCCGACACTAACAAAACACCATAGTTTGAAGGTGCACCAACTCCAACTACTCCCAACGCTCTAAGCTCAACTCAAAGAACTACGTTCTTTGAGCCCTTTCTCACACTATACCCCCACTCACAAAATGACGGTGGGTCCTACTAGAAAAGCCACTTTCCTCTAACCCTAAACTTGGAAACCCTAAGTAAGCACTACTCACTACCATAGCACACTATATGTTATAGCTAACACACATATGGTCATGACACATGCTTGTGCACTTGTGTTCAATGTTTTAAATGTAGGTGTTTGGAAAAAAATCCACATCATTTAGCAATATGAGGGATATTGTCTAAGTATGAAGTTTGCCATGTCCAATTATGATGTGCTCTTCAATTACACATGAAAAGATGTGTTCATAAGAGGTCAACAACTATTTTTTCAAACCCCCTACTTTGGGAGGTTTGATATTGTATGTTTCAAACCCAAATGGAGGTCTATAGATACTTAGATATATAGGTGCATCAAGGAAAGGGCCACTTAAACCCTTTGAACCACCAAGGCTGAAACTGATGAGAAAGTGAAAACATGTTCTTTGAGAGCTTAATGTTTGCTCACTGGCCTATCTACCCTAAATCAGGATACCAAAGATAAGTGTGCAGACTCGCAAGTAAGTTGCTACAAATATTCACAACAATGGAAGTTGTTATTCCCACAACTTCAAATGATACAAACTTCCAAATGTCAGGGATGATCACTATATGTGCTTGACTTTTAAGTCAGGTATAGTAAGTCTTGATTCTCTATTGCAACAATCCACCGACACACAAAAAGCACATGTAATTCAATAATCAAGTAAATAGTTGTGGAGAGATAGGGCAGAGACATTTATTTCCATGTTGTCAAAACTCTGATTTTCTCTCTGTCTGGCATCAAGGTGGGGTGGAAGAAGTTTGAGTTGGGTGGAAGAATCCTAGATGCAATAGATACAACCATCTATGGACTTGCAATGGCAAATTTTCAAACCATATATGATATTGCCTATTATAGTCTAATCCAACATGTTTTTATTGGTCTTCAACTGATGTTTGGTGAAAACTTTATCCTGAACATTCCATATACAACCCATTCCTGAACCATATGATTGTGAATTAAAAATGACTAACTTCAAACTGAAAAGTTGATAAATCAATAGTACACATCTTACTCAAATTGAGAGGTGACTAAACTCACTTTCCCCCCTCCATCCTCTACACATGTATAATTGTGTAGGTGGACAATAACTTGATATACTCATCACATTCTTCAAATCCTGGACCAATATTTTATTAAGTGGTGATTGTCCACAGAAGATGTAATGATCAGTCCACAGAAAAATGTAGAAAAAGTGATGTTCATCCCTAGGAAGATTTAGTCGAAACTAGCCATAAATATGAAACATAAAAATTTAAACCATCCTTCTATATTCATGGCTACATGAATTTGGAAGCAACTATAGCAATTATGCGTTTCCTTTTTTCTTTTCTTTTTTTCTTGTTGCGTATCTTCTGGTGACTGAAACCTTCCCAACCCCCCTCCCCCCCCCCACCCCCACAACTTGTTTTCTCATTTTTAATTTCACATTTTGAGTTTTTATCAGATTTCCCAAAAAAATAAGAATTGTTAGGTACGCATTATTACATGTAAACAGGCCAATAAGGTATTCAAAAGATACATGATATTGTCAAATTTATAATGATGAAATTATTTTCCCATTTGAATGAACTATTTCAATGTTTAACTTCAAAACACAAATTTTTCCAACATAAAACAATCATCACACCAAAACACCTGTTTAGTTAAATTTCACAAACAATTATCAGAATGATTTTGATGTACTTGCTTTGAAGTACAACTAGTTCATTTGTGTTTCCACATACTTATTACATTAGAAACCGAACAAAAAATATCAATGTATGGACAATATATTGGTGTCACTGAAGCAAACCGGTGTGTTCAATTCTTTTTAGCGAAAAGTGGCCAAAGATTTTAAAAATCAGAGTTGAAATGTGGGCCAAAAAATTTCCAAATTTTGGTCAAAATTCAGAAAAACATTCCAGAAGAAAAGGGAATATTGTGACAGCTAGACATCAAAGGATTTCCCCCCACCCCAGGTGTTTTGTCTTTTGGAGAATTTTTGGATCCTACAGACCAAAAAAATGGAGGTGTGAATGATACAAAGCACTTTTTTTTGGGAAAAATTGGGCACAAGTCACCATGCAAAATAAGGGAAAATTTTCTGAAGTTGTCATAGGTTCCAACATATCACCAAAATATAGGAGAAATCCTAATTTTAAAAATTTTCCCTCTCTGACAATCTGTAGTCAAATTTTGGCTAAATCCTCTTGTGGATGATTGCCAAACCAGCCACCTCACAAATTTGAAAATAAAACCACTAGATTATGAGTGTAGATGATCATCATCGGAAGATTACGTCACACAATATGATCATAATCTGCTGGCACCCCCCAGCTTAATGATCACGCAATACTGATGGAGGGAGGGGCGAGAGAGTAGGTGAGGGGAGCAGGATCTGTGACAACATGGGTACCGGGTACCCAACTCTCCTAGGCTGCTCCATGCTTGCTACGTGTTGGAACCACCACCTCCTAATTCACTCTCTGGCGTCCAAGCCTCTTTTTTGCTGGCTACATACAGCCGAAAAGCTCAATTAAAAGCACTCAAATCAAGTGACTTTTGAGATTTTCAATAGCCAAAATTTGACCAAAATTTAAGAAAAATCCCCAGATTTGTATGCATGGTTCCATTAGCAGGTAGCCAAAAATATAGAAGGGATATTTTAAAATTATACTTTGACTTTTATAGCTTGTAGCCAAATTTGGCTAAATCTTCCTGTGGATCATCGCCACTTTGGCTACATCACAAAATTGAACCAAAAACTGGTCCTACGCTGCACATGATATTTTGACCCATGATGTTGCCAAGCTGCTGCTGCCATGATCATATATTGTTAGGATCAGGTTGCTGATCAGATCTCCTTCAGAAGCAAAAGTAAGGGTCAATTGCACAAGCATGATTGCTGCTGAGCCACTAACCTAATGTGCACAGAACTTCAGCTCAAAAATTTGGTTGGGAGCAATTATAATGTCGTTGAGTTCAGCAACAACAACAACAGTAGCAGGAGCTGCAAGTCCAACACATGAGGTTAGACCTGCAGGGGCTGCACTAGATACTGCAGTTCACGCTGCAAACACCGGCAGCTCCTCCTGCTGCAGCATGACTGACCAAGCTGCTGCAGCTGGGAAGTCTAAGAAGAAGGACCTGGTGTGTGTCACAGGTGCTACTGGCTTTGTGGCATCCTGGCTTATCAAGTGCTTGCTGGCTGATGGCTATACTGTCCGCGGAACTGTTCGTGATCCTGGTAACTGCAAAGCAGCTGCTGATTCATGCATGCATTGCACGTATTAAACCTCCTGGCATGCGGGAAAGATCGCTAACAAAGATTGATCATAGATATGTTCATGCTTTGTTGTTGGATTGAATCTAGATGAGAAGCTTTGAGTAAAATAGAACTTACGGCCCGCATGCCGAACTTCTTTTGGAGTAGAGCATCCCCGCGGTGCTCAGGAGGTCACCCTGCACGTTAAAATTGGATGAAGAAAGGTCAAAACATGCCGGTTTGGCTAGCAGCATTTTTGCACAGTTTGCTGAGTTTGCTCAGGCAGTTACCTGCGAGAGAAGAGTGTAATAAATATGATGTGACTGCCTGCTCCCTGTTTCTGATTGACTAATCATAATGATTGGTCCAAGTGGGTTGCGATTAGTAGCCTTGCACCTACTTGCAGTCTTAGTTTTAGTTTTATGGATGAGGTTGAAAAAACTAAATAACTAAACTTGGATGTGAAAGATATTTTGAGGGTCACATACTGAGCGCCGCTGGGATGCTCTTATGTTGTTGTAATATTTCATGATGAACTGTGTGTTACAGGAAATGAGCAAAAGACGGGCCATTTGTGGGCTCTGCCAGGAGCGAAAGAGAGGTTGGAGCTGGTGAAGGCGGACTTACTGACCGCAGGCAGCTATGATGAGGCGGTGAGCGGCTGTGACGGCGTGTTCCATACTGCCACTGCTGTAGTCCTCATCGAATCCGACCCGCAGAGTGAGATGATCGACCCCGCGGTCTTCGGCACTCTGAACGTCCTCCGATCCTGCAAGAAATCGCGTTCCGTCAAGCGCGTCGTCATGACATCGTCATCTGCTGCTGTCCGTTTCAACAGCATCTTCCCATCCGCTGCCATCCCCTTGGACGAAACTGTTTGGAGCAGCGTGCCCTTGTGCACCCAATATAAGTTAAGAATCAAGATAGATTAATATCTCTTCTGCATGTGGTTGCTTTATGTCTAAATCACACTAGTCTAGTAGAAGACTTCTGCTTATCAATATGCATGCATGCATGAGAGATCTTCACAGAAAAAAGAGATATGATCTTCTTGCACTTGTGCCCGTGACCTCATGGGGGCTTTTCTGCGTGCTTGCGTCTTCGTGTGGCTTTCCTCAGATATGGTACGCTGTGGCAAAGACACTGGCGGAGAAGGAAGCGTGGCAGTTTGCATCAGACCATCAGCTTGATCTCATTGTAGTTCTTCCCAGCTTTGTTGTTGGACCCTCACTCCCAGCTGACAATTCTAAGACTGTCAACGATGTCCTCCATCTCCTCAAAGGTAAAAGCTAGCTAGTACTTATATTGTGCATACGTGCATGATGATCTGATGATCATTCCCGATCTAGCTGCATGGATCGGCAGCTACAATTTTTTGTTTCCTGCACCAAAATTACTGATTAATTGCTGCTGACATCAAAGCAACCACCAGCTCTTGCTCCAAACATTAGAGTAACACATGAATACTACATGTCAAATGCAATCCTTGGAAAAATACTTCAACCTTCACCCGGTAGACATGCATGTATCGAGGCAGCTAAACCGATGATCATCAGATGAGTGCAGGAGATGGGAGCTTGATTGGGATGCTGGGAAGAATGGGATATGTGCACATCGACGATGTGGCTCGGGCCCACCTTCTTGTGTACCAGGAACCATCAGCCAGAGGCCGATACCTTTGTTCTGCTACAGAATTGGAGCCGGAACAACTCTGCCGTTTAGTGGCGGCACGATATCCTCATCTCCCCATTCCTACCAGGTACAGATGATGATGCCAACAACAGAGTTTACTTCCAATTTTTCCCCAAATAATGTGCCAAAATATATAGATGCAACTTAATAAGAAAAATATAATTTATAATTCACTTCAATGTAAATAGCCTGATGCCAAGAATTATCCAGATTTTGAGAATATATTTGAAATATTCTTAAAATATTCTCATTTTTGATAGAAATTTTTTTTATATTTTATTATTTCACAGCATAAAGAAAAACCCAAGTGATGATGATGATCACATGATTCAACACAAATGTCTTCAATGCAACAGACATTGCTGGTCATCTGAAACATAGTTTAACTAAGATCACATTGTACTGGATCCTGATATAATATTTTGGGTCCTCATCATGATCTCCTAGTGAACTAAAAATTGTTAAGATCCATGAAATCCAAGACTATTCATCAATTGTTCATCCTACATTCATCCAACCCTGAACCCTAAATTGTTGACCCAGCATCCATTGATCATCGTTATCCCATAATTTCGTGGACATGATTTTCAAATTTTTTCTACACGATTTTTTTGGATTTCCATCCCACTTAGGGCTCAAGACTCATATAGCTTTATTTAATACATCTAGCTCTTGGATCTTGAACTTGCAACAAATTACACTCTAGATCAGTATTGTGCAACACTAGAGTTACTATGCGAGAGCAAGACTTTTCGAGAAATTCGTGCAGATGGCACCCAAGTCAAGGTTTGCTAGCAACTCCCAGACATGATCGGAAGTTGACCACCATCTTCACCAAGTTTGTTGGTTTCTTTTTTTTTTTGGCAATTGGGTCCATGATCTTCACATGGCAAATGCTTGTATAAAGTTTTGATTCCAGACACAATTGAGGATGAAGCCAAGGATCGAGGGTGAAATTAGGAACCACTCAGGACCACTTTAGGGAATCATATAACTCTAATCTGGTGCTGGCAACTGCACTTATAACCTGATTATCATCAGGAACCAGCTGCATCTGCAACACATTGAGTGAGGGAGTGGGTGAGCGAGTTTGCTCTTCACAAATTTGTGTTTTCACATGATATTCTTCTTTGTGAAATTCTTTTGGCAGATTGGAGAATGTACCACCAGTGCCATACTACACTCTCAATTCAAGCAAGCTGGAAAAGCTGGGATTGAAGTTCAAACCAGTTGAGACCATGTTTGATGACTGCATTGCATGGTTCCGCAACAAACACATGCTCTGATATGATGACGATGAACTCATCAGCAAAAAACATTGTCACTAGCAGTAAAGTATGGCTTCATGATTTTCAGATCATTTTTATTTGTTGATCATTGATCTGAATCAAGAATTTGTTGAGATCATTTAGAGCAGCTCCACCTATGGTAGCCTATCTGAAATGCAATATTTATATGCCATATACACCAGTTTTAGCCAATAAATGTCATTTGGGTCAATAAACTATCTACATAGGAAACAGTACATTTTAAATTGGCCAAGATGGTTGAATTTGAATAGTCTCTCACTATATACTATCTCATTTTTCATTTATATGGGTGAGGATTGAGAAACAATTGTATGGACCAAGTTGGATGCATGTGATAAACACCTGGGGCAGCAACTCTCGGATTATAAGCAGGATCTGCCGCAAAGAAGGCTAGTTGGAGCTTATGGACAAATTATTATAGATTATTATAAGCTTACAATACTTCATAATAAGATTCTAATGATTTGAAGTTGGCGTTGGATTTATAATCAAAATGCATACCTTGATTAAAATTGTGCAAGCTAGTTGTTGGCAACATGGATGTTGATTCCAACAAAGGTGTAATTGTTGGACATGCTTGTGGTGAGGCCGATGTAGATGTATTTGTGTTCCTTTTGTTGTCATGTCTTTGCTTTTGCTCGCTCTTCACATAGTTGTCCAAAGCTTTCTTGTCCTCTTGTGCCAACAAAAGTCTTCTGTTTCTACAACTTTTGTCAAAGCAATCAAGCATATAACATGATTCAAATTGACAAGATTAGCTTCATGATGACCATAACCACCCTATGAATAATGAAGACCTTCAATTTGTTTGTAATACTTTGGTAAAATTTTGATGCCTTCCTCATTCAACTAAACATGCCTCACATAATCGATATGCCCACCTTTATCAAGATGTTTTATAATTTTTTGTACACATCTGAAGTACCAAATCAGTTTCTTACCTTCTTCCATGATGATACCAACATCATAAAAAAAGACCCATTTCTTGTGTTAAAGAACCTTTTACACATGTTCTATATTGCACTCACCTCAACATGTCTAGTGGTAACTTAGATGGTGGATGGGCATTTAGTTCAGTTATGAGCTTCATTTTGAAAACTGACCACTTTCCTAACACATTAACGATGGACAATATCTTAGTAGCTTCTAGAATTTCTACAACATTAAAGGATTTTTAAATACATCCCTCAACTTCATCTTGTTGTTCAATGTCCAGAACATAAGTTTTTATCAACACATCAATTTCATTAACAAAAGTTTCATCATTTCTTGAACAAGACTCATGACCTACACAATTCACAAACACATCATTTGCAACCACATTATCATCTGCATTGACTTCCAAAGAACAACAATCTATGATGTCTAATGAATCTGTAAATGATGAACTCCAAGGATTTTCCCACTTACCATGAGACAAGAATTTCTTTCATCTCAACATCTAAGGCCTTATTTTGAGCCCCTTTAAAACTAGCCAACCAAGCTTGTTTTAAAGTTCTATTTGAAATTGAATCATAATTGGAAAGATTAGTAGAACAATAAACCACATTACCTTCCCACCAGAAAAATTTGTTGTCTTGATTCCACCAACAATGGACCATCTTCTTCAAACTTTATTTGTTCAGTTCGCCCTATGTGAGTTTGCTCAATCACCTCCCAATACAAAAATTGTGTTTGTTTTTCACATGTTGTTCAAGAAGAGAGAAAAAGTCTTCACAACAATCTAAACCAACTTTATGTATAGCAATAGGCAAGTTAGGAAATAAATCCCACATCATCATAATATGTAAAATTGCCAAATGACAAGAAATGAAACAATCAATAAAGGATTCTTTAGTCAACCAATTATCTTGCAAGTTGTGTCCATGTTGAACATTATGAATATATTCAGTTCCAAAACAAATCATATGCACCACAAACAATGATCATTCCATTTGTTTTAATAGAGTTCCCTAACCATGAAAAACTTCCAAAAATGCCCAAATAACTTGAAGATGTAAAATTGTACCTTTGACATGTTCTTGAAATTGCATTCCTTCATAAACAATACCTTCATCATTTGCTTTAAGACATTTTCTTACCTTAGGAAAAGCAATTTATTGTATGGCTAGAAAATTTTGCTTATCCTTGACATTGATGTCTTATTCCAACAATCCATGTTGGTCTTTGATAAATTTTTCAAGAACTAACAACAAATGATTTTTGTTTGCCATATGTTTACCCCCTGGCAAAACATAATTCTTGTTGTTGAAAGTAAAGGATTTAAAAATTTCTTACCCACATACAAGGGGTCTTGCATCATTATTACTGGGGTGTTGTCCACCATCTTTGTACACATTATGATACTTTGAACTTTTAAGCCATAGGTCCTTTTGAAAATGTTATCCAACATCAACTTTTGTCACCTACTATCCCCATTTGAAGCATGACCTTGCAAAGGGCCTATATCTTTTTCTAAATATTTTTTGTACAACTTATGTATTAATTCCCATTGGCTTTTAACTTGCAAGAGACCAAATTAGTTGCAAGTACTCAACAAGCAATACACTAATCTTGGCAACCCTATTGCAAGAGGGTTAACAACAAGTACATGGCACATTGTTCCAACTTGTAAAGTTTCAAAATCAATTTTGATACTAGTCCATGTGGTTGATGATGGACTAATATCAAATTTGCATTCATGAGTTGGATGTTGAGGTGAAATCTAAAATCCAAAAGACCCATCAATCATATCCAACCTCCTATTCCATGTGGCAAGTTCAATGCATTTCATCTCATCTTTTCCACATTCAAAAGGTATTGGCATTGAAAGTCCCAATTTTTCTTTACATTTTTTCAAAAACTAAGCACATGTAACAAAACGTAGATTCATTGATACCTACACAATATATAAAACCTTCTTTATGAAAATTAGACCTAGTTTTGTTTAAGGTTAGTCCTACCAAATTTTTGCTAATGAAGTTTTGTGCTAATGAATCTCCAAAATTTTGCAAAACTTCAAACAATATAATTGTACTTGCATGATAACACTTCCCATTTCCCTTACAACCATTTCTATGAACATATAGAATATTAAAAACAATATGCATAAGTAAATTTAACATTGTAGGATGTTTTCAAAAACCTCTTACATTAGAAACTCTCCTAAACAATTCAACAATCTCCGGAATACATCCTTCAACTAAAACAAATTGGAGCTTTAATGAAAAGTAGTTTCTTGATTTTATTACCCTTGTCAATGTAGAGTTTAGTAAAAACACCTGGTCATTTGTTGCATGGCATCTATTTTCCCATTCTCTACAAAATTTGATAAGCTCACTTCTTTGAAGCATGTCCTATCTACTACCTTGTTCACACTTTCGCTCACCTTTTGGTGCCATCATGCTATTTAACTGACTTGCCCATTTCCAAAACTTTGAAAAACTAGGAATCAAAGAACGTTTGTTACAAAACATTGTCAAAGATTCAAAGTGATGAAATGTTCCTTGAATTTGAATTACTTCATTTGTTAAACCTAATATAGTATGTCAATAATTAGGTTCAGCATACCATCCTTAAACAATCATATGATCATTCAACAAAAGGCAAACACCAATCAAATCATCTCTTATGTTAACATGACAAATGTGCTATTGACAATATGAAACCAAATCATTATGAGGAATATCAACAATTTTGGATATGTATGAAGGAGCCTACTCTATATCAACCACTTACCTTATATGGCAGTAAACAATATATACTGTAATGTGGTTACAACAGAAATTATGGTGTCTACTTGGGGCATTCATCCTTCATTTTGAGAGGGCTCCTCCCTTTGGTGGACTCTCCACTTGGTTCAAAAGGAGGATGACGCCCAAAGTGAAGATAACTTTATTATGACATCTTAAACTCTCCAGCACTGATTATGTTCAAAATGTTCAGGAAGTTCCTACAACTGCAGGCCACTATCAAGCAACAAATTTTTGGCAATCAAAATGTTCCAAGTTCAATCCAACCAACAAATCTTTCATCACAAAGCCTCCTTTTAACCTCAATGTCAAGTATCATAAAAGCTTTGAAATGAAAGTTGCACAATCACTTTGCATGGATTCCATAAAAAAAACTCACAACATCCTCTCTCCTACAATCTTTCTCCTTCAAAGTAGCCTTTTTTTATTATTCACATTAATTTAAAAACCCTACTACTATCATAGCTTCATGTTGGTGACATCATTTGACCTCAAGATTGTTAGCTTACAGCATTCAAGCATATAACTTCTGAGTAGCCACTGCATTATATCCCAAATCAAGTAATGAATGTCACTGGACTAAAGTGTAGATGAACACAACTGAGTACACTCCTCCCTACTCCCAAAAAGGTGTTATTTTTCCAACTTCATGAATTTTTCCTTCAGATATTGAGAAATGTGGATGGCTCTCAACAGGACATAGTCTGATTCATGACACCTAATGACACAGAATCACAAATTAAAGGAAGACAATTTTCCTTCCGTCTATTTGATTCACTTGGGTTCTCAATGCTATTCAAGAAATTCCAATAAGTTTATCGAACTCTGGGGATGTACAACAAGTAGAAACCATGAATAGAAATCAATTACCAGACCACTACAGCCACTCCTACCAAAGAGCATGCATCCCAGTCAGTGACTTACTACAAAGTAACAGAGTTGATGCAGAATCAAAGCTCCTCATTATCAGGGAGTTCTGGAACTCCTTCTGGAGTGGTAAGACTATGGGGGAAATGGCGAGGAAGTTCAATGGTCTCCTCCTCTACCTTATGCCGCTTCAAAATAGCATTCCCCAAAGAATAACCCAATGCTGTTGCAACAGGCACTGCTACAGCATTCCCAACTTGAATGTATCTGAAACAAAGCAGAAAATGATTATCATCCATGCATGGAGTGTTAGGCCAATTTGTCCACAGCATACCATTGTTAGCACCCTGATAACCACCTCAGTTTCCTTCAAGAAATGGTTTTATAGCAAGTCCAGGAGATTACAGAGAACTCCACAGTAAGTTTCAACTGTTATATTAGTTCCTGCTAAACCAAAACATATGGGGTATAGTCTTATAATGTCTAGAGATGGAAAATTTGTAGACATTCAACAAATTGGTCCACAATATAAGACAACAGTGATGTTAAGTGCATTTCAAAGAAGACTAAACAATTGAGCAAGATGAGTACCTTTGCTTGATGGGACCAAAAAGCTTGTAGTAATCGGGAAATCCCTGAAGTCTTGCATTCTCTCTGATTGTGAGGACTCGATCTTGCCCAGGGTGCAAGATGATCTGCAAAAGATGAATCAATAACTGTGCTTAGTACTGAGCAAACCAACAAAGAAATATCAGCATGCATCAGAAGCCTACAAACAACTACATCTTTGCTCAATATGAATTCTTGATTTTCCCTTTAATTGGAATCACTCAAACAAAATGGAGGCAAGTGACAACAAGTTTGTCTTCTGTATACAACAGCGGACCCAATTAACATATTAGCTTATTCTCAAGAAAATAAGTCATAACCTGGTTGTGTGGTTCAGCCCTGGTGACAACTGTTGAAACAGTCTCATCCCACCATAGTCTACCAAAGGGCCTGCAAGTGCCAAATGCCATCAGAGATGCTCAGTGCAGGCAGCAGACAATGGTTTCTGAAATCCAAAACCTGGATTCTTGTTTAAACAATTTTGGACCTTTCATCTACAGAAAAAAACTCTACTCCTGTCACATTCTATCAATATCAGATTCCAACATGGCCTGCTAGGGTGACCTAGTTCTCTTTCTTTGTGCAAATCTTCCTAATATGTAGAGCTTACTTCAAAGATTTCCCCCTGATGAAGCTGACAGCATAGTCAGGGACCTGTAAGAATAAACCAAAATAGGTATTACCAATCATGCCTTCATCCAGCATAGTGGGGAAACCTAGAATGTATGCAGGATGTTAGATGTGCATTGTGCATGCACTATCAATGCAGCCTATAGCATGCAAACAGAAATGTAGGTTCAGCTGTGAAGAATTAGAAAAACTGGATTTACAATCAATAGTTCTGTACACAAGATCAATTCAATAGAAAAAGCTCCAGAGACAAGAATGATTGGGAGCATATCTATGTTCAAATCAAAACAGGGCAAGAAACTCAAGACTTAGAACTGTACAATGTCCTCACAAAATTGCCTTTCTCTAACTTAGAACATCTTAGAAGGCTTACCAGGGGCTTCCCTGAAGCCAAATATTCGCGAGGCTCTCTCTCCACATCGACAGTTCCATCCTCCTTGATAATAATGCCTTTGAGACTTCTGAAATTTGCTCCCTGCAAAATGATCACAAGGCCCCTTTGTCATGTTTTAGCAATAGCATTCGCTCTAGCTCAAGGTTCTCTTATACCTCTGATTCCACAGGCAAATTCATAGTAATAACAGAGCAATCCTCCAATATTAATTCTTCTCAAAAGAGATGACAGAATATAGATACTACCTTTGCTTTGGGAATTTGACACACTCTCTGATAATCATCAGTATTTAAGCAGAGTGGCCGATGATCAGGAAGCATGACTTTCTGTTTCTTCAAGGGAAGGGCTCCAAGACCTCCAGTACCTGACCAAACAAATATTTATGCAACCTCTCTTGGGAAATTCCTCCACAGTGTGCACAAAGAACAACTACACAGGGCATTTCTGGATTAACAGCTAGTCATATTAACATTATTGTTACTTTAGCATACCATACAATGTTTTGAACAAACAATTCACCTTGCTTTGGTAAGCGAACAAAACGTTGGAAGGATGTGTGAGGGTCATCCTGGTAAAGAATGTCATCCTTGTCTTGAAAGTTCGAGACCTGGTGCAAACAGTGGAGAAGAAATCAGTTCTACTGTAGACACTCTAGTCATACCCATACCAAACTGCAGCCTCGCCGGTAACCAATCTGAAGCAATGCAAATGGGCTGTGCAACTCAAATTCCCTTTTCCAGTACAAATGTCCACCACTTTTTAATTTCATAAAGGCTCCACAATGAAAATTATTAGTAAGAAATGGTAGGTGGTACCACCAGGAAAAATAGCAGTGCCAAGATGCACTGATATAGAGGTGAAAAGACTTACAGGGGGTAAATCAGAGATTGCATCCTTGAGAACTAGAGGTTTTTGGAGCCACTCAGGCTGCTGATTCTCAACATAAGCAACTAAACACCTCTGCACAATATACAACCACTCTCTTGCTAGTCATTACTGTTGTTCAACACCTTATTTTACATCCATACCTGCACATTAAACTCCTCTGAGGTCACAGCAGGTAACTGCTGAACTGCAACAGAGAATACAGAATATCATACTCAGCCCCAAAGAGGAACTGAGTAGCCTCCTGGCACACAGATGTTCTGGAACTTTCAATACTTCTGCCACCTCAATTGTTTTGTTGAGCTCATTAATACTGAATGTTTTAGTCAATCAAAACCAAAGAAAAAAAATGAAATCAAGTAGGTTGTAGAGCTACCTCCCACAAATTTGGGACACCTCCACGAACAATAACACTGTGTGTGGGCAAGGGAAATGGGGGAAGCACCTGCAAAGGAACACTCTACAGTCAGTTCCTATAGTAAAAGATTGAGTGGTGAGGTTTGGATCTAGTGACAAGGCAGAAGACAAGCTAAAATATGCAAAGTCAGTTGTGATCAACAAAGCAGAAGCTCCAAAACATGACTACCTCATCAGAACAAGCTCCATAAAGGAAACAGCGCATACGGAATTGGGGCAATCCATAACATCCAGCAACCATGAGTCCAATTTTTGCCTGCCTCAATATAAAAACCATCGGAAAACATGTCAAGAACATAGTTGATGACTAAAAATTTAGCATTTCATTATCATCCAAGATAACAGAATAAAGTGGGATCAAACCTGATAATTCATTTGAACAGCTCTTGCAAGGGCATATCGGCCTAGGATGCCATCACAGAATTTGAGAATATCAACAACATTTTCCATCAGTAAAAACCGTGGTCGAAGGAAGTTCACAATATCCATGAACACTGGCATTTGCCTGTTCCGAGGATCTTTGAGTGGCTCAGCCTTATTTCGAAATCTATTGAACCCACTGGCACCCTGGCATGGAGGCCCTCCACATATGACATCAACATCACCCTGCCAAAGCATGTCTGCACTTCAGCTACAACAAAGACTTTCCCACATAAAGTTCCCTAGTTTTGTCTTCCAGTGCAGTTTCCAGCTGCAGCATTGGTGAAAACTCTATAGCAACTTCTCCATCTAGAAGACTTATTTGCAAAATCATTATGAGGTGATGGGAACAAAAAAAAAGGAGCAAAAGAACCCATACTGGTAATGGCAAGTATTTGCATTTTCTCCCTTCCATGACAAAGCTCTGCACGCGCTCTGGACAGTGCCTGAAAATCCATCTTTACCAAAATCAGCAAAAGAGGAAAAAAAACCATAGTACCTCATACTTCAGTATCTCACCTGGAGCTTCTTTTCAACTGACAAAAAAAGCCTATGCTCTCCCAAAGACAATCCTGTCTCCCTGCCTTACATTATCTTATTTGGAAGTAGTCCTATATTACTTGCAGGATGGGTTAATGGTCAGCAGGGAGAGGATACTAGTAAAGAATGACTGAAATACAGCATTGAACCAACAACAGCTATGGGTGCCTAGTTTGAGGAACATACTCAAAGTTTGAGGCAGGTTCCCATGAATCATGTTCGGCACTATAGCCCTTCCATTTCACCTGTATCGTACAAATTCCCTACCGTTAGAAACTTTCCATAAAATACAGGAGAGATTAAAGAACAATGTAGTTTAGGCTTTATGTGGTTTCATGTACACTTTTAGCAGAAAAGTCAGAAAGCTGGACCACCGTTCTTATCACAAATGCCAAGACACATCAGCAAATTCACTTACTAATCTGAATTCCCCTAAGTGCTTTCACAAGGGAACTCTTAAAAGTCCTGATAAAAGGGGTTCAAAGAAATGGTCAGCACAAACTAGAGTCTTAAGTCCAGAAACAGGTCAGAATAGGTTGGGAACATAAGAAGCAGTAAGAGTTGGACCTTAAACTCAAGACCTTTCTTTGCAGGTGGTTCAAAACCTCCCTTTGCCTTCTTATGTTTCTTTGGAGCCTCCTCAAGATCTTCATCATCATCCACCTCTTCCATGACCTGCTTCTCCTTCTCACTCACTTGACCAACCCAACGAATACCAACGAGACTTTCTACCTCATACTCTCCTTCTTCTACACCCTCATCCTCACCACTTTCCTCAACTTCATCTGCAGCTTCATCCACAGCTTCATCATCACTTGGGTACTTTTCACACAGTTTCTTCCACTCTTTCAGCAATTCCAAGAAATCCTCTGCAGCCTCATTCCGCACCTAAACATCCACAATGTTCCTGATGAATGCTTAGGATACAGTTGCCTAGTGCCCTCCTTGACTAGATTAATGGAGACCCCTTGTCCCTGACATAGCAGTGAGAGAATTTTTGCTTAACAAGAGAAAAAAATTCTGGATGGTGCCAGTAAAGATTATGCAGTGCTAAACAAATCAAGCAGAACAACATAAAAGCATTGTGAGGACAAGGTTCTAGAGTGAGGATTAACCTTTGTCTCTGGGTGATTGTGCTTCATTGAAATACATGCATACTCGTTTAGATCAACTGCCCACCTCTGAACCATCCAAACCAACCATCATAAAAACTTCAACACTTTTGAACACCACTGGCCACTTACATAAAACTGCCACAGCAAGAAACAACAGTCACACCTCAAGACCTATAACAGCCATCTCTCTTTGAGCTACCACATGGACTTGTTATACACAACAGCCAAGAGCAAAACCCTGTTCAAGCATAAACAAGTTTGTAGGCTTATAAAGTGCTATTTGAAGTTTAATACCGTAACAAGGTTAGCTCCTGCCAAATTAGCACCCAAGCATAGGCCAGTTGACATGGCTCCACACCCACAATACAAATCAAGCAGCTGCAGCTCTGGCTTGTCTTCCACATTGCTACATGCATTACTTTGCTGTTTCACTGATATCATTTCTGATACTCCCGACATAGTACCCTCCACCATTGAGTTTTCACTGTTACTCCAAGTGGGTTCTGAATTTGACCACCACCCGGTTCCTGATCAAAATGCTGACATCTGACATGAGAATGTCTGAACTAACAGACTCTGCTTTCCTATAACTTCTTGTTTCAAACTCTTCCACCACACACAAAACCATCATAAGAGAAATATGACAAGAATGAATCACTAAAACTGTATCTACCATCTCACAATGCCACATCTTAGAAATAACAATCATAGTGGATATGAGGACTAGCATATCTACTGTCCATGAGAAAAACTTGCTGAAACATAAGAAAAACCCCTGAAAGCACAAGGACTACAGTCCTGAAACATGTTCCAGGATGTATGTTTATCCCACTCACCAGGTAGCTCTGCTGGGAGCTCATAGAATGTTGCATAAGCAAATTTGTAACCCTTGTCAAAGTAGTAGTCACATGGAGGTATCACCCTTTCCCCTTTGTCAAATCTTGTCTGCCATTTGCAGAAGATAAGTTCTGAGAATTCTTCACGAACTTATTCTACAATATCTCCAAAGATATCACACAACAAGAGACAAAGATATCACACAGTAACAGAACACTTATTTGCACTTCATTTTGGACTAGAGACAAGATATTTTCAACAGCATTTCCTTGTAAGACAGCAGTAGGAATCATGATGTATTTACCAAAGAGGGCACCCGAACCACATTCACATTCTCAACAATACACTCCAATGGATTGTCATCCTTCACATCTGAGTAGAAGACCCGCTTTTTGTCATGATCTCTATCTTCAGTGCCAATTGCCTGCATTCAACATTCCACAGAAACTCAAGCAAAACCATTGCTCCACTGCACTAATTATCATATCAATTGCAGCAGTCTCACAAGTCATCAACTGCTTTGAGAAACAGGGCACACCCTATTTGCAGCACCAGGCAAGTGGAATCTCAAAACCTTTTGGCTTGTAGAAAACCTTAACAAACTGTGCCCCAATTTTATCCCATTGCAGTACTTCACAACAAAACTCTAGATTCTCAATCATACACCAAAAAATCTCAACTTGGAAGTAGGCCAGCATTTTTGCTACTCACCGTGTCAAAAGTCCGAAAGAACCATTGCACACCAAACCATTCACTTTTGTCTTCCTTTTCAAAGAACTCAATGATCCTCCCAATGAAGTTTGTTTCGAGACCTGACTGTTCAAGAGCACACATTCGCAAGAGGAAACAGCAATAAGAAACCAGGCATTTATGCTGAATTCCACAAATAATTGAAACACTATTTGACTCCTACTGAACAAGATACAAGAGGCAAATACAGCCATCTTCAGCACCCCACACATAGGTGAACTTTCTGGTCAAAGAAGGAGAAATGATTCACTGCTGAGTTCTGGTCCCCATACTGTACTGTTTGTCACTCAGAAGTGATCAACTCTCATGAGAATCAAGAAATCTCCATACTCATGATTAAGAAAGCCAGAAGAAGGTTAAGACTTCTCCTTTAAGTGAAAGAAAGACTTCCAGATCAGGACTCGCAAAATTAGGAAGAAAGACTTCCAAATAAGGACTCACAAAACTGGGAAAACAGTGATAGTCTCTCAGTTGTGAACAATGACATATATAGCAACTTCTCTATCACAACTTTTCCACTAACTTTATCAGCTCCATACAACGGGTATTGGTGAGTGCAACCACTAATGCATGCTGAGTTTTCTGTTGCAAGTCTGAAAGCAATGAGAAGACTCTAGCTATGATACTAGCTAACAACTAACAACAAAAAATCACCACACAAGGGGAAGACATTGGGAAGACTCAAACACCATGATACGGGCTAGCAACTAACAACACAAGGGGACGACACAGGGAAGACTCTGTCATAATACTAGCTAGCAACTAACAACAAAACACACAACCCTGGGGAAGAGAAAGAAAAGGGGAAAACAAAACAGACTGCAGGGAAAAACAAATAACACCTAGTGGGCTTCAAAAAGCTCTCCCCACTTACAAGACTCTATACAAAATCATTTGGAAGACTCCAAATGCAGAAATTCCAAAAAGCAACATCTCTTGATTCATCAATCCTCTAATTCCCTTAACAAAATATTTGGAGGCATCATATCTGAGAAACATAGAAATCTTTAGGACTACAAAGCGACTCAGAAGCAAACCCAAATAACTACCAAAAACTAACCTCAATCAAAAGTTTGAGCAAAACAGGAAAAAAAACAAAACTAGATCACCTGATACTGAGGGTGAAAGTTTGGCAGAAAAAAGAAACCTGCTCAAAAGGGTTAAAAAATGTGCAATACACACATAACATTTGTCTAGGTTAAAGATCCAAAAACCAGATTTGAGTTCTGAGCATACATGGACATGGACACAATCACCCAAGAGATAAAGTTTGCCATTGACTTCTGCCTGCTTGTAGTGGCCAATCACTGGAATCTCGGGCTCTTCTTCTGTCTCTCCTCTGCAGACAAGATTACAAAGTATGAGAAAGGAGAAACTATGGGATCGATGTGTACAGCAAGGGTAGGAAGAACAACAATTGGAATTTGGGTTTTCTTTTGCGCATGAGATAGGGCACCATTATTATTCTCAAAACACACTAGAATGTGAAGGGAAAGCCTTGCATGCCATTTTTGAGTGAACAACTAACCTTTTCCTCCCATTTGCTTCTGACTGCAACATCACAAAAGAAAAAAATATTTGCTGCTCATTAGTATAAAGAAACCATGCAGACTAGTCTCCTCCCAGGGACATAAAATGAGCAGAGTCTAGTTATGATAGCCTGAAAACAAATTACATTGTAATGCAACCAGGGCCAGCTGCCTTTTAGATTTCAAGCTTGTAGCCTTACATGTTGAGCAGAAACTGGGATACCAGCTTTTCAACTGCGCACAATGGACTAGGTATTTCAAAGAAGAAGAAGACGACAAATGAGCTGAATCCGTGCAATATCAGGGATTTTGCTGCAGCAATTGATGACACAGAGAGAGGGAGAGAGAGAGAGAGAGAGATTGCAAGCATAGAGAAAACCAGATCTAGTAACCAGCAATGGACAATGCGAGCAGCAGGAGCCTTACCTTGATCTTCTTCGGATAGCGATGCGGATAGTCACGAGTAGCGACGTGGCTGGGAATTCGGGTATTACGGACCAAGTTACAATGAACTTCGTCCCGAGGGTCACGCTTTTGCGTCTTGAACTCCACTATCTTCTGCGGGCTAACGAAAACCTCCTCCTCGTCGACACCCCCTCCCCCCGCCTTGAGCACAGCATCCTCCTCTTCCTCCTCCTCATCCACGTCTCCACCCTTGGAAATGGATTCAGACAGAACAACCGGCTCCGGCTCCTCTTTCGGCGCAACAGTCTTCGCAGATCCCGCCGATGTCTTCAACTTCTTGGTGGACGCGGCCTTGGGAGGAGTCTGCTTACCCCTCTTCCTATGCATCCTCCCATTGACGACTTCCGGAACTCCTCCTTTCCCGCTGGCTACCGCTTTGGAGACGACGACTCGTCCATTACTATGATGACTCTTATTACTACTCTCCTCTCGCTTCTTGGAAACCGCCGCCTCAGCTGCTGCCGCTGCATTATTACTGGAGTTCACTTCTCTTTTTTTGTTGGCAACAGCTCCTCCTCCGCTACCACCACTCCTCGTCTTCACCGTCTTAGTGATGAAACAACTGGTTCCATTACTCTTGCCTTCCTCCTCCTCCTTTGTTTCCGAAAGCGCACTACGCCCGCCCCCACTTCGCTTGTTTGCTCCATTGCTCTTATTCTCTCCGTCCATTATCGCCGCGTCATTGCCGACCGTCTTCACAACTTTTCGACCACGAATGAGATGCTGATTCTTCATGGCCACAAAAGCGAAAATCTCCGCCTCCTCCTCAGGTAGCGCGCGAGTGAGTGAGTGAGTCTTGAACGAACAGCGAAGCAAGGACTCGGGAGCTGTGAAAGGTTCTCACTCGGCGATGGGGGGGGAGGGGATGGTGCTGCTGTGACGGGGCTATAAGCGCGCGAGCGCGCGCGAGAAAGAGATGCCGCGCGAATTGCAACCCGCGAGACGTCTCAGAAAATGGCTGAAGAAACAAGATACGCGTCAGGACGTCTGGCTGACAAACTCACGTACATGGATGATAAAATCATGCCCTTGGATGAGAACCTCATGCACTTGGATGACAAAACGGATGCACTTGGATGAGAACACACTTGGACAAAATGAGAACCTCATGCACTTCGATGACAAAACGCCTGCACTCGGTGGAGAGCCTTATGCACTTCGATGACAAAACGCTGCACGTGGATGCCAAATCCAATTCACCAACAACGTGACATTGGGTTTTTGCTTGGTGTCTGAGGTTTTCATCCTTGGGCTCTGTTGTTTTCTGTTCAACATCCCCCACTGCACTTCATCTGATTTTGAATTCCCAGTCAAGCGCAACTTCTTGCGCCTTGAGTTGCACTTGAAGTAAGTTAGTAAAAGTAAGTCAAGTAACCGTTTGCACCTTCTTTTTCATTTTTTACTTTTCCTGTTGACCTTGTGATATGAGGACCAGGGGGAGGGGAGGTGTCACTATAAAACCTCATTCTTTTTGTCGTTCTTTTCCTCAGGATTTAATTTCTTTCTAATATGTACTTCATTGCAATCTCTTTTTTGTGTCTAATACCTACTTCATCTTTCATCCTGTCTCCTTTCTAATATTTTTGACCTAATTAGGTTTTTTTGGGGGTAGAATTACAAAGCACTAGCACATCCATCTATGAAGGAAAGTAGTTTGTTTTGTAATTATGAGATCCATTGAACTGGGATGCTTCAGATTGTGTTCTTTGTGTTCTTTGTGTCTTTCGAAGCTCTCAACAAGGAGGGGTGCATGAGCTTGGTTCCAGGTGTTTGCACTTGTAGTGCAAAAGTTCTTGAATATTGAATGATTTCTGCCACTGAAAATTCAAATAAATTCCAAAAAACCAGGTTTTGGAAGGAAACATCAATTGATAACATGGTAGCACTTGAAGGCTTAGCATTCAATTCAAGCATGATTTCCTTTCATATTTGTCTGTTCAAAAAATCAATACATACATTGCAAAACAACATTCACATGTTGATTGTCCTTATTTTGTAATGGGTTTATGAAGGAAGGTAGTTTGTTTTATTTTGTTTTGTAGTTATGAAATCCACTGAACCGGGATGCTTCAGATCAAGTTCTTGGTGTCTTTTTAAAGCTCTCAACAAGGAGGGGTGCATGAGCTTGTTTCCATGGCATTTGGACTTGCTCTGCAAAAGTTCTTGAATATTGAATGATTTCGTCACTGAAAATTAAATTAGATTGTAGCTGAAATTTTCAGAGGAATTGAAATATTCATTGGTGTTGTTGAAAAGATCTTGACGAGCAGGATTTAATGGAATTTATTTGGTAAGATTGGGATTCACAATGTGCGAGATATAGGTTTTTAAGTGATTTCTGCCACTGAAAATTTAAATAAATTCCAGAAAACCAGGTTTTGGAAGGAAAAATCAGTTGAGGACGTGGTAACACTTGGGCCAACAGCACAGGCCACACTAGTAGGTACTACAATTGAGATATACAATAGGGTGTCTTTCTTTGTTGATTTGCTTTCTTTTACTAAGAGTTTTCTTTAATATAATTTTTTTTACACATTTAAACCTGAGGAGATTTCAGGGTGTATGGAAACTGTGTTTTTTCCTGTTGTAAATTCACCTACTTTTGCAAAGCATTTGGAAAAATCACCAATGTTTTATGTCACACAATTGAAAAACAGAAATCCAGTGTTGCAAATGTGAAATTGAGATGGAAAAGGGCAATGTATATCAATTTCTTTTTCCTTGATATAAAAAAATTTCAATGAAACACCCATTAAACAAATATAGCTTCATATCATAGCCATCATTAAAAAATAATTAATTAATTATTTGAATAATTTTAATGTCTTATGTTTGTGAAACTTTTGATTTGCTCTCTATTAGTGTTTTTTATTTTAGGATTTTTATTTAACATCATTAGTGAGCATCCCAAGAAAGATTTAGCATTCATTTGCAAACACATTTTTAAGAAAGTGCACAATTTCTAAAATAGTGAAAAAAAATACTATGGTAGATAGGTTGGTGAGAGAACATTTGAGAACTGGAGGGAGGTTGATTCTTCAGATGTTGTTCCTTTGCTTCTAAAGCTCAATCAACGTTTGTAGCCCTTCCTCTAGAGCTTCCAACACCAACAAAAATTGCTCAATCCAATAAAGGAATGGGGGAAGATATGGGTTGTTTGGAGTAAGGGGTTCAACAACAAATGAAGTATAACAGATCAAGATTTTGAGCTTAAAATCTTTGATTGTTACATCTTTGCCTCTGTAATCACTCAAAACAAACTAAAAATGAGGAAGATATAAGACTGAAATTAGAGAATGACCTAGAGCTATTTTTTCAAGTTTTTTGAAACAAACTATCACTCATCCTTACTCTATATTTTGCATTTTTCTTTTACTTATGATGCTCAATGAACATTTGTAATCCTATAGTCTGTGGGTCGAATGACACAAAAAGTATTCAATTTGATTAAGGAATGAAGAAAATATTGAAAAGTGTTCAATGATAAATATGCGTTTGATGATGGGCGATTTTACCCTACAGAAAAACCTTGTGAAAAAGTGATGACATTTTTTCAAATAATGTTTTTCTAAAACATTTGTTGATTTTCCTTTTAAATAGTAGAAAAATTTGAAATGGAATATTTTACTTTTCTTTTCTGAGCTCATTCAAGTGAGAAATTTCCAGTGTTGAGCAGTTCTCACTTTTTTGGGAGAACCGGCCGGTTCCAGTTCTCTCATGATGCTATGAGAACCTGATGGGTTCATTAATATATATACTTTTGGGCTGGTGAGAACCGGTCAGGTTATCTAATTTTTATTTTTTTCAAACTCACCTGGTTATCAGATAGGTCAGTTCTCATATATACAACAATCGGTTTTCACATCCGGTTTTCACAATCTGATTATTAAATTTATAATTAATTAAAATCAGTTTTAATAATTAAATGACTTCACACCAAAAGAGCAACACCATGTGAGGAAAGTGACACCAACAGAAAAAGGATAAGAGGAATGGGATAAAAGTAATCATAATAAAAAGATTAGTAATATCAAGAAAGAGAGAACAGTAATAATGAGAGAACAGTAATAGCAGTAAAAAGAAGAGTAATAGTAATAAAGAGAGAAAAATAATAATGGGAGAAAAGTAATAGCAACAGGAGAAGAGTAGCAGTCCCAAATGAGAAGAAGAAATAGAGGAACCAATAAATGATACAGAGAACTCTGAGAACCGGATGTGAGTTCCATGAGAGAACATGTCCTGTTCTCCAAATCTTATATATAAATTCACTACGTTCGTCTGTCCGTTCGTGATGGAGCTCGCGTCCGTCACAGACGGACGACTAGGCTCGGCCCGGCAAAAACGAGCCATTATGTTTGTCCAGCTCTTTGGTTTTTAGGGTTTGGAGCTCTAGGGTTTGGAGATCGAATTTGGAAAGTCCGTTAGTCAGTCATTTGGGCATGAAGATTGTCACGATGAGGTCAGTGAATTGAAACATCAAAGCTGTTAGATACAGAAGAGTTGTTGCATGCGTGCGTGCGTCTGTCGAGGTGCTGAAACCCAGTGTCCGTTTATCAAGGTCTTGAAACCCAGGTCTTGAGAGCCAAATATCGAGATCCTGAAACCCAAGTTCTGAGATTATCGAAGTCCTGAACCCCAGGTCTTGAAAGCCAAATATCGAGGTCCTGAAACCCAGGTCCTGATAGCCAAATATCGAGGTCTTGAAAACCAGATCCTGAGAGTATATAATTTCGCTTGTTGCGTGCGTGCGTCTGTCAAGGTGCTGAAACCCAGTGTCTGTTTATCGAGGTCCTGAAAAATACGACGCCAGCAACAGAAGAAGAAAGTCGTGAAGAACAGTAGGCACGACACGGGCGGATTGTGTCCGACCGTCACGAGTACCCACTAGTATTATATATAAATTCACTACGTCCATCCGTGACAGAGCTCGGGTACGTCATGAACGGACGACCGGGCCCAGCCTGGCAAAAACGGGCCGCTCTATTTGTCCAACTCTTCGATTTTTAGGGTTTGGAGCTCTAGGGTTTGGAGATCGGATTCGGAGAATCCGTTAGTCAGTCATTCGAGCACGGAGATTGTCACGATGAGGTGAGTGAAACGTGCGTGTGTACGTCTGTCGAGGTGCTGAAACCCAGTGTCCGTTTATCGAGGTCCTAAAACCCAAGTCTTAATAGCCAAATATCGAGATATTGAAACCCAGGTCGTGAGATTATCGAGGTCCTGAACCCCGGGTCCTGAGAGCCAAATATCGAGGTCATGAAACCCAGGTCCCCCGATTTCTGTAAACCAAGAGACACACACAAAGGCGCAAAGCAACTTTTATTTATTTTGTTTTTAATTTATTGTTTTTGAAAAGTCCCCCATGAAAACATAGGGGGGGGGGAATGCCTGATATATATGTAATCCCTTTGGACGAAACCAAAGCCCAAGTCCGGGAAAAAAACTGGGAGTCCAAAGGAGACCCCAAAGAACCCCGTACCCATAAGAAAAATCACTGCAGCACCTCGCGGTAGACTACATTACTGGTGTAAACGCAAGTAGGGGCCCCATTCAGAGCTGCCCTGCTGCCACCGAGTATCAGCACCCAGACACCCCGCCGTGAGCTACACCAAAAGAAAGCCACATTAAGCTGTCCGTGGCAAAAAAACATGCTCGAATCCGTCACAGACAGCCGACCGGGCGTGGCCCGGCAAAAACGGAAGAGGGGCTGACTGGCTGTGACGGTGGCCAGGAGGGGCGGACTAGGCACGGGAGAGTCCCTGCAGGTCCTGTGCGTGCTGGGCACGGGAGAGGGGCTAACTGGCTGTGACGGTGGCCAACACGGGCGGGCTGGGCATGGGAAAGTCCTTGCAGGTCCGGCAAAGCCGGACGAACAGTAGAATTTTGGCCAATGGGAAGGCCCAAGGTGCCTTGCTATTATTCCTTTTAAGTTTGGGGAGGCGAGAAGGATTTTTTTTCCATTTTTCCCTGTTTCCCAATGTGTTCTCACGGTGTTCCCTCTAAGTTCCTAATGGGTGTTCCCCAAGTTCACAATGCGTTCCTCAACATGTTCTGCATATAAGCACCTCACTTTTATCCCATATGCTTTGGCAAATGTTGTGGAGGATGTGGGGACTTCACAGTGGCCGAAGGTCACAGGCACCCACTAGTATATACATATACGTATACATATGAACTATTTTCTAGTTGCATTCAACATGTGTCATTGCAAAACAAGTTGCAAAAGACATTTTTTCTTCTATTAGTTATACCAATGTTGGGTGGTTTTCATTTTTTAGTGAGAACCTTTAAGGTTTTCAATTCAATTCTCAAAATGAAAACCACGAGTTATCACATACACTAATAACCTTTTTGAAAACATGTCTATCAATTTTCACCCAAGTGAAAACCAACTTTTGAAAACCTCAAAAGGTATCATATGAACCTTTGCAATAACCTTTCAAGGTATTAAAACATGTGGACATCAATTTTCAAAGTTATCATGATGTTTAATGGTTAGTTAGATTTTAGTTTGGGCAACATTAACCTCCTCAATGCCTCCTTCAATGGGAGCTTCATGAAGAAACTTTGCATTCTTCTCCAAAACAAAGCTAACTTGCAACTTGGCCCCACAATCTTTTCTCCTCCATGTGCTTTGTTGTTCATCTATGCTCTACTCTTCCTTTGTGTTCCTTTGTGTTTCACTGCTCATGTGTTCTTCTATGCTTCATTACTCATATGTTCCTTCATGTTTCACTACGCCTTTGTTCTTCATTGTCTTAGTGTTTTTTAGTGTTTCACTATTCATGTATTTTTTCGTGTTTTGCTATTTCTTTTTGTTTTGCTACTCATGTGTTCCTACGAACTTCGTTGCTCTTTTGTGTTTCACTATTCCCTTATGTTTTGCTACCCATGTGATCCTCCAACTTTTGCTACTCCCTTGTCTTTCACTACCCATGTGCTCCTCCAAACTTCGTCGTTCCCTTGTGCTTCATTATTCATGTGTTCCTCTAAACTTTGCTACTCATGTGTTCCTCCATGTTTCATTCCTCCCTTGTGCTTCATTATTACTATGTTCCTCCAAACTTCACTATTCATGTGTTTTATGTGTTTTGCCGCTTTCATGTGTTGTTGATCCTTTTTACTTTGTTTTTTAATTATGTAATTAAAATGTAACATTGAATTAAACAATCTAAAAATTTATTCTGGATTTTCTTAATTTCAAAATTGACTTATAAGAATACTCATTGAAAATTGAAGGTTGTAATTTTCATGAAAATTGACAAGACTAAAAATTGTCCAAAAAACATTTCAAAATTCGAAACCCTTAAAGGTTATCTAAAACTTTTTTTTAAAATGAGAACCTTAAAGATTCTTTGAAATAGTTATAAAAATTGGAATTGACAATTTTCAAAAAAAAATGAAAACCACCCAACATTGGTTTTATAACAAATATGAAAGTTTTTTTAAAACTACATTTTTTCAATGATAAGGTAAAACCACCCATCATCATGTATTTATCATTGAACATTTTCCAATATTTTCTTCATTCATTAATCCAATTGAGTGATTGTTGTGTAACTGGACATCCAAACTTGAAGGCTACAAATGATATGTGAACATTAAAAGCAATGGAACAATGCATAAAACATAAGAAAAGGATAAATGATAATTTGGTTCAATTTTTTTGAAAAATTAGCTCTAGACCCTTCTTTAGTTTCAGCCCCATATCTTCCTCATTTTGAGCTTGTTCTTAATTGATTAAAAATTTGATGGGTGCATGAACTAAAGCTTCACAAAAATTCTTTGTATTCCAAAAGCGATGATGCATTATCAAAGATTTTAAACTTCAAATCCCAATTTGTTTTAATTCATTGATCATCAAACATTGAACCCCTTTACACAAAACACCTCTAACTTCCCCATTCTTTCATCAAATTAAGCAATTTTTTTAGAGTTGAAAGCATTAAAATGTCAAAATATGGTTGGGGTACCAAATAGGATTGTGTGTTTTTGTATCTAATGAACCCCTTCACTTAAAACATGTTGTAACTTAATATCACATTCATATTGAAATTTTTATTTTCTTCATGGAAAGATACATTGTTAAGGTATTACTCTATGCATAACATGTCAATTTGAACAAATTTCAGGATTATTATGAAGTCCTGGAAAAAATCCAAGACTTTGTTTTTTTTTTTTTTTTTTTAAAGTTCAAGGATTCATAATGAATGTCTAAACATTTTTTTTTGGCCCAAGATTGTTATCACAAACATTTTAATATTAATGTACATAAAATGTTTGAATGTGACAAAAACAAGTGTTTTATTACAATGTAAAAAGTTTCAAAAATTGAAATTTTTTAGAAATTTGGGCCATTGATAGAACATGGCCCACATTTATTATTTTTACTTTCATAAGTGAAGAAAATAGATATTTTAAATATTTATAAAAAAATAACACATTTGACATTAGAAAAGTAAAGGAAATCTAAAACAAGTCATAGGAAAAATGAAGAAAAAGGTGAATTTTGAATCCTTAAGAATGAGTCCTTCTAAAAGGGTACCCCAAACATGCTTTGATCCTAAAAGGAAGGCTACAATTTTTGTTTGAGTTACAAAATGCATTCTTTCATTTCCTTCAAATAACAAATTTATAAATTTTTTGACACTTCATGTATCATTGTTTATATGAAATAATGGGTATTATTTTGTAGATGTTTATGTTTCTATATTTCAATTAACAATGTTGACATCAATATAACATTGTGAGACCTATTCTCTTCTAGGGTTGTGTAATTTTTTGAAATTCCCTCATTTTTATTTTTATTTCTCACAAAACTCAACGAATAACACATGGAAGAAAACTAAAAAAATTGAAGCATGTTTTTATGTTTAATAAAATATTTGGTTATAAGTTTTATCAACATTGGGCACATGCAACAAAATTGAATATGGGCCTTTATTTCAATAAAGTTCAATAGGTCTAGTGGCCAAAAGCTTTACCCTAACATAAGATGGCCTTGAAATCAATGTTTAATACCCAATCCAAGATATTGTGATTACCTTGTGCATTAAATGCAAGGACAAAGCTTTTCATACCTAAATTTACATGTGCTTAATTTAATGTTCAATTGGAAGGCTATAAATTAAAACTTAATTAAGAACCAAACCCAAACAGTACATAGTATCAATGTTTGAGATTTATTCATTTTACATGTGTACATAGAAAATATTTTTGAAAACAAATATGATGTTGTGTCATTGACTTAACATCCCAAGAGAGGTTTTACATTGAATTGCAACACATTTTTAGAACATATCTAGATAACATAAAATCTAATTTAAAAAATGTTACCAAACTAAAATCATAATCCACATATGGTGAATGTTTTTTTAAATTCAAAATTTGGGAAAATAATTAAATGGGTATGTTTTGACCAAATATTCTATTTGAAATTATTATTTTTGGCATTTTGGCAAAAATTGCACATATAAAATGCATTGCCAATCAATGATTTTTTTGGTGAAATTTTGAAATGAAAAGGGAATATTATATTGCAAATTCCTTGGTTTTAAAACAAAATCCTCTAATTTTTATGATTAGACACTTTTTTTATTTATTAAAAAAAATTCCACCAATGATGTTAAATGACTTTTGGGATGATTATTAGTGATGTTACATTAGAAAATTGAAAAGCAAGAAAAAACGTACTGATAGGTCATTAAAAAAAAGGTGTATCTTAATTGATATAGCCCACAACATTATTTAAATTAAACATTTAATCCATCAAAATGTTTACATGTCAACCCTTCCAACTTCCACATTAATTTGTGGGTGATTTGAATAGTTTATTTAATTATCATAACCATCCTTCATGAGACTCTTGACACTATGATTGGCTCTTAGGTTGAGAGTTACAACCTTCAACCTTAATTTCATTAGTACAACCTTCTATTTAGCACAACATACACTTTGGGCTTTCATTGGCCCAACCATTCCACAACCTTTCATTGATTGGATGAACATTTCATAACTTCTCTTTGCATGGATGAAAAGAAGGCATCTTGATTCCCATCAAGTTTGGTTATGTCTAGGAGCCAACAAAAAGGTTTTGGTTATTGCAAATAGTCTTGTTACAATTGTTCTCAATAATCAACATCCTATGTTTGGTTACTTGGTAGTCCATAATGGTTTACTTATTGAGTGGGAGCGTTGGTGCCATAAGTACATTATGAGCCCAAGTATTTGATATTTGATTTAATGATGTAACTAAAGTCTTAATAAAAGAAGATTTAGCCAAATTTGCATGTAAATGAAATATTTGAGAAGAAAATTTAAAGAATCCTTATATTGTGCTACTTAATGGAACTTAATGTAGAAATCTAGTGACTCCAACTATCATTTTTTAAAAATATAATGATGACAAAAACCAAAAGAATCATTTTTTCATAAACATATATTTAAATTCACACAAATGGATTTTATTAGATGAACCTTGACAATTGCCACAAATGAATCACAAGAAGGTAACATTAAATTTCAATGGTTTTAGAGGAAATAATTTTTGTCGTGTGTTTGGAAGGCATGCACCCGATTATGGTTGGATAGATTGTAATTAATTTTTTCAAATTTATAATTAATTGACAAAATGATATTACTTTTAAAGGTCACGTTAAAAAATAGAACAACAAGACTTTAGGTTTACAAACCAAATTTGAAATAATAATTTCATTAATCCAAAGACATGTGTAATAAAACCATTGTCAAAAAAATGCAACATAATTTTTTACCTAAGAAAACTACCAAGAATTATTATGTTTGGTTTGAAAGGTTATGAGCTATTGTGCAAGTGACATGTGATAAGCTGAAATGCATCAACATCACCCAACCTATTACACTTTTTAAAGTGAACAAAAACGTGACATAATCATTTTACATAGATGTTAACATTGTTTAATTTCTCACTTAGTAATTGTCTCATCGATTTACTTCACAAGTTTTATTGTTTTACATAAATGCATCAATGCACTAGAAAGAAGCCATGCCTGAGGGTACATTTTTGTGCTTGGCAAGTTGAGCCATAAAAGCACAATAGGGGTGAAATGCAACCTCAAGGGTGCCTTCCTTGGCATAAAGGCTTGTGAAGGTAGATTACACTACAATAACACTTTAGTTTTTCCAAAACATGGAACTTATTTTAAAATCAACACTCTCAAATAAGGCCAAATTTTGTGGTTAACATGCATGGAAAGTGGTAGAATCTCCTTTCAAATTTTATTTACATGGAAGGTAAAACACAAGATGAAAAGGTTTTTAAATATTGTAGGTCCTTATTTCAAAGACTGAACTCGAACTTGGGCACTTTGCAATGTGTATAATCCATAATTGACATTTGCCCAAAGCAATCCCAATCCCAAAAAAAATGGACCAACCCACACAAACACACCTAGGAGTTGTAAAGGACTTCAAGTTGAATGCTTTTATTTTTAAAAAAAATTGGATGAAAAAAGAAAAATTGTCACTATTTCAAGTTTTTAGAGACTTCAACTAAGATGCCATGCTCCATTTAACATTTAAAAAAAGGGTGATAGATAGAAGACTTTCATATTAGTCATGTGAAAAAAGAACTATCCAAAAAAAACACTAAAATGTTCTTGGATGGTAAAAGTTGCACATCCAATGTAAGTCTAAAAACAATTGTGATTCATCCTTTTTGAGGCAAACGCAAAATTTGGGTTGGTCAGGATTCTTCCTAACCCTTTTCCAAAACTAAACATGTAATCATTTGATTCATTTCTTGTTTTCAAATCCTAAAACATTGGGCAACAAAAGTTCTCATTGATTTTCATATCAATATCGCACATAGTTACCCAAATGTTCCTATCACGATGGGCAACACATTATTGTTTTTCTTTATGAGCAACCATAAACAAAAAACTCTCATAAAAAAGGTGAGCCACCCTTCTCAATGACTTGGCAAATACAACTCACGTACGTCAAATTTTGAAGCCATTGCTCCCAATTGGGAATAAAGGAAGGTTGGATGAAATTGGTATTCCTTAACATTTAAGCATTAAACCCTACCAATGTGGCATGTGCCATTGGCCTAAATATGAACTTTTTATAATGTAAGTGCACACAACATATGACATTATTTTGCAAGATATATTTATATCCCATTTTTTAAGAATCAAATATGAAAGGAAAACATTTACTTGAATTGAATATTAGATTTGCAAGTGTGAACCCAATACAAAATAACATGAACTCAACCTATCACCATTGTCCCACATCCTAAGTCAAAATCTCAAAACATAAATTTCATTAAATCTAAATTGTCAAGATCTGTCCTACAACACCAAAGGCACATCACAATTCCTTTTACTTGAATTAAATGGTAGACATTCAAATGTTACCTCGTCTTCAACTGATTTTTCCTTCCAAAACTTGGATTTTTGGAATTTATTTGAATTTTCAGTGGTAGAAATCACTTTAAAATCAGTATCTCCAACATTTCGAATCCAAACATTACCAAATAAATTCCATTAAATCCTGCTCATCAAGATCTTTCCAATAACACCAAAGGCACAGCCAATTCCTCCAAAATTCTCAGCTACGATTTAATTTAGTTTTCAGTGAAAAAAATTCAATATTCAATAACTTTTGCACCACAAGTCCAATCATCATGAAACCAAGCCCATGCACCCCTCCTCATTGAGAGCTTTCCAAAAACACCAAGAACATGATTTGAAACATCCTAGTTTGGTGGATCTCACAACTACAAAACAAGACAAACTACTTTCCTTCACAAATAGATTTGCTTAATAAGTTGAACATGGGTTTTTTTAGTAACTTCAAATGCATGTGAATTATGAAAGTATTTGAGGTTTTCTATCAAATAAGTGCATGCATTGGGCTTCTAATCCATGAACCCCAACTTTCCACGTTCAAGATCACATTAATGATAGTGAAATAAAGAATTATAAGTGAGTAACATGGGTCAAAATTTGGAAACTCCATTATGAACAAACCCAAAAGTTCCATTATTAGGGTCACCTTTGAAGTTGTTGCCCATTTTCTTACGCTCCTCACATTCACATTAAAAAAAAATGTAAGGTCGAACATTCTTTAAAGGACCACATTTTGGTTTGAAATTTTTATTATTGAATAATTAATTTGGTCATTTTGAATGTCATATTAAGATGCATGCATTCGTGTCATATCAAATCTAATTTTGATTATTGAAGCTTCAAATCCAACCTTAGGTAATGCTTGTCTAATTTAATTTCGAGATTGATCAGTCTAGTTTTATTATTTTATCATCCTTTGCTTGGTTTTGGTTGAATTTATTTGTCAAAGACTTTTGAATGTGTAAAATTTTAAGTTGACAATTAATTTTGTCATCCCAATCATGAATGAATAAATTAAATTAAGATTTTAATGAAGGTTTGGAATAGAGATAAAATTGTTATCCAAAGGACTTAGGATCATAGAGGTTAATTTCAACAATGTTGTTTAACTTTTGGTTCAAAAATACCTTCACCAATTTGTGTTAAAGATTGCATGGTACACATAAACCATTAATGTGTAAGTAAGGACCATTTTCCAAAAGGGGGCTATTGTAAGGTACACATGAACTCATTAATGTGTAGGATAAAGACTTATTATTTCCAATTGCTGAACATGCAAACATTTGTTCTCCTTTAATGAAAGACAATACAAATAAATTGGAACCTTAAATCAAATGAGGAGCTCACCTTTTTCTAAAAATAATTATCATGTAAACAACATGGCAACATACTTAATGCAATTTAATGGAAAGTGTTTTCATAAGTTTTAACCTTGGTTTCTACATTTGATATTTTTGATAGCTAACATTGTTTAAAATGATCATTTTTCTTTCTATACTAGGGTAGACTGGCGGCCCATCATCAAACACTAACCTATCATCAAACACTTTGGCAAATTTTTCTCAATTCTTCTTCATTTTGAGTGATTTAAAATATTATTAAAAAAGAAATCAAGCTCTACAAATCATCTTTGAAATGCAAAGCCAAAGAAACAACCAAAAAAATACAGTAAAAATTGAAAAACCCTTTTTTTTTTTTTTCGTTTTTTTTCATTTTGACCCCTCTTATTTCATACGTGTATAACTTTTTCATTAATTTTTCGAATCGTGCAATTGAAACTACTCCAAAATGGCCATCTTTTAGCTCTACAAACCATGTTGTAACTCCTAAATGCAATGGAATAATATTTAAGGATTTTTTGAAAGGTTCCAAAATACACTATGCACTATTTGATGAATTTGTTTTTGTAAAAACAACCCCTTCCACTTTGAGAGGTTGTAACTTTCTCCCCTCTAATCCGTTTTGGTCAAATTTTGATGTGACACATGCACCAAGAGTATGGCTGGTTGTAACTTTCTCCCCTCTAATCCGTTTTGGTCAAATTTTGATGTGACACATGCACCAAGAGTATGGCTCCATCTACTCTTTGAACACCATAAACAATGGGGCCCTCCTACAAAAAAACAATGAGCAAACCTTACCTTGAGTGTTTGCACACTAGCCTCCCTACCCTAGATAACATCTGTAAAGTCGTGCATTTTCAAAATTCAAAGTTGAACTCAACTCTTGTCCAATTAGGCATTTAGGCATTCACTTTGAGAATACCCCATTCAGAAGGCCTTACTCTACACTAATGACCTCATTAATGACCATTATGTTTTGCACAACATGCCAATACCCATTGATACAACAAGACATTATATTTTGAAATATATATATTTCATTATATTAAAAACATAATTTCTCATCATGTGAGTCAAAGGGCCCATTTGATGGTTATGATGGCTAGTGCCTTGGTGCAAGGGCATTATCTCAACACATAACCCACTTTTGAACTTTTTCATGGAGTTGTGTGATGTGAAATCTACCTCCATTTCACAAAAAGGTCCTTATGGAAAAACATCATTACAAAGAACCTTAATGAAGTGAAGGTAGGGTTTTGTTAAAACATCATATAACAAAGGAAGAAATTAAGGGAGCTTTATGACCTTAATGGTAGCTTGCCTACATTGATTGGGCACCAACCCTAATTCCATGAACAACACACATCATTAGCATCTTTCACATATCAGCAAATGAACACTTTATGAGGTACCAATGTAATCATACATCCTTCACATTAACAAAACAACTTTACATCGTCCCAAATTAATCATAGGCATGCAATGGACATCTTTAGTCTACCACTTTGTCCTTTGATGTGGGAAGCATGTGGGCCACATTGAAGTCAATAGTTGACACAAAACATTTGTTAATTGTCAGCATAGTAATGTGTCCACATGGTTGTTAAAAGGTTAATAATGTTATGTGGCTTTGATGACCTATTGATCCGTTCACAACTTTTTAAAGAATGTTGGCTCATGAGGTGAAGTGGTTAACCAAATACATCTTTAAAGATTTCAGATGAAAGCAATGTTTCAACATTCTCTGTCTATAGACATATGTGAAGGTTGTTCAAGAAGCTCACATTGTCAATGTGTAAAGGATTCCCAATGGTCATGGAAGCTCAACAAGAGGAAGAGTAGTTGAATACACTTGATTATACTCAAGCACACAAATATATATTTCCAAACTTATTCAAACAAGCCAAATTACTTCAACTATGAAACCTTCTAAGAAAGGCTGTTATGCCTATTATTCCACTCAAAAGGGGTAAGTCACACATAACAACTTTTCCAAAGGGGGAAGCATAATGTTGTTTCTTCCTTGGTTTCAGTTGGGAAGGCTTTGGCTGCAAGCCATTACACCTCGAACCTCAAACTCTGACCTCTATTCCTCAGACAAAATGACATCTTGCTCACTGAACAATCACTACAAGCTATTGATAAAGCCCTTAAGTTGTACGAATGAAAGTTGTAATGCATGCAGAGAGGAAATAGTACTAGAGAATTTAGAAAACTTTCACTTGGAAACATAGACTTGCTTGCCTCACCTTGAACAAGCCTGCCCAACTCTTTCCCAATTTTCTCAAGTTTGCACTAAGTTAACAGTAAGTCACATCGATGACTATACCAAGATGCTCATATGAACATATCTCCTAGTCATGAAACAAGCAGCTCATTGTGTAGTGGCTTTGCCCCTTATGTCAGGTTCACACAAAATCATGAGAAGCAATGAAACTATATAATATGACTTAGGTCATTAGAGGGTAATTGGAATGCACAATGAATTGAGAGAGGGGGGAGAAGCAGCCTAGAGAATAAAACTCAGTTTCCATATGTTGGTTGTAAATTAGTTTCAAATTCAAACCAAAATTGTATCACAAAATCACAGATGGTGAAGTTCCTCTGGGCAGAGTCAACAAAGAGTGAAGACATTCTGCTGTGATGGATGATGCATTAAGTGACATGGGTGATGGCTAAATTCCAGTTCTCATTACCTTTGCTTCCAATAAACTGAAGCACCATCTATGCTCCAGACTACAGTAAGATAGAAACAGTTCTGACTCCAAAAACTGGAATGAAAAGAATAAGGTATCATCATCAGATATGCATCAGTTTTTGGACTAGTAAAAGAACACAAAACTGATGCATATATTTCTTCTATTCAAAACTATTGTACAGCAAACAATTTCACACAGTGAAGCACTTGGTGAAGCTCATCCTTTCCAAATCATGCAGCATCAAAAGTTCACCACTGTGTAAAAGGCTAAGCAAAAGGGGGAAAAGATTATGCAGCTGGCCAGACTGCTGGACACAACTGGCAGCACAATATCATCACGTGACTTTAGAGTCCAGTATGGAGCTGCAGCTAGGTAGTCTTGCACAACTTCACGTGGTCCATTGGAATCATGGGTCATATGCCCAAGGTCTGGAAATCACTCACTTACTCAATCTCCAGTGCTAGTAGAGCGCGATGTCTCTGCATGTCATTCTGGTAAGTGTCGGTGCAGCCATAGTCCTCCTCAGGTTCCTCATGGGAGTATTGAAAGTCATGTGACTTGGATACAAGTCTACTCAAACGCTCAGCTTTTCCAGTGTCGGCTGGTTCATCTACAAGAAGTTGTAAAACCTACTCGACCCCAAGAACACCACCAAAACCTTTATTTTTAGTACCTGTGAGTTTCTAGTCCAGATTAAATGTAGCCTGAGAAATTGATGACAAATGAATGGACAAACCCACATACCTGACTCATACATGGGCGCCAAACAGCAGACTGTCGGACACACAGTGAAGCTGTCAACACTGCACGCTGCATCTGACGAGTGTCATACACCCCCCCAAGTTGCTGATCTACAAGCTCATTTATACTTTCCGACTCAAGGAATGGCTTAGCCTGCAAAATTTGTTTGCACCAAAAGTGTCATCATCAACCACCAAGAAGAACACATTGTCTTCTTTTCTTCCCTCCCAGACCAATGACAGGAATATTGATAAAATGGCTATTGATTAGGGAGGTGTTTCCCTCTGCAAAATCCAACTCTGGTGGATTTGTCCTTGACTGTTAGAATTTTTATTCCTTCCCTCTAAGGCAGCTTCATCAGCAATCTTATTATCCATGTAGTACAGGAACTAATTACCCATCATTGGAAGTTTTCCAGGTGCATTGACGAATCTTGCACTTTGATCTGGCAGCATGAGAGAATCTGGTAGTAAGTCATAAGGTAGATTCATGATGATTCCAAATCTACTTTGTAAACATGGTGATTGGTGACATCTAAGTCCAGCAGAACTCACCCACAGTACAAGGTTCTGCTTGTCAGAATCAACAGGTCGGCGGCCAGTTATAAGCTCCAACAGAAGTACACCATAAGAAAATACATCGGTCTTCTCATCCACAATCCCATGCATGAAGTACTCGGGTGCCAAATACCTGTTCAATAATCACAAGCCACCTGTAAGCTGCCACTGACAAGAAATACTAAAATTATGCAAATTTTTATATCTCTGGTTGCTGCCTTATGATTTCAGCTCATGAGTCTTCCAGCACAGTTAACAATGGTACTTGACTATGGCATCAAATATGGTTCATGTGCAATGAAACCCAATTTGTCTCATTCATGTCATTTGTGAAAGAATCAGACATGCTACATTTTTTGAAATCTATGTGTTACACACAAGCTGCTCAGAGCTCCAAGTGAAATACCCAATTGTGCCTTCAACAGGTGACACTGTGTGATGGGTCCACCTGTCTGGAAGCCATTTTGCCAACCCAAAATCTGAGATCTGCAAACAACCATACTGATGATTAAGCAGCAAGTCTATGTACATCACTTGATCAACCAGATCTAGCAGGCATCCAATTGAGTATGAATCAGTTGAATTTCATGACATCCAAGTACACTATTAGTGGCTAAGTAAATCCGTGTATGAGGTGAACAACCTGTGGCTCAAAGTCAGGGCCAAGCAGGATATTCGAAGCCTTGATGTCTCGATGGATGATGCGCCTTTGGCAGCTTTCATGCAAATAGTGCAAGCCATGGGCCACCCCAACTGCCACTTTGTATCTTACTCCCCAATCTAATACCAGTCCTCGTGTTGGATCTGCTTTTGGACACCAGACAGCAGATGATTTATTAGTTTGGGGATCATCACTACAACTCAAGAGTCTTTTCTGGTCAGGAAACATACATGCGAAGTAAGTAGAGACATGATTTGAATTATTCAGTTATCCACCACATTGCAACAGCTGGCCTATAACATCACAGTAAGCAGCAGAACACAGATCGACACTCTATGCTCAGAAGAACACCAAGATCAGAGAACAGTTTCTTACTGTGAAGAAGGCCTTGGAGGCTGCCATGCTGAGAGAACTGGAAAACAAGATGAAGACCATTCTCAATACAGATGCCCAAAAGTGTTGCTGTATTTGGATGGGACACATGGCTTATGATTCCGAGCTCAATAAGGAAGTCGTGTTCCTTCTCAGCAGAAGCATCTCCCCGATTGTGTTTCTTGACTGCAATGAGGCGTCCACATGGAAGAATTCCTTTGAACACTTTTGCATATCCACCCTTCCCCACAATATTCTCTGCCAACAGTGGCACAGAGGTTGTTACCATGCCAGCACAAAGCAGAAACTTCCATCATATGGCAACATGGTTGCAAAGTTTAGCAGTGATTCTCTAACAACAGTAGAAATTCCACCTATCACTCTCTTGTCATGGCAAATAGAAGGTGTGATGAAAGTTCACAGAAGAACAAACTGCTCTCTATAGGTGACAGACCTGGATGGAAGTCATTAGTTGCAAGCGCAAGTTCCTTATAAGAAAAGGTTTGCCAAGATCGCTTTGCATTTGCTGCTGCCTGCAGCAGTGAGCTTGCATCATGAACATCTCCTTCATGATCAATTTCAAGGAGTTCAATGCTGCTGCTGTCAGGTGTTACTAATATTGGGTCAGACATGACCATATTTTTCTTGCGGTATGATGAAGGAAAAGATTGCCATCGCTTGTGGGAAAATGATTTCCATAAGCTCGGTTTGCCCTGCTTTTGTTGTGGTACAGATACAGAGGCACGTTCTGCTTCATCTTCATTTGGAGTAGAACCAATCAAGAGACCTGTCCTTGATGCAAGTGTTGATGACCATTCATTTGATTCTTCACAATGGCTACTGGAAGTGGGTGAGCTTCCTTCTGAATCAGTAGTCCTTGATGACCCAGGCCCTTCAAACACAGCTCGAGGAGAGCATTTGCCCCCTCCTTTCTCACCTTTCGGCACCTCCTGTCTACATCTGACTCGAGTCGCTGCTGCTGCTGCTACTGCGTCATTGCTAGCATTCACAGGCTGGCATTCCCATATTGCTCCATCTATTGGACCTGCCTGATCATCAGCAAGAGGTCCTGCCGAGCAGAGGAAGTGCTTCGGAAAGGCACACAATGAGGCTGAACTGTTTGGACCACCACATCCCTGTTGTACTGATGAGTACTGCATGTCTGCAACTTATGCAGGGAGAAACCACCACCACCACCACCACTAAATCAGACTGAGAGAAAAGCATACATCTGTACTTCCAGCCACAGCACCATAATGCAGGAACAACCGTGGATCATGGCCAGCATCATGTTATGGACCTTTGACGGAGCCATCTCTACCCAGATGGAGCAATCAAACTTTCTTTGAAACAATGTAGTTCAGATCCTTCAAAACACTCTGGATCAGCAGGATGAGGCATCATCATGTTGAGAAAGCCTGGATGAAGAAGAAGATTCAGAGATATCTATCTACCTTCATGTGGAAGAGTTGTAGTGCCAGCAGCAGCTACAGAAGAAGCCTTGGCAACACTTTCTTTGTGAAGTAAAACCTTCTTGTTCCTCACAACTAGCACTGCACATCCCGGTGGTGCATGCCGTGAACAGTAACTTCCTGGGGTTTGCCGCCTGCACCACTCTCATCAACATGGTTAGCTTGCTTATCTCATTAACACACATGTGAGGAAGGAGATCAACATACGAGCAGGAGCTGATCACAACATTCATGGGTGATCAAACATGAGCACCCAAGTACTATTGATATAATTGAAGAAAGAGAAACAAACTTTTGCAGTTACACTGGTGGTCCAATTCATCCATTGGAAATACCAACAATAATCTCTCCATTGCTTGCTCATGGAGCTGCTGGAGAATTTAGGGTTCAAAAACAAGATACCTACCAGGGTTTTCTATTTCCGCCTGAAGTGCCCAGTACAAGAGTGGTTGCCTGCAGTGAAACTGCTGATTCCACCAAGGCTTGCTCCAGACTCTCTCCAACGACAATGCTTACTTTGACTTTGATCTGCAACCCAACACCGCAAGAAGAAGTTCAAGGACATGAATGACAGAATATCAGGCAGCAGCTGGATCCATCAGATTCTTCTGAAGCTAACCCCCTCAGATCATACATAGATTGCCGCATCGTTATGCAATGCACCTGCAGCAATTTTCAGCAAGGAAACAAAAAGGAAGGTCCAGGCAGACAGACCGACCGGCCTACCTTTCTTGCAGAGCACAGGTCGCGGTAAGGCTCCAGCAACGACAGAAGTGCTGCTCTAGCATCATCGACTTTCAGCTTCTGTCCTGCAGCATCTTTCTCTCCCTTTCCTATCACCGCCACATTGGACACTTTATAAGTACTACTACCGTAGTCAAGAGCGGCAGCAGCACAACAGGAAAAATTAAAAATGGTTTCAAAATGACTTCAATGGGGTTGTTGTTGTGAAGATTCTTGCGAAACGGGAATTTTTTGCTGACCTGCAGCAGTTACAGTAGAAGAAAACTGGTCAAGATAATGGAGTGCAATAACATGATCATCAGGACGTGCTGTTGTAGTAATCACCCAGTGCAAAAGCTCTAAGCTATCATTCCGCAACCTCAATCCAACTGCAATCTTCTCCCGGCTTTTCGACATTTTCGTTGTTGTTGGTTTTTCTTCTTTTTTCCTTTGGGCGGGGGGGGGGGGGGGGGGGTGTCTAGCTAGCCTCGATCGCGAGTCCTGCAATATTGATTGAGAGCGGCTGCTTCAGGTGGAGTTGCCGACCACCACCAGCAGGAGATTCATTCACCTTAGAAGATTGCAAAACTGTTGGAACTCCAACGTTGCAATAGTATACCAATCCTTCTTCAACCTTTCCCTGCCA